>JAOANR010000001.1:59059491-59619807 GCA_030278955.1 Hygrophila difformis
ATGATTGTTTTGCACCAAATTAATGAGTGCCGGTTTGAGCTTGAAATTGCGTGCAGGAAAATGTGCTCTCCCAGGTCCATCCAGATAGGGCTCCACTATCGGTTGCATGAAGTCTGCTGCTGCTTGCTGTTGTTGTTGATTTCCTTGTTCAGCTTGGTTCTGGTACTGTTGGTGGTAATTGGGAAATTGCTGAAAGTTATGTGGATCTTGTGGGTTGTTCTGAAACTGATCTGGATTGAAAGCTTGGTTTTGGTATTGTTGGTTTGGTATATTTTGGTTTTGGTGAAATTGGTTTAAGGGTGGTGGTGGTTGTTGGTGGAATTGCTGGTATTGTTGCTGATTGGGATTTGGTAGATTCTCCTCTTCGTTGGCACGATTAGGATGCTCTACCATTCCTCCGTCAGCTCCATTACCAGGGTTATTTGGTGGTTGGTCTATGGGTAAGATCGGGGGAATGTTCTGGTTATCTGCCATGTCTGATAGATCGCTGCTAGATGTTTCGGGTGAAGTGCGGGTCCGACGCTCCTGCTCTTTCCGTCTTCTGGCTTCTGCCCTCAGTTGGCGAGCGGTCCTTTCTATTTCTAGATCGAACGGTAGCTCCGGTAATGTGTTCCTTCTCCGTTGCATAAGCAGTTGGTATCAAGCTTTTGACAGTACCTGTACAACCCCCAGGTTAGTAATGGTTTGAAAGTAGATACAAAAACTATCTATGAGTAAATCAGGAGTGTAATTCTCCTAGTAAACGGCGCTGCATCCTCCCCGGCAACGGCGCCATGAAACTTTTGCACCCATGCCAAGTTTCATGGCGCCGTTGCCGGGGTAAATAATTCAATCTTACAAGACACCATTGTTCAATACTTAATAAAGTATTATTTATTACAACTGTCTGCATTTCCCCGGCAACGGCGCCATGAAACTTTTGCACCCATGCCAAGTTTCATGGTGCAGCCGGGGTAAATAATTCAATCTTACCAGACACCATTGTTCAATACTTAATAAAGTATTATTTATTACAACTGTCTGCATTTCCCCGGCAACGGCGCCATGAAACTTTTGCACCCATGCCAAGTTTCATGGTGCAGCCGGGGTAAATAATTCAATCTTACCAGACACCATTGTTCAATACTTAATAGAGTATTATTTATTACAACTGTCTGCATTTCCCCGGCAACGGCGCCATGAAACTTTTGATGAGTTTCATTAACACGAGTATTTTTCTGAAATATCAGGTTTAGATTATTAAATGAAAAGAGTTATGATTTAGGGAAGGGGTTTAAGGATATATTAAGATTTCCCTTTTTATTACTCATGTGGGGTGTTTTAATCTCAAACGGCGCTGTGGTCCTTCCCGCCATGAAACTTTTGACAAATATCACGGTGCAACCGAGATTGACCTTCAGTCTGTCACCCTGAAAGTCCCTGGTATATGCGCCATGATACTTCTCATAATTTCATGTCACGAAAGCACCTGCCATGAAGCTTTTGAACATCTTCCCACTGTATGAGTATTTTCCCAAAATATTATGTTTTTATTTACTCGTGTCAAGAAACTGTGCTCCCGAAAGCGCACGGAGTCAAAAATTGCAGTAATTTATAGTAAGTACCGGATCGTTCACTGGAGGATGTGCGATGGAAGCAGGGCCCACGTCGTTTACTAAGATTTTCCACTCGGTTACTCGTTTCAAGTTTTGCAAGGTTTTCTAACAACTACTAGACATAATTTAAAACCAGATCATGAAAGCAGTAAAAATTATTCTACAAAGCATGGTAAACTAGATCGAAGAAAGCAATTAAATCTATACTACGAAAGCAATATAAAATTATGCTACACTATCTAGAAAGCCAGTTTAAATATGACAGAAGGGACAGGGAGGAAATAATAAAGATTGGACAAGATTCAGATGAAACACAATTAAACTTCCATTTTTAATACACAGATCTTAGCTGGGGATAATCCTCTAGTTAGCTAACTCTCATGCTTTCTGCACCATGTTCCCTTTAACAGACAGGTACTTATGGTGAGAATTTACATGCTCTTAAGACAACAATATCTAAGATACCACAGACTTATAACTCCCTTCACAGGCCTTGTGAAATTACATTATTCATCTGTGGTGGATAAGCAACACCTAACATATCATTAGTTGACATGCCAAGTACTGCTATCATTCCCCCATGTCACACCCAAAGTTTCAAATCAAGTCCCAAACCATTCCATAACTCTCAAACCTTTTAACAGATGGACAGCCCCTAATTCTTCCGAGTGACCTCTATGAAAGCATTTAAAAGGAAAGCAGTAAGAAAGCTGTAAAGAAAGCATTTAAATCTATCACTCGTAAGCATTAAAAACGTCTCTTTCCGTTAGTATAAAAGAGCCCCTGGTCTTGGTGACCAGATGCAGATCAAGAACCCCCGAGATATCAATAAGCCACAGGGCTTACAACATCTGGGTAGTTATGAGATACAAACTAAATGAAACAGATCCATAAATGAACCTATTCCAGATGTACTCACTCAAGACTCAATTCTAGACTTTGGCAGAAGAAGATAGTAGTCGAAGGAATACTCGGCCTTACCTTAGAAATTCACCAAGGCCTATATGTTGTTCCTCTAGTATTACTTATCACATCTCATCTACACCCAAGTGGATATTGACTTAATGCGATATCTAATATCAGATTTCCAACACACAGCAATTTCGAGAGGCAAATGGATATTTGAAAATCATTCCCTAGACAGGTACTAAACTCTCAATTAAAACACAGATCCTTTCAGTCTAGATGAGACCTAATCGCTGACTCTGCTTCTAAGCTCTCAAAATCAATCCCCAGTGGAGGATGAATTAGTCATAACTGTCGAATTTATCCCTTACTCGGATCCGGATTTTATAAAGGAATTTTTGTTGGAAGTTTATTATGCAACATCAGATTTAACTCAAGACTTCTATGTCCAAGGGGAAGGATCCCCAAAATAATGATATGACCGAAACATCTACATAATAGTATCATGCATACAAGTATATGAAAAGGAAAATAAAATACCCCAAAATATATGGTGGGGTTAGACAGAATGTGATACACAAAGATGGACTAGCCTGAGATGAGAAGAAATCGGCTAAAAAGAGTGCCAGAGATAGTTGAGGTTCTCCGGACTGCAAACATCTGTCGTCCGGTTCCCAATTTTCCCAGATGATTGATTATAGACAGAAAGAATTCCAAATGACGGTGACCGCCGTCATTCAGTTTTCTTTTGTCTGTGAGTGGAAGAATAACCCACATGTTTCTTGCTGTAATATTTCTCAACTGATGTTGGTCGACATCAATTAATACCATTGCAGCTTGAATTCAGGTTGAGAAATTAAGATAAGGAAAATTAAACTGTATCTGATTAGGAATTGGCTGAGTGACTAATCGAAACTCTTAGTGAAGAGAACGCTCGCCGAAGCTTCCACCAACCACTAATCAGACCATGCAAAATAACAGATAATGATTGACACACAGAAGTCGGGTTATTCGATATCCCTGTGAAGGGACCTTTCACCAACATTAATCTGTGCGTTTCTCGTTATCCGTTCATACATGCAATGAAAGAGAAAACATAAAAGTAAGAAAATATTTTTGGTATTGTGTGGGTGTTAAGCACACAATAAGTGGACACTTAATGGGTTGAAATGTGTAATGGATAGAAATCAGATGAATTGGGCCTAGGCCCAATACATCCATGCAACTTACACAAATCATGGAAGAAAAATATTTTTGGAGTTTTCAAAATAGAAGGGATAGTTCAATTCGAATTATTGGGGTAATTCAAATTGAGAATGCATGAAGAATGAAGTATGATCTTACCCAATTAATCCTTGCAAAGGAATGAGATATCATCTAATTCGAATTGTTGAGCAATTCGAATTAATTCGAATTAGACAACTCGAATTGATGAAGTCCTTTCCTTGCTCAAAATTGATTAAGGCACATACCTCAAGGGGAAAGGTGAATTCGAATTGTCCAGCAATTCGAATTAATTCGAATTAGGCAATTCGAATTGGTTGGGGACAGAAAATAAACTAAGGCATGAGGGGATGGCAATGGATACAATGTGGTTTTCAAGCCAATTCGAATTGTTGAGCAATTCGAATTAATTCGAATTGGACAATTCGAATTGGTTGGAAACCACATGAAGAGAATAATTTTTGGTGTGCAATTTGAATTTCTTGGGCAATTCGAATTAATTCGAATTACCTCAATTCGAATTGCATCCCATTTTCAAAAAACAACAATTTTTGTTTTCACAAGTATGGGTTAGGTGAACACTGTGCTGTAATGATGGTTTTAGATTTACTAAATCCCTCATCTCACATCAATGTCATTTCACAGCCACCCTAGTGAAATTTTCAAGTAAGAAGCAAATACATGTCCAGTGGGTATTGGCAAGATTCAAACCCTATTTCTACAAACAAAGGATCAAAGATCAAAGAACCTAAAACATCTAGTTATCTAAGAACTGCATGACTAAACTAAGAACACTCAAGTTATCTAAGGCAGCATGAAATAGGATCAAGGCAGGAAAAATAAAGCATAAAAATAAATATCACCAAACCTAAAAATATCTAAAATCTAAGAACACTTATTTGAAGCTCTAAGGTACAAAATCAAACCAAAACCCACCAAACATGCATTTATTAAGTTTGAATGTCAACTAGGGCATAATAAATGTAACCTAGTTGAAGCAAACAAACATACTAAGCATTTATTCTAGAGAAAGCATTAAAGAGTGCCAAAACACATGAATAATACCATTTCTGGAAATTCTCCTTGTATTGACACTTTGAAAGCAAAATAAAGAACCCAAGACCATCATTAACTTGAAGGTAGGGTTTATTCTAACTAAAAAGCTTGTAAAAATTCTGGAAAATGGCTACTCTAGGGGTTACACAAACTGCTTCTATACTAAACTAAAATCAAAGCATGTAAAGATTACACTACTTGCGAGAAAATAAACTAAACTAAACTAACTACCTACCTAACCCTTAAGGGGTGTGGAACTTCCTGCTGTTCTTTTTGTCCCAAGCTGCTTTTTGGCAAAATTCTTTATCTCCTGATTCTGTTGTGGAAGGTCTGCTTTTATAGACAATCTTTGAAATCCTAGGCCCACCAGTGTTATGTCCATGCTCCACAGCTTCTGATGAATTTTTGAGTGTAGTTCGAATTATCTCAACCAATTCGAATTAATTCGAATTGTGAGATCTCTTCCTTGAGCTGGGATTTTGGCCTTCAGTTATCAATTCGAATTGTTAGGATAATTCGAATTGGTCTTTTCTCGAATTGGATGAGGGTTTCTGCTTGGCTTCCTTGCACTTGTTGGCAATTCGAATTGTTTGTGCCAATTCGAATTAATTCGAATTGGACAATTCGAATTGCATCCTCTTCTTGCCTTTGGGTTTCTTCTCTCTTCATTCCCTAATTCGAATTAATTCGAACTTGAACAATTCGAATTAGACTTCTGCATCCCTTCCAACACTTAACCAATTCTTTGCTCTCTTCAGCAATTCGAATTGTTGTGCAATTCGAATTAATTCGAATTGCACACAATTCGAATTATGCTTCAACACTTAACCAAATTTCAGTTGTGGGATTTTCAATCTTTTTCCCATCTTTTTGGATTTTTTTGTGGGCTCTTTTATTCTTTTGCCCATCTTCTCATTCCTTTTTCTTTTCTTTTCTTTTTTCATGTTTTTGGATTTTTCTAACACAAATACAATTAAAAATTGCATAATTTTGTGTCTTTTCATTACCGGCTTGATGTTTTTACAAGCTAGCATTAATCTGTCAAATTCAACTGCTTTCTTATTACAATAAGATGGAAACACGATCAAAATGTCCGTCTCAGACACGGAAATGGATTGGAAATAACGCGGTGATGTCGGAAGGGGAAAGATTAGGGGAGAGTTCGGATTCGGGCTCGATGAGGGAGTTTAAAGAATTCATTAATCAAATGGGTCTGGTAGACTTACCGATGGAAGGAGGGTTGTTCACATGGTATGGAAGGGGTGGTAGGGCATGCAGTCATCTTGACAGATTTCTTCTAACGCCTGGTTGGTTATTGTTGAACAATATTGTTAGGCAGAGAAGGTGTGATTCGGTGCTTTCGGATCACTACCCGGTATGCCTAGAGGTTGGGGAAAAGGATTGGGGGCCTAAACCGTTTCGGTTTTATAGTTATTGGTTGGAAGAGGACGGATTTGGAGATCTTGTTAAGAAGTCGTGGATGAGTGATATTTCGGATGGCAGGGATGCTCATCGGGTGGGGGGGAGTCTATTTGGCAAGCTAAGATTTTTGAAAAAGAGCATCAGAGAGTGGGATGGGTATGGGGCTAAGGTGTTAGAGAATCGAATCCAAAATCTACTATCCGAGATTGGTGAGATTGAAATAAAGTTTCATGGGAGTGATGAACTTCTTATGGCGGAAGAAAGAAGGTGGTACCAGAAATCTAGGGTGCGATGGATGAATGATGGGGACAATAATACAAAATTCTTTCATGCGGTGACAAACATTAATAAGAGGAAGAATTTCATCGGAGCAGTGAATTGGAATGGCAGAATGATCGAGGATCCGGATCAGGTCAAGGAGGCGGCCTAATCATATTTTCAGGAGGCTTTGCGGAAGGACATACTGTTCAGCGTTGAAAACTTAGAATTTCCAAAGCTGGAAGCAAAGGATAGGTGTTGGCTGGAGAGGAGTTTCTCTTTGGAGTAGATAAAAGAGGCAGTGTGGAGTTGTGAGGGAGATAGAGCTCCGGGGCCGGATGGATTCAACATTGGTTTTTTCAAAGAATTTTGGGAGATGATTCAGGGTGATGTGGTCGAGGTCTTTCGGCGTCTGGAGTTACGAGGGCTTTTGCCAAGTGAAGCAGGGGGGTCTTTCATTGCATTAATTCCAAAGAAGGAAAAGCCTATGGAGTTCGGGGATTATAGGCCAATATCGTTGGTGGGGAGCGTATAAAATTATTGTGAAGGTGTTGGCGAGAAGGTTGCAAGGAGTTCTTGACGGTTTGGTGGGCGAGGCTCAAATGGCGTTTGTCAAGGGGCGCCAAATTTTGGATGGGGCTTTGATTACTGCGGAAGTGGTTCAATCGACTAGAGTGGCAGGCTGTAAGGGATTTGTTGTGAAGCTTGACTTTGCCAAGGCGTATGATAATGTCTCGTGGGAGGCACTCACTAGGGTAATGGTTGCCATGGGTTTTGGTGCAAATTGGATAAGGTGGATAGAAGAGTGTGTCAAGAATGCCTCGGCAGCTGTATTAATTAATGGCACGCCAACAAAATTTTTCAAAATGCAAAAAGGATTGCGCCAAGGAGATCCATTATCGCCGTACCTTTTTGTTCTTGTGGCGGATATCCTAAACAAATTACTCTCTAAAGCTGCGGCGCTGGGTATGGTAGTAGGGCTGAAAGCTGGTGAAGGGGGACCAACGATCACACATTTGCAGTACGCGGACGATACCGTTTTATTCTGTGAAGGGTCACTTGATCAGGTTTTGCTACTTAAGAGGATCTTATGTTGCTTATCTCTGGCCTCTGGTTTGCGGATCAACTACGGTAAGTGTCAAGTTTATGGCATCAATTGCTCAGCAGATCTTGTACAATAAGCTGCGGGTATTTTTGGGTGTGAGGTAGGTTCGTGGCCTATGATGTTCCTGGGAATGCCCATTGGTGGGAGGGTGAATGGCATTGATATTTGGAAGCCATGCTTGGATAAGATGGAGAGGAGGTTGAAAGGGTGGCAGGGGAAGCTGTTGACACAAGCAGGACGCCTATGCCTCATTAAATCAGTTCTTGGGAGCCTTCCGGTGTTTTATATGTCCTTATTTAAGGTGCCAAAAGCAGTGGAGGATCGTCTGGAAAAATTCAAACGATGTCTATTTTGGAATGAGTGGAATGGAGAGGAAAATGCATACGATAAGTTGGGATAGGCTGTGCGAACACAAGGATCTTGGGGGGTTACAAATCTGGAATGTTAAGAAATTCAATGAAGCATTGCTATACAAATGGAGATGGAGGTTTGGTAAAGGAAAAGCTTTATGGAAAAGTTTTATTGTTGCTAAACACTACGGGGGCAAGGACTGTTTAATTCCGGATCCAAAGGTGGGTAGGTCTCTGTGGGGAAACATATGTAAAGCATGGGAAGAATCGAAAGAGATTAACCTGGATGATCTTAGGATTATTATTGGGAATGGGGAAGGGACGAGGTTTTGGCATGATGTGTGGGGGAGAGGAGCCGACCGTTGAAGGATTTGTTTCGAAGAATGTATGCGCTGTCATATAATAAGGAAGGTAGGGTGGCGGAATTTGGAGTTTGGCATGGCACAGTCTGGGAATGGGATGTCAAGTTTAGGAGGAGAATGTATGAGTGGGAGCTGGATATGTGGAAGAAGATGATGTTGTCGCTGGGTAGGACTAACCTGTGTATATTCATCCAGGACAGGGTAGTTTGGATAAAGGCTGGCAATGGGTAGTTTAACACGAGTTCATGTTGGAAACGGGGGGAGACGGGCGGTAAGAGGGAGTGGAGTAGATTCTGGGGTAAACTTTGGTCGGTGAAAGTGCCAATGAAAGCCAGATTGTTGGCATGGAAAACAATCAAACATGCACTTCCAACTCGGGAGAAGTTGATGAAAAGAGGGTTTATTCAGCCTTCAAATGCTCTGTGCGCACTGTGCAATATAGAAGTGGAGGACGAAGACCACCTTTTTTGCTCGTGTATGGTATCTGGAAGGCTGTGGTACCATGTATCTTCTTTGTTTGGTTTGAGCTGGGTAGTCCCCGGAAAGGTTAGTTGCTTGATGATAGATTGGTTTGGAACTTGCTTTAAGGAGGAAAAAATGGATGTCTGGATGGTTATGGGCATTGCTACTATTTGGTTGATTTGGAAAAGTAGGAATGGCTTAATATTCAAAGGGTAATGTTTCGAGCTCAATTCAGTGGTGGCAGAGCTTATGTGGATTTCTAAGTCGTGGTGGGCTGCGGGATACAAAAAGAACATCGGTAATTATGGCGATATGCAAACAAACTTTTTGGAGGGTCTAGTGCAGAACAGACGATGTGTCTCTCGGGTTCCTCGAGTTGGCTTGGTGTGGGAACGACCGATGAAAGGGTGGTGGAAAATAAATACAGACGGGTCATCCTTGGGGAATCCGGGTCCGGCAGGGATTGGTGGGATAGTCAGAAACGATGAAGGAGAAGTACTGTATATTCTGTCTGAACACATTGGTAGTACAGACTCTACGGAAGCAGAGGTGGCTGCGATTCACAGGGTTTGTGTGGCCCTAATGCGTGACCAAGGATTCCCTCTCCCACGTTTGGTTTTTGAGTGCGACTCTAGTAATGTAGTGAAATGGCTCTCTGATTTAAGTTTATTTCCATGGCGATTCAGAAATATGTTAGGGCCGATGATGGAGTTAATGAGTTGTGCGGGCGAAGTTCGAGTCAAACACATAATGAGGGAGCGGAATGGAGACGCGGACCATTGGGCTAGACAAGGGGCTGGACAATCAGGGAAGGTGGAATTGTGGTTCTAAAAAGTTCTGAGATAGCCTTGATGATGGTAAAGGAATGAAATCTGGTAAAGGCAAGCAAGGCCAGGGGAGAGCTAAGATTAGGCGTGGTTTGATGTTTGAGGTATATTATGGGTGGCTATGTTGTTAAAAAATTCTGAGGGCCTGCAGCGATGTATTTTCTTTTGCAGTGTTGGATGGGGCTGCTTCTGTTTGTAAGGTCTGTGAAAGACTTGCTTGATTTTCTGTTTGTGCACCATCCGGTTTTGTAGATTGGTTGGAAAAGATTTTTCTAACCAAGTTGTATTAGATCGGTGGTTGCAGTATTGTACTTCTTGGCCTATTTAGGCATGAAAATAAAGCTCTTCTTCTCAAAAAAAAATAATCACCAGAAGTTATAATATTAGGCTTTAAATTTTTGGCTAAGAAAAGGAACTCATACTTTCTATCACTTTTAGTGGCATTGAGAAATAATAAATTTAGGTCTCCACATTGATCAAATCATGTTCCAACATCATTCTTCTGCTACTTTTGTGGATTTTTCTATATCTCAAACACTAATTTTTAAAACTTTTGTAGTTTTGTCAATGCATTTAACGTAACAAGATGCATATTATAATTTTTTTGTGTTCTACTACTTTTGCTTGGTTATTATAATTTATTAATAACTGGATATAGTTTTGATATTTCTTTTCTCCTGTAATACCCGAGAATTTTACAACATAAAATAAATAAATAATAAAGAGAACATAATAAATAAATATCATAAAAGATGAGAAATGGAATTTAAATTAAAAAGGAAACAAAATTCCGAGAACCCGGGAAGCCGAAGACAATTTAATCGAATAAATGGTTACACGGAAACTCAACACCGATGGACTCAATAACCCGAGTCCAAATGTAAATTTAGATCCGAATAAAATTAGGATAGGAAATCGGAGCCCGAAGATACCCCGGAAATCGGAATCTGGGAACATAGAGGGATAGAAGTCCGAAAGAGAGGAGGAAAAGCGCGACGGATCGCACGACCCGCCCGGACCGGAGTCCAGGCGTGAGTGGCGCGCTGGCCGCGCGGTTGTTGGCCTTAGACCGCGCCACGACCGCGCCACACTGGCAGCAACAAACCAAGCGAGATTTTCTCGCCCGAACGCAGATTTTTCGACTTTCGGTTGAACATCTTTCGACTCTAGACTCTTAGAGTCAGATCTTGGATGCCCTAGGCCTTAGTTATCTATAAATAAGACCTCCGAAAAGCTCCGAATACGTTTTAAAACCCTACGAAATCTCTCTACACGTTGAAACCCTAATCCCGGAGTCGTCGGAGGCACAAAGGCAAGAGAGGGGACTGGGTTGGACGAAAATCCAAGGACTCCCGTCATCGTGGTAAGATTTGATCCCTTCCTTACCATTTGTGATTCGAAAACGAATCCTAATTAAACCTCTTTTCTATTCTAAACCCCGATCCGGACGCGTTGAGGGAAAACGAAGGATCTCGGAGGGAGAACGAAGAACGTGGAAGCCACGCCTCCGAATCATCGAGCCGAGACATCCATAGATCTGTAAGTTAACGCTTACACGGTTTTGGGAGTAGTTAAAATATTTAAATCTAGAAACTTAATCAAATCTTTCGTAAATCTGTCCACATGTGATTTCTAACGGTGCAACAGTTTTGTCTAATTTTTCCGAACCTTAAAACGACCTCAAACGGGAAAACTTAAAACACAAAAAACATTCCTAAGGCTTAGTTCTATCTACTGTAAAATTTTCATAATTTTTCATCGTATTTTGATATCCGAAAATGACCACGAACAGACCTGCCTGTGGTTTAGATCTTGAAACGATGATAGATTCTTTATTCGAACTTGTTGGTGATTTCTACCTTAGATCTAGACCGATCTAGGCTTGGCGTTGAACATAAGAGTTTTAGATCTATACTTTATGAATACCTCCGTAAAATTTCAGAATTTTTCGTGATGATTTAATGTATGAAATCCACCCCAAACCGAACTGGTTTAAAATCGGATCTTGTAAACTGGACAGAACATAGGTATGATCTTGATCACGTTTTTGACTATGGTTCTAGGCCGAATTAGGTCTTTAACCGAACATGAACGTTGTAGATAATGGTCTTAGGAAGGTCCCTGTAAAATTTCATCAAATTTGGAGTTCATTTGCTATGGTGGATCTCGAAACCTTTAAACTGCTGTGTGAAAACGCGGACAGACTTTTAATCTGACGAAAATTGACGTTGTTGACCTGTTTCGGTATCTCGGATCGAAAAAGTTAAAACACAAAAGTTGTTCATCTCGACGTTTCCGAGTCACTGGTCAATTTTCAGAAATGTTGGAATTAAAACTGATTTTTCACGAATTTTGGAGTAAACAGCGTTTTATAAACTTATATTTGCGAAACTTGTGAAATTTACGAAACTTGTTCAAACCTTGCGGGTTCGATTCCCCAAGGAGTCTGTGTCCCTGCGGGTTCGATTCCCCAGGATGTCTGTGTCAAACCTTGCGGGTTCGATTCCCCAGGGTGTGTTTGAGTTCTTGCGGGTTCGATTCCCCAAGGGCGATTGTATGTTCTCCTGCGGGTTCGATTCCCCAGGATGTCCGTGTCAAACCTTGCGGGTTCGATTCCCCAGGGTGTGTCTTTCTGCGGGTTCGATTCCCCAGAATATGTGTTGATTCCTACGGGTTCGATTCCCTAGGATGTATGTGAGTTCTTGCGGGTTCGATTCCCCAAGGGCGATTGTCTGTTTTCTTGCGGGTTCGATTTCCCCAAGAATAAATTATACTAGATTACATCGAACAAAGAGGGATAGCGAAATCCTGAAATACGTGAATATTTCCTTTATTTAAATTGTGCCTTTAAATTATGTCTTGCGATTATTTTATCATGTTGTTGGATTATGATCTTATGGAAATCCTTGTCTTTTGAATTATGCAATTAAATTATTATTAGATGGATAAAATTAAATCATGTCTCTTATGAACATGTTTTCTTTAAATCTAATTAAAGGCTTTGAAACCTCATAATCATGTCTGTGTTAACTTACTCAGCAAATCTTTGCTGACCAAACCATACTTTTCCCATATTTCTTTCAGAGCTGAAGAATATGCATCATCATATGCATTCATGGGAATGTCGGGGAACACTTTATTCTTAAATTCTGTTTTAGACTAGACCTTGCATGAACGGGCCTGTTTAACCCGTGATTAGGCCATGTTGGCCCTATTTTTATATTCCGCTGCATTATATATGTAAATATTATTTTCCGCTGCAACTTTGATGTATTATTTTTAAATTATGAATGGGTTGTTTGAATATTTTAAATTCTGAAAAACCATAGCCTTGCATCTCTCTAGTAAGCTCGGAGAAACCGTTCTTGCTAGGGAGGTGTGGCGGTGACATCCCGACCTGGGTGACCAAAAACCGGGGTGTTACAAAGTTGGTATCAGAGCCCAGAATATTTTAAAGCTATCTATTTTAAAGAAAATATCTGATACCAAAGTTGGTATCAGAGCCCAGAATATTTTAAAGCTATTTATTTTAAAGAAAATATCTGATACCAAGTTGGTATCAAAGCCCGGCTATTTTTAAACTATTTTTTTTAAACCATTATTATTTTTAAACTATTATTAATATTTTGACTAATATTTTAAATTTTAAAGTATTATTTCCATGGAGAAAATTTTTATTTTAAAACCCATGGGAAACATTTATATATAGTGCATAAATTATTTTTAGGGAGAAATCATCATTTGCATTTGCATATTGCATTTCTTTTATGAACTTAGAATCTTGGCAAAATTGAACTTAGAATCTTGGCGAAATTGAACTTAGAATCTTGGCGAATATTAACTTAGATCTTTTGCATGCACTAGATGACTTAGACGCTTGACATCAAATTAGAGACACTAACTAGAGACTAATCTTGCCTTAGTCCTAGATCTCATTCATCTATGCGCACGATTAAGCATAACAATCATCAGCCCTTGCCATTCCTATCCTCATACGAAACCATTTCCTTATGTTAAAAAAAAATAAAATAAAATCAAGTTTTTTATTAAAACACTCCTTATTCCAAAAATCTTGTTTGGTCTCCCAAACAACAAATCCGAAAATTCGAAATTAGAAATTTACGAAACGTCTTGTTCGAGCGATCTATCTAAACTCTACACGTTATAACAGAAATGGCGCCTAGGAGAAAACCAAGGAAGGTGAGTCCAAACGGCACTGACGCTAACCTTTCCAACACGCCCAACAACAGTGAAAGTCCTCAGAACCTAGGAGAGCAAGTCCCTCAAGCGCCCAATAATATGGAAGCACGTTTAAAAACGATAGAGGGATTCCTAGTAGCATTAGGAAATGCGGAGGTGCATAGGACACCTGCAGCAGTAACTCCGCCCGTAGCTCAAACCAACTATCTAGCGTTGGTGAATCCCTATCAACCACCATGTTATGATGGGCAGGAGGATCCCGCCAAACTAGAGGGGTGGATTCGTACATTTGATAAGCTCTTGGATGCTATCAAATGTCCTGATGAGGCAAAGACACGAGTAGCAACCTACTACTTAGGAGGCGAAGCCGATGAGTGGTGGCAAGACCTCCAGAGGAATTTAGAGGAAGCTGAAGAAGCTTATTCGTGGATTAAACTTAAGGAGGATCTAAGGGACCGATTCTACCCCATGAGCACCAAGGCGGCAATGTATGAAGAGTTTTTATCATTGAAGCAAGAGGGACGGACGGTGCAGGAGTATTACGCCCGGTTTAAGGAATTGGTACGATTTGCTACGAGGATAGTACCAACCGACTCTGACAAGGCTCAGAAATTCGAGATGGGTCTGAACCTTAGTATCCGGGAGATACTTGCAGTAGGACAATTCACGAACCTGCAGACGGTTTATGATCGAGCTGTAGCAATTGATCGAGTCCAGCAACTGAAGCGTAAGGAAAATGGGGAGTCGAGCAAGGACTCGCAAGGATTTGAGAAGAAGAATCGGAGCAATAACGGTGGACAAGATAGGAACGATAATAAGGATTTCTATAATGGGAGAAATGGCATACGTCGTACAGTCGTACCACGTTGCCCACAGTGCCACCAAGCCCACCTGGTGCGCGAGTGCCCAAGGCGCGGGACTTGTTATAGATGTGGTGGGGAAGACCACATGATAAGAGAATGTAATGTTCGTGAGGAGATGATTGAGAAGAGGATAGAATTGGTAAACCCTCAACAAGGAGATCAAGGAAGAGAGTAATAAGTAGGCAGTTATGGGGACATAACTGAAGTCCTAAGGGGGAGAGGATGTAATACCCCGTAAAATAGACATTTATTTTTGATGATATGTATTCCGAATGAATAAATAAACATATTCAAATTGTTTTGAACTACGTTATGGCTTGATCCCTTCACCGGGTACGTAGGCAGCTTAGAAGTTTTAATTCTAAGTTCAGTCACAAAATAAAAAAACAAACAAAAGACCTTAGCACGAGAAAAGCCGAAACACAACTTCGAGGACGAAGTTGATTCTTAAGGAGGGTAGACTGTAATACCCGAGAATTTTACAACATAAAATAAATAAATAATAAAGAGAACATAATAAATAAATAAAGAATCATAAAAGATGAGAAATGGAATTTAAATTAAAAAGGAAACAAAATTCCGAGAACCCGGGAAGCCGAAGACAATTTAATCGAATAAATGGTTACACGGAAACCCAACACCGATGGACTCAATAACCCAAGTCCAAATGTAAATTTAGATCCGAATAAAATTAGGATAGGAAATCGGAGCCCGAAGATACCCCGGAAATCGGAATCTGGGAACATAGAGGGATAGAAGTCCGAAAGAGATGAGGAAAAGCGCGACGGATCGCACGACCCGCCCGGACCGGAGTCCAGGCGTGAGTGGCGCGCTGGCCGCGCGGTTGTTGGCCTTAGACCGCGCCACACTGGCAGCAACAAACCAAGCGAGATTTTCTCGCCCGAACACGGATTTTTCGACTTTCGGTTGAACATCTTTCGACTCTAGACTCTTAGAGTCAGATCTTGGACGCCCTAGGCCTTAGTTATCTATAAATAAGACCTCCGAAAAGCTCCGAATACGTTTTAAAACCCTACGAAATCTCTCTACACGTTGAAACCCTAATCCCGGAGTCGTCGGAGGCACGAAGGCAAGAGAGGGGACTGGGTTGGACGAAAATCCAAGGACTCCCGTCATCGTGGTAAGATCTGATCCCTTCCTTACCATTTGTGATTCGAAAACGAATCCTAATTAAACCTCTTTTCTATTCTAAACCCCGATCCGGACGCATTGAGGAAAAACGAAGGATCTCGGAGGGAGAACGAAGAACGTGGAAGCCACGCCTCCGAATCATCGAGCCGAGACATCCATATATCTTTAAGTTAACGCTTACACGGTTTTGGGAGTAGTTAAAATATTTAAATCTAGAAACTTAATCAAATCTTTCGTAAATCTGTCCACATGTGATTTCTAACGGTGCAATAGTTTTGTCTAATTTTTCCGAACCTTAAAACGACCTCAAACGGGAAAACTTAAAACACGAAAAACATTCCTAAGGCTTAGATATATCTACTGTAAAATTTTCATAATTTTTCATCGTGTTTTGATATCCGAAAATGACCACGAACAGACCTGCCTGTGGTTTAGATCTTGAAACGATGATAGATTCTTTATTCGAACTTGTTGGTGATTTCTACCTTAGATCTAGACCTATCTAGGCTTGGCGTTGAACATAAGAGTTGTAGATCTATCCGTTATGAATACCTCCGTAAAATTTCAGAATTTTTCGTGATGATTTGATGTATGAAATCCACCCTAAACCGAACTGGTTTAAAATCGGATCTTGAAAACTGGACAGAACATAGGTATGATCTTGATCACGTTTTTGACTATGGTTCTAGGCCGAATTAGGTCTTTAGCCGAACATGAAAGTTCTAGATAATGGTCTTAGGAAGGTCCCTGTAAAATTTCATCAAATTTGGAGTTCATTTGCTATGGTGGATCTCAAAACTTTTAAACTGCTGTGTGAAAACGCGGACAGACTTTTAATCTGACGAAAATTGACGTTGTTGACCTGTTTCGGTATCTCGGATCGAAAAGGTTAAAACATGAAAGTTGTTCATCTCGACGTTTTTGAGTCACTGGTCAATTTTCAGAAATTTTGGAATTAAAACTGATTTTTCACGAATTTTGGAGTAAACAGCATTTTATAAACTTATTTTGCGAAACTTGTGAAATTTACGAAACTTGTTCAAACCTTGCGGGTTCGATTCCCCAAGGCGTCTGTGTCCCTGCGGGTTCGATTCCCCAGGATGTCTGTGTCAAACCTTGCGGGTTCGATTCCCCAGGGTGTGTTTGAGTTCTTGTGGGTTCGATTCCCCAAGGGCGATTGTATGTTCTCCTGCGGGTTCGATTCCCCAGGATGTCCGTGTCAAACCTTGCGGGTTCGATTCCCCAGGGTATGTCTTTCTGCGGGTTCGATTCCCCAGAATATGTGTTGATTTCTACGGGTTCGATTCCCTAGGATGTATGTGAGTTCTTGCGGGTTCGATTCCCCAAGGGCGATTGTCTGTTTTCTTGCGGGTTCGATTCCCCCAAGAATAAATTATACTAGATTACATCGAATAAAAGAGGGAGAGCGAAATCCTGAAATACGTGAATATTTCCTTTATTTAAATTGTGCCTTTAAATTATGTCTTGCGATTATTTTATCATGTTGTTGGATTATGATCTTATGGAAATCCTTATCTTTTGAATTATGCAATTAAATTATTATTAGATGGATAAAATTAAATCATGTCTTGTATGAACATGTTTTCTTTAAATCTAATTAAAGGCTTTGAAACCTCATAATCATGTCTGTGTTAACTTACTCAGCAAATCTTTGCTGACCAAACCATACTTTTTCCCCTGTTTCTTTCAGAGCTGAAGAATATGCATCATCATATGCATTCATGGGAATGTCGGGGAACACTTTATTCTTAAATTCTGTTTTAGACTAGACCTTGCATGAACGGGCCTGTTTAACCCGTGATTAGGCCATGTTGGCCCTATTTTTATATTCCGCTGCATTATATATGTAAATATTATTTTCCGTTGCAACTTTGATGTATTATTTTTAAATTATGAATGGGCTGTTTGAATATTTTAAATTCTGAAAAACCATAGCCTTGCATCTCTCTAGTAAGCTCGGAGGAAACCGTTCTTGCTAGGGAGGTGTGGCGGTGACATCCCGACCTGGGTGACCAAAAACCGGGGTGTTACATCTCCATTGTCGATTTTGATCATCTTGCAGAACAAGTTGTATTCTAGTTTCTTCTGTTGGCCTTGCTCTTAAAAACTACATGTTTGGTTTCGAATGCTTGATGTGTTCAGGTGTGATTAATTTTAATCCATTTGTATTAATTTGGCATTGTTCGATTTTTCTTGGTAAATATTATTTATGAATAATTGGATGAATTTTCATTTTCCCTTTTTTCTCCATTCTCGATTTTAATCATCTTTAAGAAATTTTTTGATTGACTTTGGATGATCTTGCTTGGATTTTGGTTACACTTTTTGATTTATGGTTGTTAAGATATGATTTTATTTATAGTTAATCTATTCTCCATCTCTATTTGTTGTCTATGTACTGCTAGTTTTTGGTTTGTATTTGCATCTAAGGGAGGTGATTTAAAGCTGGAAATTAATATGATAATCTATAGTGTGTATCACATCTCTATGTCATAAATTAATTTGAATAAGAAAGCCAGAATCTTGAGTAAAGGAAAAATTGTGTTGATTGCATAATCCCGATTAAATGAACAATTATATCTTATTAATGAATAAAACTTACCTTATTATAGTAAACCTATTATGAATGTTGTATATGTAGTTGTTTTATAATCAATACAACTGTTATATCCAAAATTAATGATTTTTCTAAAGGTAACCGGATTCTAATTTTCTGGCTCAAGGGTTTTATGAAGAAATGAGTGGTATCAGATCATGTTTCATAGTTTCATACCATGTAGCAGGTGCACTAAAGCTAAGTGACATATTTGTTGCCTTTAAACTGTAAGAAGAGATGTAAACAAAGAGGTTCCCACCTGATATGATTATGTACAATTTCTCTATTGATGGTATTTCTAAATTGAGCAATTTAGGGGAAGCTTATGATCCACTATAGAAAATGATTCAGGATGGAATTGTGCCTGATCATGTTTCCTATACAAGCATTATCCATGCTTGCTTGGAATTTGGGTACCTTATGAAAGCCAGAGATGTATTTCAAGAAATGGTGAGAAAAAGGTTGCCTTTGATACTTGTGGCATAAGGCACATCCTGCTGAAGTACCACTTGAACAAGCATTTGTATATTTATCAGAAATGCTGGAGAAACGTATTTCCCAATGTGATTACATATAATGCTTTATTGAATGGCTTTGCAAAATTGGAAAAGTAGATGAGGGTTATAAACTGCTTTATAAAATGCAAATGAAATGAATATCTCCTAATAAGTACACTTACACCACCATTTTGATGAATGTGTACTGTCACCAGGAGGTTTTGAAGTTATACAAGGAATTGTTCGATCGACGAATTCAACCTTATTCCTTCACATATACTCCCTCCATCATAAAAAAAAAATTAACATTCCATATTTTCACGCAATCCAATACACATTTTTAAAGAGTAATATAAAATAAATAATTATAAAAATTTAATATTTTAAAGTGATTAGACGAATTTAATAAGATAACACTTGACTATGTTTTATCCTATGCAATTGCGTTAAAAAATCGAATCAAAGTTACTCAATGAAAAGTGTTTACTATGCAAATGTTAACATTTTTAGATTAGAAGTACTACATTGTTCAAACATTTGAGAAAAGACTATCCACCATTGGCAACCGAAGTGCTTGAATTTATAATTATAGAAGATGAAAACCCAACTGCATTAGATAGATAACATGCTATTAGCTTGATAAATAATAAATATTTTCCATTTTAACAACGAAATTCCAAACTCGATCGTTAAACTCTAAACTCTATTCATCATCAACTTTTAACTTTCGAACTCTGAACTCTAAATGATTACACAAAACTATCTCAATTTAAAACTACCATTCAATATGAATTTCAAACTCTAAATTCTAAACTTCTACGTATTTATTTTGTTCATTCAATTAAAAAATTATTAGTTCAAATAAGAAAGAAAGCAACACGCCCGTGCGCAACGCGCGTTCAAAAAAGCTAGTTCTAATAATACACGATTAAACGAATCTAACAATATCTCAATTGATTATGTTTTTTTCTTATATAATTATTTAAAAAAATTAATCAAAATTACTCGATGAATAGTTAACACTATGCAAATGTAACAATTAAATGAGAACAGAAGTATTTTTTTTCTAAACAACCTATAGGCTAGGAAAGAATGGTATCAACCCATACCACACAAATTACAAAGAGAATATAGGGGGAATCAAACCCTAACCTATAGGTTGAGAGTTGGGAAAAATGAGAACATATTAACTAATCATAATTAAATTAATTAATCATTAATTAATTATCCGGAATTAGTTATCCGGCTATTACAGATCTTGTTGATTTGTCATATCTTGTAATCTTTAAATAGTAAATTTTTAGAATTTTTATACTTGTTCTAAATTTAAATTATTAAAAATTTAAAATGTGAATCGACATACATACAAATAAGAAATATTGTACTTAAAAATACAAAGAAGGTATAATAAAACCTCAATTAAATACACATTAATAATAAAAAAAATAAATATTGCTTCGGTAAACCGCCAAGTTAGTTGCACAATTAGATTTATTTATTTATACTATTACAATTACCAATATTCACAATAAAATTATTTAACTACTCCATGTAATGAACCTAGTCACACATGCATGCATAATCGTGGACGATTGTGTGTATTACTCCAACACTAAGTTTTGACGTGGATGGCTTCTCCGTGATTGCCACTAAGCATTATTTACCACTTGCATTGATCCAATCCCTTAGTGAGCAAGGCTGTAACTAGTATAAATAGGTGTTGCCTTTCATTGTATGATTTATAGTTTTGAGAATACAGATTACAAGTTACTCTCCCTTTGCTATCGCATATTCAATTTTTATTTTCTTCCTTCGGTTTCGATATTGCTCATTCATATAAGCTATATGTGTACTGAGTGATAGCCATATTTCTACAATATATCATTACAACACGTTATCAGCACGACTGCTGTTGGAGTTTGCCATTCCTATCGAAGTTCCATCCGAGTGCTGTTGGCGTTTGCCGTTCTTGTCGAGGTTCCGTTCGAGTTTTGTTAGAATTCCAGTTCATACCGGGGTTCTGACAAAATTTTCCAAATTCACAAAAAAAAAAATCAGTTGGGTAATAAATCTCTACTATTTTCTATACAAATATGGCTAATCTTTCCAAACAGGAGTTTGTACCGTTGGCTGTTTCCGGGCGAAACTATAATTCCTGGGCTAGGGATGTTAAAATGCATTTAACATCTATGGGCCTTGGTGATACGATAGTTATGAGCAAAGATACAACTAGCCAGGAACAAGCAAAGGCGATGATATTCTTATGCCACCATATCGATGAATCGCTGAAATGGCAATATGTCACACTGGATACCCCACTGGAGCTGTGGGAAAAATTGAAAGAAAGGTACGATCACCTGAAGATAATCGTACTGCCCAGTGCACGTGATGAATGGCTTAATCTACGTATACAGGACTTTAAAACAGTCCAGGAGTATAACTCTTCCATGTTCAGAATCACATCCCAGCTAAGGCTCTATGGTGAAAATATCACTGAAACTGATATGCTTGAAAAGACGCACTCCAACTTTCATGCTACAAACATGCTTCTGCAGCAACAATACCGCGAAAGGGGTTTCACAAAATACTCTGAGCTACACCTGTCTTCTATTAGCTGAACAGAGAAATGAGTTGCTGCTTAAGAATCATGAATCCAGGCCGCCAGGTGCCCGCCCATTCCCTGAAGTGAATGTGGCTTATGCTGAAAGTTCAAGGCGTGACCGCCAACCAGCAAAATATCAAAATCGTGATCGCAAACAAAATCGGGCTGAGCCATACAGGCACATTGAAAATCAGAAAAAGCCCCAAAATGATAAAAATCCCAGAAGAGGTACAACGATAAAAGAGCTTGTAAACCCCAGAAGAGGTTCAATGCCAGGAAAAACAACTACTATGATGACAAATGCAGCCATTGTGGGATAAAAGGCCACTGGCCTGTATATGCCGCACTGCTAATCACCTGGCTGAATTGTATCAAGCCTCAGCTGAAGGCAAAGGGAAGGCCAAAGTTGAAACTAATCATACAGATCACGATGATACTTTTGATGATGTATTAAATGATGACATCACGCACTTAGATGCTGATGATTTCGTTGAGCACAATGATAGTGCCAACTAAACTAGCGGCCCTATGTATTTTAAATACTCTATGTATTTTGTTTTGTACTCCCCATTTTGTATCCCCCCGAAATATTATGTATTTTATTTTGATGTTTATTTCCTTTCAATGAATATTATTTTGACAATTGTTCTTTCTACCTTCTTGAAAAGAAATGGATGCCAAACAAAACAAAACAGAGGATAACATATGTCTTATTGATAGTGCTACTACACACAACATTTTAAAAGGCAAAAGCCATTTTTCTCACCTGAAGATGAGAAAAACTACTGTTAGCACTATTGGTGGTATTTCGAATGTGATTCAAGGCTCTGGAAGAGCTATCATCTTTCTCCCAAAAGGGACAAAAATAGTGATTGAAAATGTCCTATTTTCGACAAAGGCTCAAAGAAACATGTTAAGTTTTCATGATATTCGAAAGAATGGATATCACATTGAAACAATAAATGTGGAAAATACTGAGTATTTTTATTACTCAAGTTGTTAATGGAAAGAAATCCATCAAAGAAAAATTGCCATCATTATCCTCTGGCTTATATTATGCAAAGCTAAGTGCCGCTGAAACATATCATCTGATAGACCTGAAGTCTACTAGTAATTTTATTACTTGGTACGATCGGCTTGGGCATCCTGGCAACGTAATGCTGAGACGAATAATTGAAAATTCAAATGGCCTTCTTTGAATGATCAAAGGATATTGAATTCAAATGAATTCACTTGTGCTGCTTGCTCTCAAGACAAATTGATAACAAGGCCCTCTCCAGCCAAAGTGGGAACTGAATCCCCTGCATTTCTTGAAAAAATTCAAGGCGATATATGTGGGCCTGTAGATCCACCATGCGGACCATTCAAATATTTTATGGTGCTAATTGATGCATTATCGCGATGGTCACACGTTTGCTTATTATCAACTCACAACATGGCATTTGCCAGATTACTTGCGCAAATTATTAAATTGCGAGTTCAATTTCTGGATCATCCAATAAAGAAAATTCGCCTTGATAATGCTGGAGAATATACATCACATGCATTTGATAACTACTGCATGTCAATTGGAATCACAGTGGAACATCATGTTCCTTATGTGCATACACAAATTGACCTTGCTGAATCGCTCATTAAACGGTTGCAATTAATTGTTAGACCATCATTGATGAGATCTAAGCTCCCCTATCTGCTTGGGGATATGTCGTACTACATGCAGCAACACTTGTGAAAATAATACCGACAAGTTATAATTGTTACTCCTCTGTACAAATTATATTTGGGAAAGAGCCCAATATATCCCACTTGTGAATTTTGGGTGTGTCGTTTATGTGCCATTTGCGCCACCCCAACGCACTAAAATGGGACCTCAAAGAAGGTTGGACATTTATGTCGGGTATGAATCACCCTCAATTATTAAATATCTTGAGCCAACAACGGGTGATCTATTTACTGCAAGATTTGCAGACTGTCATTTTGACGAAACTCAATTCCCGACATTAGGGGGAGGAAAAGATCAACCGAAAAAGGAAATATCTTGGCAAAGTCCATTTGATTTCCTTGATCCTCGTACAAGGCAATGTGAACTTGAAGTTCAAAGAATTGCGCATTTACAAAAAATTGCAAATGATTTGCCTGATGCATTCAATGATGCTACAAAAGTTACTAAATCATATATTCAAGCAGCCAATGCACCAGCTAGAATAAATGTCCCAGAAGGACAAATACCAAGTGGACATGAACCTACTGCACGCCTGAAGCGTGGTAGGCCTTTGGGTTCCAAGAATAAAAATCCAAGAAAGAAAAGGATTATACAAACAGATGAAAACTTGATAAATGATCAAACACCTGAACAAGTTATTGGTAGAAGTTCAACCCCTGAAGAGGTTGATGCTGGGAATAGTAACCCAAATGAAAATGAAGTTATTGAAACTTCATTCAATTATATCAATACTGGAAAGTGTTGGAACCGGAAGGATACAAATGTTGATAATGCTTTTGCATACAAAGTTGCACTTGATATAATAGAAAATAACGAGGATCCTGAGCCTAAATCAGTTGATGAATGTAGGCGAAGAAATGATTGGCCAAAATGGAAAAATGCGATCCAGTCTGAATTAGACTCACTGGCTAAAAGAAAAATTTTCGGACAAATAGTCCAAACACCAGAAAATGTAAAGTCAGTTGGGTACCGATGGGTATTCGTGAGAAAACGAAATGAAACCCACGAAATTGTAAGATTTAAAGCAAGACTTGTAGCCCAAGGTTTTTCCCAAAGTTTGAGGAAACATATTCCCCAGTCATGGATGGGATAACCTTTCGATATCTTGTGAGCTTTGCAGTACATGAAAAACCTAATATGCGTCTAATGGACGTTGTTACTGCTTATCTTTATGGCTCCCTTGAAAATGATGTCTATATGAAATTCCCTGAAGGGTTCAACATGCCTGAAGCATGTAAATCAAAACCAAGAAATGCTTACTCTATTAAATTGCAGAAATCTCTGTATGGGCTCAAGCAATCTGGACGCATGTGGTATAATTGTCTCAGTGAAAGTCTAACAAAAGAAGGTTATATAAATGACCCCATTTGTCCATGTGTTTTCATAAAGAAAAATGGGTCAAAATTTGCAATAATTGCAGTATATGTTGATGATCTCAACATAATTGGAACCCCCGAAGAGGTTCAAAAAGCTGTTGAATTCCTGAAAAAGGAATTTGAGATCAAAGATTTTGGTAAAACCAAATATTGCCTTGGTTTACAAATTGAGCATATTGAAAGTGGTGTTTTTGTCCACCAAACAGCTTACACTAAAAGAGTGTTAAAGTAATTCCTAATGGAAAAGGATCATCCGCTAAGTACCCCAAGGGTCATCAGAGCACTTGATCCAAAAAATGATCCATTTAAACCAAAGGGAGAAGATGAAGAACTTGGCCCTGAAGTGCCATATCTAAGTGCAATTGGTGCATTAATGTATCGTGTAAATAGCACTCGACATGATATATCGTTTGCTATAAATTTACTTGCACGATTTTGTTCATCTCCCGCTCGACGACATTGGAATGGTATAAATCACATATTCCGCTATCTCCAAGAAACCATTGATCTTGGGTTGTTATATTCAAATAATTCTCGAAATGAATTGATTGGCTTTGCTGATGCTGGATATTTATCTGATCCACATAAAGCCAAATCTCAAAATGGCTATGTCTTTACTTGTGGAGGAACAGTAATTTCTTGGAGATCAACGAAGCAGACTTTAACTGCTACTTCCTCCAATCATGCTGAAATATTGGCAATTCATGAAGCCAGTCGAGAATGTATCTGGTTAAGATCAATGACCCATTATATCCTGAAGAATTGTGGGTTAATATCCGAGGAAAAGCTTCCCCCAACAATATTATATGAAGATAATACAGCTTGTATAGCTCAAATAAAAGGGGGATATACCAAAGGAGATAGAACAAAACATATTTCACCAAAGTTCTTCTACACTCATAATCTTCAGAACGATGGTGAAATTGATGTGCAACAAATTAGATCAGACAATAATTTAGTGGATCTATTGACCAAGGCATTACCGACCACAACGTTCGAGAAGCTCGTGAACAAAATTGGAATGCGGGGGCTAAAGAATCTCCGAGGATATACAAAACAAGGGGAGCAATAAATACAAGAATACTGTACTCTTTTTTCTTCACTAGGATTTTTTCCCACTGGGTTTTTCCCTAGTAAGGTTTTACCGAGGCATGTTCTTTGTATAAAAGCCATCCAGGGGGAGTGTAATGAGCCTAGTCACACATGCATGCATAATCGTGGACGATTGCGTGTATTACACCAACACTAAGCATTATTTACCACTAGCATTGATCCAATCCCTTAGTGAGCAAGGCTGTTGTTGGGAACCAATTTTGAGCAAAGTGTTCACAACGATGTCTGGACTACTTTTGTTGAACCAACCGCATATCTAGTCGACAACTATTTCAGGAAAGATCAGCTAACGAATCTGCATGGGATTATGTTCCAACGGCTATCTGATCCCTTACCCGGAATGTGCACAAGGAGAATGGGAACAAGATCTTCTATTCTCGAAAACTCCATTCTAAGGAACGAGTATTATGGCGAGATCTTATTTCCTTAGAATGGAGATATGAATCACTTCAAAAGGGGCGGCCGAGCTTGTGAGGAGTACGACTTTTGGATCAATCAGTTTGCGCGTGCCAAAAATTCTTTTGAGTGTGTGATTCATCTATTCCTTCACTGTGTTCTAGATTATATCCATCTTGAAGGAAGTCTTTCGACCAACACTGCCTTGGGTGATTGGTTAGACGAGGTGCTACTGTTACATTGATTGAATTTGACGAATTCAATCAAAGCATTCAAGGAATCGTCTACACTTGAGCTTAACCGAAACAACTCTACAAGGAGAATCCGCAAATAGGTTTCGTCCAAGGGTAACTTAAAGGAGGAGCCTTCAAGGAATTGGAGCAAGGTCAGGGAGATCTTCACCAAAACGAGGGAGCGTTTTGGTTCGACAATTCAACTGCTTGGAGATCGGAGTTTGGTGGATTATTCACTATTTTTTTGATCGTGGATCATTGAAAAACACTTAGTGAAATCTTCTAGATTGGTATCCCCCAGACATAGGCTTCGGCCGAACTGGGTCAACAAATCCCTGAGTTTGTTTACTGCTTTTCAGTTTATTTTCATTCCGCTGCTTATTTATTTTATACTGAATAACGTGTCCGCAAAAGGTGTTTGAACCAGTTTACAGGACTAGTTTACAGGTTATCCCACTAAACGGACCTAACATTTGGTATCAGAGCCACAGGCTCTTAAGCGAGATCCAGTTATAAAGAATGGATAACCAAGGTGGTTCAGTATCTAGACCATCGCTACTCGATGGATCAAACTATGCCTATTGGAAAGATCAAATGGAGGCATTTCTCATTGCACTAGATGAAGGAGCATGGGATGCAGTTGAAACTCAATATCACCCTCCAGTTGTTGAAAAAGACGGTATGAAAACCTTGAAACCAAGGAGTGAATGGACTGCAACTGAGAGGCTTGCTGCATCAAAGAATTCCAAAGCATTGAATGCTATTCACAATGCTCTACGAAGGATCAATATCGCCTTATTGCAGGTTGTGAGATTGCCTATGACGTCTGGACTACTTTAGCCAATACCGACGAGGGTATGGCGCCGGTAAAGAAATCTAGAATCATAACTCTTGATGCTCAATTTCATAGAATTACCATGGATGATAATGAATCTGTTGGCCAATACATTGGTGGTATTCGTAATCTAACTAACCAAGCCCTTCAGCTTGGCAAAGAATATTCTCAGCAGGATATTGTAGGCAAAATCATTGGAACGCTTCCAGAAAGGTTCAATGCAAAGGAGGCTGCACTTGAATTATATAAAGATTTTGATAATTTACAGGTTGATGAGTTAATGGGAATTCTACAATCCTGGGAGATGGATCACTGTCCTAAGGGCAAAAACAAAAACAATTGCCTTCAAAACTGAGACCAAAGGAATTGATGAAAAATCCTTCGAAGACCCTGGTGACTACAGTGATGAGGAAGAACTCGCGATGTTGTCCAAGAGACTGAACCAGATTCTAAAGAACCGGAGGACCAGATTCAATCCATCCAAGAAGAAGAATGTCGGGACGTCAAACACCAAGCCTGCTTCAAAGAACTCTAAGTCATTCGACCGAAATAGATCCAAACAATCTAGATTTGAGGATGACAAGGAAATCATCTGCTTTGAATATAGCGGAAGAGGTCATGTAAGAAAAGACTGTGCCAATCTCAGACCAAAGGAGACCAAGAAATCTTATCAAACAACATTCAGTGACTCCGAAGATGAAAAGGAAACTAGTGACAATGAATCAGACTATGGAGTAGCACTTGTCGGTACATGGGATTCAGACAGTGACGATGAACAAGAATCAGATATATCTACCAACTCTATCAATACAGTTTCCTCTAATATGGTGCATTCTTTCACCAACAGGGAACATGAAGAAAGCATTAGCAAACTCAATAACCTCTATGAATAAACGTTTGAGAGGTTGGAGATATCCATGGCTGAAGTAGTGGAACTTCAAGTCGAAAATGGAAAATTGAGGAAACACATCAACACTCTTGAAATCAAAAATCAAGAGCTTGAAAGTCAATTAAAGGTACTGTCTGGACAGGTTGATGAACTACTTGAGAAGAATTCAGAACTTCAGAAGGATAATGATGATTTTGAAGAAGAAAAGAATGACTACAGACTATGGTACGCTAGTATGCATGGTCAGAGAGATGCACTTCGAACTGAGCTAACCGAAGTTCAAGAAAAACTGACCAAAGCCGAAGGAACTTTCACGGTTCTGAACAAAGGGAAAGCTAAGCTGGATGATGTCATAGCCATGGGTAGATCTAGTGGTAACAAACAGGGTTTAGGATATCAAGCATCTACATCAAAAAGGGAGAATAGCAATAAATTTGTATCCGGAGGAATGCTGGATAATTACAAGGTTGTTTAGAAGCCTTGTCGCCAAACAGGAAGGAACAAATGGACAAGGAGGCCACCTCCTCTCATCCCTCTCAGATGTGATTACTGCAAACTTGAAGGTCACAAAACCAAGAATTGTGGAATTATAGTCAAGGATCTACATGAAGGGAGACCCATTGTCTGGCCAAATGACAAAATGAAGATGAAGCTGATCTCCATCAAGCGAAAATGGGTTCCCAAAGCCCAAATAGATGTCATGTTGCATTTCTGCCCCGAAAAAGGAAAAGTAAAGACACTATATGGTACTTCGACAGTGGGTGCTCAAAACACATGACTGGAGAAGATAATCTTCTCAAACATTTCAAAGAAATCGATGGTGGATTTGTAGTATTTGGAGATGGAAAGAAAGCAGCATTGGTTGGTCAAGGGTCCATGGAAAATGAGGGTGTACTAGAGCTAACTCCAGTATTCTATATTGACGGACTTCAAGCCAATTTGATCAGCATCAGTCAACTATGTGATGAAGACTTCATGGTTCAATTCACCAGGAAGGATTGCAAAGTCTTCAACATAAACAGGGAATGTGTTATGAGAGGTTTGCGTTCTAAAAACAACTGTTATCAACTTGTTCAATCTTGCAATTTTGTATCAGCTGCAGGTGAATATCACATCATGCTATGGCATGAAAAGCTTGGGCACTTAAACTCAAGGATCTAATTAGAGTAAGCAGAACGGATGTCGTCAAAGGTCTTCCCCACTTCAAAAAATCCAACACTGACTTTTGTGATGAATGTGCCAAAAACAAGCAGCATAGGAGTTCACACAAGGTGTCCGAACACCTTGGATCAACAAATGTCTTGATCTGTTACACATGGATCTTGTTGGTCCCACTGAGGTTGAAAGCTTGGAGGTAAAAAGTATATCTTTGTATGTATTGACGATTTTTCCAGATACACTTGGGTGGATTTTCTCAGAGAAAAGACTGATGCATTCAAAGCTTTTGAGAAGTTTTGTAACCGACTCATGACTGAGAAAGACACAAAAGTAAAACGTATTCGAAGCGATCATGGAAGGGAATTCGAAAATCAACACTTTGAGGAATACTGCACCATGCATGGAATCAAGCATGAATTTTCCGCATCAAAGACCCCTCAACAAAATGGAGTTGTGGAAAGAAGAAACAGAACTCTACAAGAGATGTCAAGGGTAATGCTCAATGCCAAACATGTAGCTGAATATTTGTGGGCTGAAGCTGTCAACACAGCATGCTACACCATAAATTGTGTCTACTTGAGACCCAACTCCCTCATGACACCATATGAAATATGGAACGGTAAAAAGACCTCTATCACTTATTTCCATATTTTTGGCAGCAAATGTTGTGTTTTAAATGACTGGGAACACGTGGGAAAATTCCAAGAGAAGAGCAATGAAGGGATATTTGTGGGATATTATATCACAAGCAGGGCCTATCGGATATACATTCCCAAAACAAGAAAGGTGCTTGAATCCACAAATGTCATCATAGAAGATGTTCCATGCAAAGAAGCTTCAAAACACAAGGAGGATGAAGATCCAACTACTTCCCAAAGCAGTCAAGACGACAATCAGGCCAGTGTTGAACAAGTTCCTGCTACCCAGGAGTCTATGGAAGTAGTCCCAACTCCAGAACTGAAAACCTCTCCGGATGATGTTGAACAAACAAAAAGAGACGTATTCATAAACATCATGATGCTGAAGATATAATTGGTGATGTCAAGGAGAAGAGAAAAACCAGGGGCAAGAAGATTGATTTCAAAGAATTGGCCGGTTTACACTATTTCAGTTCCAAGATTGAGCCCTCCAAAGTGGAAGAAGCTCTTCAAGATGAACACTGGATAAATGTCATGCAGGATGAGCTACTTCAGTTCAAAAGGAATGAAGTATGGACACTTGTCGAAAGACCAGAGACACAAATGTAATCGGTACCAAGTGGATCTTTCGCAACAAAAGTGATGAAAAAGGGAATATCACAAGAAACAAGGCTCGTCTAGTTTCTCAAGGATACACTCAGGTCGAAGGTGTGGATTTCAGTGAAACATTTGCTCCGGTGGCTAGACTTGAAGCAGTTCGACTTTTACTATCCATTGTCTGTTCCTTGGGGTTCAAGCTATATCAAATGGATGTCAAAAGCGCTTTTCTCAATGGATGGCTCAAGAAGGAGGTATATGTAGAGCAACCGAAAGGGTTCGAGGATCCTCATTATCCAAATCATGTCTACAAACTCAACAAGGCCTTGTATGGTCTAAAACAAGCACCTAGGGCCTGGTACGAGGGGGTCTCGAAGTACTTGCTGGAACACGGATTCGAAAGAGGAAGTCTTGACAAGACGTTGTTCATAAAAAGAGAAAGCAAAGGAATTCTGATTGCTCAAGTCTATGTAGACGACATAGTCTTTGGATCAACACCTCATGAAGGACAAGTTCATCGAAATAATGAGTAAGTAGTTCGAAATGAGTATGGTTGGGGAACTAACATATTTTCTTGGTTTGCAGGTTGCACAAAAGAAAGATGACATATTTCTCAGTCAAACCAAGTATGCTCGGAAAATTGTCAAAAAATTTGGCATGGAGTCCAGCAAACCTGTCCGAACTCCTATAGAGACTAATGACAAACTGAGCAAAGATCCCAGTGGTCAAAATGTGGATAAAAAACTCTATCGCAGCATCATTGGGAGCTTACTATACCTGGCTGCAAGCAGGCCTGATATTAGCTATGCAGTGGGTGTATGCGCACGTTATCGAGCGGACCCCAAAGAGTCTCATTTGAAAGCAGGCAAAAGAGTGATCAAATATGTTTCAGGAACACGTGATCTTGGTTTATGGTACTCTAATGAATCTAATCTCTCTTTGCTTGGTTATAGTGATGCAGATTGAGCAGGTGATGCAGATGATAGAAAAAGCACGACCGGAGGATATTTCTACATTGGAACCAATCTAGTCAGTTGGTATAACAAGAAACAAAGCTCCATATCATTATCAACCGCGGAAGCAAAATACATTGCCGCGGGAAATTGTTGTCCCAATTGCTATGGATGAAGCAAATGATGTTAGATTATGGAATTGAACAAGAGATCCTAACTTTACTATGTGACAACATGAGTGCAATCAACATCTCGAAGAATCCTGTTCAGCATGGAAGAACAAAGCACATTGAGATCCGACATCATTTTATCAGAGAACTGGTTAAAGATGGACTAGTGTCCATAGAACATGTCGGGACTACTGAGAAATACGCGGACATTTTTACAAAGGCACTTGATCGAGAAAGATTTGAAAAACTGAGAAGGGACCTCGGGATTTGCACCATCATCTAAATCAACCAACATATGGATTTATGCAATTACCTTATTTTACTTATTATAGGATATGAGCATATATTTTTTTTCCATGAATATACTATACTTTTTAATATCTATCTAACATTTTTGTTAAGTAATATCTCAGCAGGATCAGCCAAGTAATTGCAGTTACCATAATTCAAATTGGAAAGATCTTTTTAATTGATTTGACAGCCTCGTCTGACACACACTATCGGCGGGAACAGTTATTTCTGCCAAGGAATTCAAATTTGTGATCATTGTGGTTTTTGGAAACCGAGATACTCATTCCAAATTGAAAATATGGAAGTTTCCTTCTCTAACATCCTCTCCATATACGTGTATATTATTACAAGTTGTATCTCATTCTTCTCACATCCTCTTCACGTCAATATTCTCATCCGAATTATTCCTCTCCATAGCCTTTGTGCAAACACCTTGTGCGCACTTACTTGCTCGCTCATTATTCTTATCACAGTCGAACCATGGTGAAGACGCGAGGAAGCCAAGGCTCAAAATCGAGGAATCCAACTCCTACTCCTGCAAAGGGAAAAGAAACAGAGGTCTCGCCTGGTGAATCAACTGCCAAAGCTCGGGCAAAGTCGGTTCAAAAAGCTATTGAGGAACAGACTGTGTCACAGACACTAAGCATTGTACCAGTACCTTTCCCATCTTCATCACCATCCACTGCCGGAGACAAGGGCGACAAAGGGAAATCCACAGCGGAAACATCTGCTGATGTCCACGACCCCTTGGACATTCGAACCGAAGTTGCCTCGGCCACCGCCACAAAAGAAAAGGTGTCGTCAGCAAAAAAACCAAGGGAGAAGGCAACCGCACGAAAGAAGACTTATCATTTCCCAACAAGTTGAGAGGGAAATCAACAAGGCCATTCAACCACTGGAAATAATTTTGGAAGCCCTTCCTTCGTTCGCGGCAGGTAAACCTGTTCCAATCCCTCCTCGTACTGATATTGCCATTATGCTTGTGTCAGAAAAATCCTCCAAGGCGACGGAATCATCAAGGAAAGTCATAAAAAAGGACACCCCTGCAAAGAAAGTATCTTCTGCAACAATGATCCCTTCAAAGGTGACACAACCAGTCGAGACTCCAAAAACTCAACCTTCTACCACTCCAGTCGTTTCCCAAAAGAGTCCACCGAAGGAGTCCGAACACCCTGCCACTGAACAGGTTGATGAAGAAGAATTGGATTTGCACTATGTTGAGTCCGATGGGGAAAGTTCAGAAGATGAGTCGATGATTGACATCAGTGACGATGAAAGAATGGATGCTGAGACCGCCATCACTGAAGAGATTTCTTGGAATGGTATGCTCAAAGAAAAGTCATCTACACAGAAGCAACCTGAACCAACAACTGGTCATACTGAAAAAGAAACGGAGGAATCTAGTGGTGACAATTCTGAGTCAGAGAATGAGACCGAACCTGTTGCTGAACAGCCCAAAGTGCAAGCAGAAAGTTCCAAGGCTCCAAGTAAGGGGGAGTAGACTATCGAACTAGAGGAGGATAAGTTCGAGGATCTTGGATCTCAAGACACTGAAAGTGATCAGGAGACCGAACAAGAAGAACATAGGGAACCAGATGAGGAGACCGACGAAGAAGGAGAAGAAGAAAGTGAACCTGAACACGTGGAAGTGGAGGAGACAAATGCTGAAATTCGTGAACCGACTCCACCTCCACCTTCAAGGAGTTCCAAAAAGGAGTCCGAACGGAAAAAGCGGACACGTTCCGGACCAGAAGAATCGTCCAAGGCCATAGCCTCCAAGAAAAGAAAATTGATCATGTCCTCATCTGAGGAAGAGGAGCCCGAGAACATTGAAGCTGAAAAGGCCATAAGCACAGAATTCTACTATGAGGCATCCGAACAGTACTACACAACTGTTCTCGAGAATATGCAGGTACACCTTGAGTTCAGGTTTGAAGCTGAAAGATATGTGGAAATGGGCTGGCACAAGTACCTGGAGGACCGATCCTTGTTGTTTTGGGCCACTGAGATGAAAGAGTACAAAAGACAGGTAGTTAGGCAATTTTATGCAAACCTGAGCGATGGAGTCCTGAACAAGAAGGCCCCCTGGTTCGCACAGAACTATGTCCATGGAGAACTGTTCGAACTGAACGAAAGGACACTTTACAAATTCCTCCAGGTACCTCGTGTCAACTCCAAAACTATCTATCACTCATCTGCCAAGTTTAACATGATCAAGGTCGCAAAGATGCTCACTGATGAGCAGGGTAAATTCCTTAAGGGAAAAGGTTTGAGTTCGGGTTCTTTAACACAGAAGTTCACACTTCTTTATAAACTTTGTGCACACAACATCATGCCAACTATTAACCATTCCATTGTGTCGAAAAACATGTGCAAGTTAATGTATAGACCAGGGCTATGAGATCAATTATGGAAAATTGGTAATTGAGCAAATGTTGGCATTTGCTGGAAAGATAAAGATGAAGTACAACAACAAGCTGCCTTTCCCGCCCTCATCACTGAGTACTTGAAGCAACTGAAGATCTTTGGTAGCAAACATGATTGCCCTGACCAGAACCCTGATTTCAGGTTGTCAACCTCCCTTGCCAAGAAACGACCAGACCTCCCTAGACCAGAAGGCGCTATCCCACCTAAGGATGCATTCTCAATGGTACGTGGTGAACTAAAGGACCATATTAATCATTTGAAAGTACTGGAAGTGCAGGTGCACGCTCGAGTCCAGGCAGTAGAAAAGTTGTTCAGACTATTGCCTGACACATGGTCTGATGAAGAAAAGGGAGAGGATACCAATCCTGGGGAGGAAGAGGACGATGCCTCTGAAGACGATGATGATGATGATTCCTCCGATGAATCAGCATGAAATGCTCTTTTTGAGCATAATGTGCGCCAGGGGGGAGTACAGTTGATATAACCGTTGATCTTAATGGACATTATTGTGCGGTTCCTCTGGCAAAGCACTGATAAAAGGGAAGGGAAGGAGATCATTTACTGCTACTGCTACTTGTTTGAACTTGATCGTGGTAACTCTATTTCTATTTCTGTTTTTACGTTTCTGTCTGGACTATTTTAGTGAACTGTTTTTAGCAACGGCCTGTAATAATTAAACCTTGATTTAGGATGATATATTTTGTGCCATATGCTGTTTTGATGTACATGCTCCTAGATTGATAGGCTATTTGTACGGAGCATTAGAATAGTTTGTCTTTGAATGGGAACTTTTGTAAATGGTGGTTGGGTTCAAATGGGAAGCAGTTTTCATTGCTTTACGTGTGTTATTGTTCAGGCATCGGTTTGATCAACTCATATACTGGCCCACATTCTGCCAAAAAGGGGGAGATTGTTGGGAACCAGTTTTGAGCAAATGTGTTCACAACCGATGTCTGGACTACTTTTGTTGAATCAACCGCATATCTAGTCGACAAACTATTTCAGGGAAGATTAGCTGACGAATCTGCATGGGATTATGTTCCAACGGCTATCTGATCCCTTACCCGGAATGAGCACAAGGAGAATGGGAACAAGATCTTCTATTCCGGGAAACTCCATTCTAAGGAAGGAGTATTATGTCATATCTTATTTCCTTAGAATGGAGATATGAATCACTTCAAAAGGGGCGGCCGAGCTTGTGAGGAGTACGACTTTTGGATCAATCAGTTTGCGCGTGCCAAAAATTCTTTTGAGTGTGTGATTCATCTATTCCTTCACTGTGTTCTAGATTACATCCATCTTGAAGGAAGTCTTTCGACCAACACTGCCTTGGGTGATTGGTTAGACGAGGTGCTACTGTTACATTGATTGATCTTGACGAATTCAATCAAAGCATTAAAGGAATCGTCTACACTTGAGCTTAACCGAAACAACTCTACAAGGAGAATCCGCAAACAGGTTTCGTCCAAGGGTAACTTGAAGGAGGAGCCTTCAAGGAATTGGAACAAGATCAGGGAGATCTTCACCAAAACGAGGGAGTGTTTTGGTTCGACAATTCAACTGCTTGGAGATCGGAATTTGGTGGATTATTCACAATATCGTGGATCATTGAAAAACACTTAGTGAAATCTCCTGGATTGGTATCCCCGGACGTAGACTTCGGCCGAACTGGGTCAACAAATCCCTGAGTTTGTTTACTGATTTTCAGTTCATTTTCATTCCGTTGCTTATTCATTTTAAACTGAATAACGTGTCCACAAAAGGTGTTTGAACCAGTTTACAGGACTAGTTTACAGGTTCCCACTAAACGGATCTAACAGCTGTAACTAATATAAATAGGTGTTGCCTTTCATTGTATGATTTACACTTTTGAGAATACAGATTACAAATTGCTCTCCCTTTGCTATCTCATATTCAATTTTATTTTCTTCCTTCTGTTTCGATATTGCTCATACATATAAGCTATATGTGTACTTCATTGTATGATTTACACTTTTGAGAATACAGATTACAAATTGCTATCCCTTTGCTATCTCATATTCAATTTTATTTTCTTCCTTCGGTTTCGATATTGCTCATACATATAAGCTATATGTGTACTGAGTGATAGCCATATTTCTACAATATATCATTACAACACTCCACATTTAAAAAAAAAAAAAAAAAAAAAAAAAAAAAAAAAAAAAAAAAAAAAAAAAAATTTAAAATTATTCGCATTTTAAACATTAATTTGCAATTACATAAAATTTCACAAGTTATTGATAAAATAAATGTATTTCCAAATAATGTCTTTTCATCAATAGGTCTTAATAAAAATTAAAATCAGATAACAACAATTTCTTTTTTTTTTTTCCCCTCTTCTTTTTTGGTGAAAAAAGCAGTGCATGCTCTTTCATGAAATGGCAAAGCCACAAGGTACCTTAACTACTACTAGCTAGGGAAATCAATATCAGTAAATTTAACACAGAAAACAGACAAAATTGTGGCTCCCCATCGAGGAAATAACAAGGAACATGAAACATAGGTAGGTATCGAAACCTTCCACCAGAGAATTTGCGATGCCAACTCTAAGGGAACTGGAAGCTGCAGGAACCCGCAACGGACCCGCTTTGGTGTACAGCAATTTTGTACTGAGGAGTTGAGTCCCCAACAATTGTATATGAAGAATTTAATGACAATACAGCTTGATCACTGAATCAGCACCAGCAGTAAATAACCAAGGCTGCCTGGGATGGAACTTGCAATCCAGAACACCTGTAAAACCAACCATCGGAAATATTGTTAGGACCGGACTGCATCAAACAGACAACCACAGTTTGACAACCACAGAAAAATGTGTAGTTCAAATCTGTATCAGCACACAATCAACTGGATTTTGTACAGACTTCATAGAGGAACAGCATATGAAGGGACAACATTATACCTCTTCCGTCTGTACTGGAATGTCCTCTAAGTATCTCCAGAGGAACAATCAATGGGTTCTGATTCAGATCAGAATAAACCATGCCATGAAAAACATATGCAGTGCAATCATCGGAGCATGAAGCGAATAAAGGATAAGTGGGATGATAAGCAACAGCATTAATGTCTTTCGGATGACAACTGTAAAATTAGATACATATATGTCAGAGAATACGGGTTTCGGAAATGTATGTATAAACAATAGTTTATATCCACATGAATTTAAAATGAACACAAACAACAGATCAACATCTTGGTGCAATCATTACAAACTAAAATCATAAGATCTTACGCATTATAATGAGGATCAATCGGAAACGCCAGCCACAAAAAATAAAAAATCATGAAATAATTGTCATGCTACACCCATTTTAGTAACTGAAGGTCAATTACTGGGGGTGTTTTCTGGAATGTTTTTATTGGTATGTTCAAAAGTGTAAGAGAAAAAAAAAAAAAAAAAAAAAAAAAAAAAAAAGGTCGTGCATGGAAAGTGAAAAACATGAGCAGAAGTTACCAAAAAGGATCCAAGCATGGAGGCTGTTTTTTTATGGCATAATTTGGGATAAAAATTGGTTAACTTTGAGGAGAAATTCAGCCCTTCCCACAAGAAATGTTATCTTTAGTGACACTAAGAACAGTTTTTAATACATTCACTGAAACCATACCGAAGAACTCTGTAAGGTTGAGAAGATAGATCCATGTCAAACCAACATAATTTTCCATCCTTGCTTCCAACGATGGCATTGTCGCCTGCATTAACAGGCCACCAGATGCATAAATACTCTTTGGGTACAAATAATTCTATGCACCCAACATGGTGTCTGTAAGAGAGAGAGAGAGAGGGGGGGGGGGGGGGGGAGCATACCACCACGGTGTATAGCAATGGAGGAGATTTCACGAACTCCAGTATCAAGCTTTTTAATAGGCTTTTGCTTTTTCAAATCATAGACACGAATAAACTTCTTTGTAGCAATAAAGAAAATGGAACGAGTAGGATGAAAAACAGTTGAAACGGGAATTCCCTTCATCTTGAATGGAAGTCGTTGTGTGAACCTTTTGGAAAGCTGGTGAATCAACACTGCTCTTGATTCACGTACTATATAAGTTAAGAAATGACGGGATTCAAGCACAAATATGCACACAAATTACTAGAAAAACATCATCATCCAGTGTATACTAGTAATAAAAATTACCTCAAAAAGGAATTTTATTTTATAAAGAAAGCAAAATGATGAACAAAGTTAACCAACAACAGATTAAAAATGTGGGGTAAGGATATCAGATGGCATAAGACTTGAAAGATAGTCCCCTTTTCGATGCCAATCCACTTTGGTCACAGTCTACAATTTGAGCACACATAGATTGGTTAGATATAAATAGGAATATCACAATTCAAGACCAGTTACAAATCCGTTGGACAACGACAATCCAAAGGCAGTTAAACCATAGAAAACATAAATTACCTTGAAATGCTTCAATTTGACACCCCCATGACTTTCATCTTGACTCCAGCTGATATGGGAAGCACTGGTGCCTGAAGCAGCAACAATTGAAGGTGAGTACAAATATAGGTTTGATTAATAATAATAATAATAATAATAATAATTATTATTATTATTATTATTATTATTATTATTATTATTATTTATAAATTATAAATAAATAAATAAACATTTTGTTACTAATATCAACCAGAATCATCATCTCCCGTCTGAGGTTCAACATGGAGAAGCTTTTCAATCATAGCCTGTTGCTCATCACTAGCACATTTGGTATTCAAAATAAACACATATTGGCCCCTGCAAATTATTCATATAGCTTATTGAGAAAAGCCTACATCTAACTTCAACCTAAGAAATTCTGGCAATAGATGTTCCTTACGCAGCCACTGCCAATATAGGAAGCTCCAGAGCAGGATTCCACGCAACTTCGTTAATAGCTTCACCGAGATCCCACATTTGGAGGCATCGACATGTTTCAATATCCCAAACTCGGACAGTTCCATCCTTAGAACCTTCATAAACACACAATATTGTTAAACCCAACCATCACAATAGATTCCAAATCTGAAAGCTGAATTGAAGTCAAACCAGAAGCAAGCCATTGTCCTGTAGGGTCTGTAGAAATGGTTGTAACTGGACCCTTATGGCCTTTGTACTCAATATAGCAACTTGTTGGATAGGGTCTGAGATCTTTACGGCTTGGCAGCTTTGGCTTTAAGGACTCAGGATCAATATTAATCTAAAACAATTGCACAAGTAGCATTACAGAATTAGATAGGCAATTAACATTATCTCAAGCACCCAGGTACGACATGCACATCCATATAGCTGACCCCACATAATAAGATGAAACATAATACTAATGATGACGATTATGATGACAATGATAATGATCCAACTAATACATATGTCCTTACACGTTTTTTATGAACACGTGGACATAAGTAGAGATCCAAACAACGATCAAATGTTTCTTGGACGCCTTTCTCATATGCAGGAACACTTCTCAAGTGTGTGTACCTAAATTTCAATAGTTTAGTTTATGAACCAACTCCTTAAAAATGTACAATAGATCAAAATCAGCTATTCATTAATTCGCTAACACATGCTGACACACACAAATGCATGGAGAGAGAGAGAGAGAGAGAGAGAGAGAGAGAGAGAGACTAATATTTACTGAATGCCTAATAACTTGGCCTATTCAAGTTTTCAGGTATTACTTTATATACAAAAGTACAGTCACATTTAAATATAATTAAACATAAAACCGCAAGAATAATAATCACTCCTACACTAGCATCTCATAAAATAATTAAACCATATAATATTAAATGTATATATGTATAAAACCAAGAAATTTAAAAAAAAAATAAAAATAAAAAACTCAAACTCAAATAATATATATAGCGACAAAAACATATTTTCTAATACTTTCTCCGTTTTTTATTGTTAGCTACATTGGAAATTTTGCCACTATTCATTGAACTACTTTGATTTCAATTTTTCCCATAGTTATACAAGTTAAAATATAGTCAAGTGTGATCTTGTTAGATTCATCTCGTCATGTAGTTTTTAAATATGAAACTTATAGAATTTTTTACTTTTACCGAACTTGAGTTATTAACGGTTTAAAATGTGTATTGGACTGCGTGCGATGTGGGTCCGTAGCAAACAAATAAAAACGGAGGAAGTATGATATATATCGAACTAAAGTCAGGCTTTAACTTAGAGAAAGGAAGAAAAAGCACAAGAACATTTATTTGATGAAATGCAAGCAAAGTGGAAATTACTGTTTTGGAATAAACTTTGGCCTGTCTTCCTCAAACATAAGCTGGTAAGAACTAATTTCTTCTTGTGTAGGGATGTATTCAAGAGAAGGGTTGTACGATTCCTCATGACCTGAAAAGATCCACAATGAGGGGGGGTACTCATAATATTACAAAAAACAATAATCACATTATTCATAAAATAATCAAATATTAGGTAATGCAGATGGCAAGTGATATTAACCAGATTACGAGCACATTGAAATCAAACCTGGCAATTTAGGTTTCGGAGCAGGAGTATAAGCCAACCTCCTTTCTGTGGATTTGGAATCATCCCATAAAGAATAAAACCGAGGCTGGTCCACCTTGGGCTTGTCATCAAATTTAATCAGGCCCTTCCTAATGGCTCGGACTAATCGAAGAACCTGTATACAAGGAAACAAAAACAATAATCAGCAAAGCAAGGAGATACATCTAATAGAAATCTTAACATACAATAGCCCATATGTTTTCTGCAGAACAATCTACAGGCTAGATCTGGGTGCTTGCAAGAATTAATATTTCCAGGGAAGACAAGATATTTTATGATACCAACCAATTTACTCTCCGACTTCGATGGAATGAAGCGTCTCTTGGGTTCAGGTGCATTAGAGAGTGGGTGCTTTGCACCATCCCAATCGAACCAATCAACATAAGGCTGTTAAGAAGACAACAGCAAAAAGGAATACTGTTAAGTCAATTGAAGAGGCCTCACGATCTAGGAAGGGGATTGAGGAGGTTCAAGATCAAATCATAAAAAGCAAAAGAAAACAACACAAAACAATGAAAAATTAAAAATTAAGAATTGTATACGCACAGCATATGGATCAAACTCAGCATGGGGTGCCTGTCCTTTGAGCAGTCTGCGCACAAGTTTGGTCTCCGCCTTTGTCAATTCCACTTCTTCATCATTATACTCATCATAGATTTTACGCCTTAACAAAAAAAAAAAAAAAGAATGAGAAAATAAACCAAATATTGATGCATCCTTTTTAAGAGTGAGTACTACATGCTCATCAGGCATGATTTAGGAATTCAGCGAAAGTGTCCTATTTGTTGGGAAGTCAAACTGGAACATATAATAATTGGAGTTATAAACTCACCAATTCTTTGAGTCATCAACACTAGCGAGAAAGGAATCCAATTTACTCTGTCTTTCCTTTTTCTTAAGCTTCTTCCCACTTAAATCATATCCAATATGTTCCTCATCCTTGTACCATTCCAAAGGAACTTTTCCGATTGTGTTCCGAGGAGCAACCTGATTTTCATCCCAAAATTATGACCAATTTCCAACTAATACCTTCTAATGTGTAAAGTAAAAGTGATACCCCAAGTAACCTAGATTAAGAAATGAAACTTACCTCATCTTCAGATGAATCACTCTCCTCAACAACTTCCCGGGAGTCATCACTTGCCTCATGGATTCCCTCACCAATATGACCATCATCACCACCATCACTGTCTTTGCCTCCACTCAATTGGACATCATCTCCTTCACTAACACTGTCACCCGAATGGTCTTCATCATCATCGCTAGCACCAATAGGACGATGACCATCAAGTGACTAAACAACATCAAGCCACAAAAATTAGAAGAAATTTGTGAACAAAGTAAAAATTCAAGTAGAAACTAGAAAGTGTCTTAAGATTTATGTGCCATTTAGCAGATGCAAGGATCAATTTTTTTTAAATATAGAATAAATAGAAACTGCAAAATACATATGAACAGCACCATAGTAGTCAATAGCGCGCTATAGTGAGATAGCGGAGCGAGTTGGTGGGGTGGCCGCCACAGCCGCTATTCTGGAGCAGAGCCTTATTTCGAGATTGAGAGCAGCGGGTATAGGTGGGTTCTGGAGCGGGCTCTCCAGAAGAAGACGACGACTGATTTGGGTTCTGGGGGGAAGGAAATAGCGATTCGTGATTCTTCTTCTCACTCGTCTCACTTGTATTGTAGAAAGAGAGCCTTCCTTCTTTATGGAAGACGAAGACGAGAGAAGAGTTTAGGTTGAGGGGCTTGATACTACTACTAGGACTGGAAGGCGAGAGAAGAAATCCCCTGATAAGCCCTAGATGCCGTTTCAGGGAATGATTACTGGAGTATTATTATTTTTGGGTACAGTGCACGGTACTTGGAAGTGAGCCCAAATAGTCTTGAGGGCCTGATGGCCCAATTAGGCCCACCTCTCTCCCGCGTCGCTGATGCCTATTGCTACTTGTTTCTTCTCATCTTCAAGACAATTCCCCCATTTTTGGCGGGTTGGGTTTTTCATATTCCTTTCTCATTCTCACTTCCAATCAGAGTCACAGAGATGAATTCCCGAGATGTAGCTCTGCTTTCTGCCGCATCCTTGTTTGCTGCCGTCGCCTCCGCAGGCTTACTATTCCTCAGAATCCCCAAATTCACCAACAACAAGACTTGTTCCTCTTCTTCTTCTCACAAGAGCAACCCTTACGACGCCGCAAAACGAAAAGGGTTTCAAATTTTTCCCCATTTCTCTATATACTATTGCAACTGCTACTACTACTACTACTACTATAGTCATTTTTATTCTTATTACTACTGCTAGGCTACTAGCTGTATGTACTAACATGAGCTGCTGCTCCAATTTTTCTTCAAATTTTTTGTTGCATCTGCCTTGCAGATATCTTTGTTGGGATGACTATTTTATGGCAATTGCATTTTTGTCCGCTGAGAGGTCCAAAGATCCAAATAGACAGGTTTTCTTGCAATTATATTGTTGCTCTTAAAGAACACAATCGAATAGACTTTCTTTCTTCATGCTCCTTTCCCTCTGATTTATGATTGCTTCTTATTTGTCTATTTTTACTTCTTTTTTAGGTTGGGGCGTGCTTGGTTAGCGAAAAGGGAATAATACTCGGTAAGATTACTCGATCAAATGATATTTTTCTCGGGAAACGTCATGAAAAAGTTTGGGAATGGACAAATGGTATTACTTTTGGATTCTGCTAGCAGAATCTACTTTGGCCCCTCAAGTGTGCGTTTTTTTCTTGGAAATTAGTGCCATGAAACAGTGCTTCCTCATTCTTGAAGGGAAAAAAAAATATATATATATATATATATATATATATATATATATATATATATATAAAGGTCGCTTGATGCAGTAGTGATTATGCTTAGCTTTTAAATATTGAGCATATTTAGATCCTTCTGCTGAATAATATTTCAGACACTGTGCACTTATGATTTTTAGGGTCCATTAAAGCTGCTTAATTTGAGACAGGTTTACTGGGATTAATCCAATAGTTTTGCAGCACCTGCTCATATTGTTAACTTTCGATGGCTTATGATTTCAAGTTCCTACCATCTAAAACCACATTTAAAGAGTTCCTTATTAAAAAAATATATATATTTTCCTATCAATATGGACCATGATAGGTGGTACTTGTATTATTAGGCTACGTCTTTTGTGTTGAATCTTATTGTAACTTTACAGACCATTTTCAACTTAGGATATGCAGTTTATCATCTTCCCGTTTACCATTTACCACATTTGTTTACCTGGTTCATATTTCATACCATATATTTTCATATTTTATCGCTGTAATAACACTTTGTAGATAGTACATTGTACTTGGTTCTTTCTAAAAGCAAATTTAGTTCATTTATAAAATTAGGATTCAGATTATTCTAGCTTGTCCGCTGCGGTCCAACAAAATCATGAATTGTGTTTTTCAAGCTCACACCTCTAGATTTTGTGGGTGTTTTAAGGTTATGCATCTTAATAGAAGTAAATGGACTCTCATAAGAGTACCAGTTTTAATGGTTCAGTTGTGAACACCCATGTTAGTTTTTAGAAAACCTGTTTACTCCTTTTAATGCAATCCTCTGTTTCCAATAGCTTCTACATTTTTGTGTCTCCACTAATATTTGGTATGCGGAAGCACAAGTGGCAACTAATTAACATGACAAGAATATAATGGTAAAGACTGGAGAGAAAGAGTGAAATTGTCAGAACAATAGGTTCAAATTGTGCTCTTTGGTCAACCAACCATCAAACTTCTGGTCACTATCTTATGCAAATGATCGAGTAATTGAGTTTCATAAGATCTCTAGATGATAATGGTGCATTGTAAACTCAAGGTATTGGATACAATGGATTCCCCCGTGGTTGCTCAGATGACAAGCTCCCATGGTCTAAGGTTGGAGTTCTCTTATCTTTAAACAATACCACAGTAAATTTAAAGATTTTAAGTGTTTCTTATTCTTACTTGACATATCAGAAATCCAAAAATGGAGACCCCCTGGAGACAAAGTACCCGTAAGTTCTTGAAGAAGAGCATAATGTTTGCTTTTATTTTAAAGCTTTTTGTCATCCATTTTTTAACACCCTTATAATTTTTTTAACCTTTTCTCCACATTATCCTCAATCAAACTCAATTTACAACCGATCCACTTTTATGCTCGTCTACAGTTATGTATGCCATGCTGAAGTCAATGCTATCTTGAACACAAATCATGCATCCGCTGCTGGGCAAGTTAGTCCTAATCTTTCTATTTCTCTTTTTGTTTTGATTTCTTGTTCATTATTTCTAAGAAATCGTTTCACTAATTACCATGCAGAAACTTTATGTTACAATGTTTCCTTGCAATGAATGTGCAAAGATCATTATTCAGGTGAATTAATATCTTCTCTACCCCAAACAATTTATTTCTATTTTCTACATGCGAAACAAAGTGGTTGATTGACTTCTGGAAACTGGATACCAGAATTTCACAATTTTTTTGAAGCTTAGAAACAATAATAGAATCAACCAGTTCAATGATTTAATTCCATGTAGCCTTTGCTGGGTTTGCCCTTTTCTCTGCATATTCCAAAATTGATTTCTTAAGTCATGATTGGCAGTTGGATTTTTCCAGGAATACTCTTATTAAGTGCTGGGTATGTACGAGCAAACATTGGTGTTACTTATATATGTTTCGACATATTTTGAAACAGACAACAGTACCAACATGATCTTGTTTTCTGCATTACCCCTTTTCTGCCAATACTGACATCTATGGCTTTATGTTTCAGCTTTACTGTTGGTCTACTCCCTGTTCTTGATCATTATTACTTTATTTTCCAGTCAGGTGTTTCCGAAGTTATCTACTATGTGGAGAAGAGATTGAATAATTCAGACCCTGCCTATATTGCTTCTCACAAACTTCTTTCCATGGCAGGTGTAAAAGTAAGCGAAGATAATTTTTAGTAATTTTCTTCGAAAAAGCATTTTTCCACTGTCCTGGGCTTGGGGATTTTAATCTAAATATATAAATCTCTCTCTCTCTCTCTCTCTCTCTCTCTCTCTCTCTCTCTCTCTCTCACACACACACACACACACACACAAATATAAACCAGTAAGAGAATAGAACCATAAACAAAGCAACCTGAAGATAAAAGAAAAGTTTCAGTATTTTTATGAACTTGTTCAGTAGTTTGAATTTCCTCAGTTCTCTGATCAAGCAGGCCATCTCGAAGATATCTTCCATAAGTGTCTTATATTGACATTTAAACTTTTTGTTCAAAGGTAAGGAGACTTAAACCGCAGATGGATCAGATATTGATCAATTTCAAGGAGGTTTAGGAGATTCTACTATAGGCTGTCACTCTGGTATGTAGTCCTCCTTCCTAGTCTTGACTAATAAACTTGTCCCTGTCCCAATTTGTCCCCTCCAAACAGTTATGATAGAGCAAACATAGTATTATATCAGCTACCTAGAACAGCCTCCCCTTTATCCAGGACAGGCCCACAGAGCATAATTGTAGTGGAACTAGAACCAGAGCCAGAACCAAGTATACATTATATCTATAGAAAAACACAAATATCAAATAAGTACCCTTGAATTGGAGGTGAGGATGGAGAGTAAGGTGGAAAAAACGTGGAAGGACTTAATAGGAGAATGGCACATGCTCCTTGGAATCCTATTCCGCCTCTCAATTGCTTGGATTTGCATCACATATTCACTAAATGAGCAAATATGTTTTGTACTTTCAACGAAGAATGAAGTTCTTTTAATGAACTTGACGGTTTTTCACTGTCTCTTCTCTTGCAAGGTGTTCATGAACCAAAGTATTTCTGGAAGTCTATGTTGTATCCATGCCTCCAAGGGAAAGTTGAATTGCCCTAAGTGTGGATTTAAGCCGTATACGATCAGTATTTGGTTTGCGGAGCTACTGTTTCTACTCCCTAGCGCTGGAAGTTTTTTTAGTGATTTGTGTTGCTGGGCTTTCCTGATGTCTCTAAGGTGTTTCTCAAAGATTCAACTCTGAGGCATTGCTGAACTGAATGTCTGCAGGCTGCAGCATTTGTACTTTGTGTTTCGCTAAACATGAGCCCTGTTGTAATCTCGCTTGGTTGATGCATAGCAATCTTCACATAATTCTCAAAGTTGCTCAAGAACTTAATTGGTTTATGGAAAAATATAGATGGGTGTTTGCATTTCATTTATTTATTCATCCCTTCATTTTAATTTGGGAGCAACATATAAATGTACATAAGCATATACTTTTTCCCTTTTCTAAAGCGTAACGTTTCTAATTTGCACGTATGTCAATGCACATTTTATTTTAAACTATTAATATTCAAATTCTAAAAATTTGATCTTTAAAAATATAAGGGGTCTATTCTGCATGCAACTTTTGGGAGCTTTTAGCTTTGGCTTTTATTTCAAACAAAAGTCATGTTCTGTACACTGGCTTTTGGGAGCTTTTCGGAGCTTTTGGAAGCTTCTTTTTAAAAGCTACAAGAGGTAGTTTTTGGAGCTTTTGGGAGCTTTCGGAAGATACTTTCCAAATTTAATTATTTTTTCTCTTCAAATTATAATTTTGACAGCTACAACTACTTGTACCGAACACTTATGCAAAAACTGATAGCTACAGCTCCCTACAGCTGCAGCTCGCAGCTACAGCCCGCAACTACAGCTCAATGTACAGAACGGACCCAAGATTAGACAAATTCAATAAGATCTCACTTCACTATATTTTTTCTTGTAGGGAGGTGCTTTTGGCTTTTGCTTCTGCCAAAAGTACTTCTAGTAGAAATTAGATATTTGTTTTGGCTTTTAAGAAAAAGCAAAAGCACCCCGAAAAGCGAAAAAAGTGCTTCTGGGAGAAACAGCCCAGGGGTGCTTCTCCCAAAAGCAGAAGCCAAAAGCACCTCGTAAAATGTGCAATGACTTAAATACCCCCACTACTTAATATAAATTACACTATAAATATATCTTATTATCATATTAAGTAGCAAGTCCTTTTTGGTAATTACAATATTCCAAAAGCACTTTTCATTTTTATTCATCCAAACATATTTTTAAAAAAGCCGCTTTTCAAACATTCCATCCAAACACAAAAATTACATGCTTTTGCTTTTGACTTCTGCTTCTGCTTCTACTTTTGACTTCTGCTTTTTTCAAAAGTCAATCCAAACGGGTCCTTAATCTTTGCTACAGATCCACCCAACGCGCAGTCCAATACACATTTTAAACCATTGATAACTCGAATTCGGTACAAGTAAAAATTCTAAAAATTCGGTATTTAAAAACTACAAGACGAAACGAATCTAACAAGATCTTACTTGGTTATAGTATGACTATTATAAATCTTTAAATCAAAGTATGTGTGAGAATACTGTAAGAACACCAAATGAAATGGCAGGAAGTATTAAATGAATATTAAACCAAAAAAACATATAAACTTACAAATTATAAGTAAATAATTAACAAAGACACACCTTATGAAGAATTAGGAGTAGGATTCCCACTCGGCCCCACCCTTCCCTTTGTGTGGCTTGAACTCCCACACAGAGCGTTGATGTTTACCCAAAAAAAAAAAAAAGACACACCTTATAGGTTCTATTCTAATATAAAATAAAAGTAAAAAATAAAAAAATGATATGACTATTTCCATAATCAAATAATTTTGTTCGATTCGAAATTTTGATATTTGTATCCAAATTTGTTTTTGTTAAAATGTTAAATGTGTGAATATTATATTTCAAAAATAATAAATAAATAAATTTGGATATTTTGAATCAGGAATTTTTTAAAAGTCATATCCATATTGGATCCGAACTTTTCAAATATTAGATCCAAACTATCCAAAAAATAATGATTTGGATCGGATATTAGAAATTGCCATCAAATCAATCTCAGATGTACCAATAGCACTCGGCTAACTCATGCCACTCCAGTAAAGTCTCGTGTTGAATCATTGTAAATTTATTTTTTTTTTTTTGTTTAAACTAATTCATTCATTCATTCATTCATTAAACTCAAAAGAAAACCAAATGTTGAGGCATGCATCAACACTCATCTGAAATTACAATTCGCCTAAAAATCGTTTTCACCGCTTTCAATTTAAAACAAAGAGGGAGGCTAGAAAATGAGCCATCCAGTGATCCAGATCTTCCCTCCCTCCTAACTTTGCTCATCACTTCACTATGTTCAATTATTAAACCTCTGTTTTCCAGCCCACCTAGATGATGTTTTTACACCACCATGTTTTTATGTGCTATACATATAGGAAAAGGAAAACACACAGCTAACAGCCTAAGGAAGTAAGTATATGAATGTGCCAACAAGCAAGACACGCCATGTTCATCTGCGACAATCCTGAATCACTAAGTATAAAGATGGTGAATCAAAGTTATCTACTTCCACTCCCACTATCTGATTTCATTTTCGACTGATAAAAAGGTTGTATTCGACTATTCATCTATGGTTCAGAGCATGCACAAAATTCTGAGCATAACATATACATAATGTATTTTCTCAAGGCGGACATTAAGCTTTAGGTATCTTCAGGTTTTGTTCTCATAGATACAACCCTGGCCAAAACAAAAAGAAAAAAAAGGAGAAACCCAAGACCAGATAACAGTACTCCTCTGGAACTCTGAATCCTGATCATTACTGTTTAAGCAATATCAGGCATGCTTGAACAATTTCATGCTCAACCAATGAAAATACACTGCAACAACAACGATAGGTAGCGTCAATGGCACCAGAAAACAGTAATACCTGCACAGTCATAAAATGCAATTATCGTGTCAATTAATTTTGCCAAGTAAGAGAATTGCTGGAACTCGATGCTAAATTTTCTGTAATATTAGACATTCTACTCCATCTTAAACTTTGTGAAAGGTCATTTCAGCAACAAGCACATATTACATGGGCACCTGAATAATAAACATGAGCCAGATGTTCGACTACTTAAATTTAATGCATATTCATGTAAAAGCTCAAATAACTGGAAAAAGAATAATAACAGCATATATTAAATAGCATATTTGTAAACAGACTTTAAATAGCGAAAAGCCAGAAGAATAACTCGAATTTATTATTCACTTCAAATCAAAGAACAATTTCGCAATGTTGTATGCAGGTTAAAACTGCAATAAGAATATATATTAATATACCAATATAAAGTGATTAGCAGAAAAGATTGAAGAGACTAGTTGAAATGCTGAAATGAAACAAGAAAATCAAGCTGAGACAATGCACACTTTTGAATAATTTTGTTCCATGCCAAGATATAGTGTGACCTTTCTGCAAATCTTTTTCTGGTTAACTTAAATCACACATGAACATGTAGGTGTACTGGTGTACACTATTCCGAAACGGTAGTAGTTACAAAAAAAGAAAAGACATATCAAGCAACCTTCATTTTACAAGAGGAATAACTACAGTGATATTACAGAAGTCATTGTTGAAATGAAAGAGACGATACCAGTCACTTTGTACAGCATGGATGATAACATTATCTGATGGAGGTAGAAACTTCAATAATATGGATGCATACACAAACCCAACAAAGAACAAAGAGCCAACTACAATAAAGAACCAGCCCCAAAACTTCCTCTCATTAGAAGCTACTACCTTCAGAAGTAAAGGCATTTTATTCAATGTTTACTTAATCTGCAGAAAAGAAGAATCTTTAGCAGAAACATATAAATTACAGAAACCAACTCCATCACAAAAAGTGATATCTATTCAAGAATCAAGAGCAGGTACAAGATTGAAAACTATAGTGTTTTGATCATATGATATTTTGCCACACAGAAGGCGCATTAAATGTGATCAGAAGGCAAAAATAATTCAGAAAGTAATTTTGCCAAACAGAAAGCATTGGAATTTTAGATTGGGTCCATTTAAGGACACAATTGCTAATGCACATTGTACACAAAAGGTCCTTGCAGGAATACATCTCCCTAACAATCTTATCAAAGAACTTACATTGTAAAATCTTTGGTACACGAAAAAAGTAATTTAAGTGACTATGAAACAGGGAAGCCATAAAAGGAATGGGACCAATCACAATCACCTTCAATCAGTCAAACTTCAGAAACAATGCATTCTACCATTAGGGGATGGAGGTACAAGACAAATAGACAATCCACTTCCACTATCCAAGCATATAATCTCGTCGCACAAGTGAACCTAACCTAACTACCAAATTACAAATCCAAATCGCGGTAAGGCAGATTGTTATTCCAAATTAAAAGTGGAGGGGCGAGAGATTCACAATTTCACATATAAAGTAGATTTGAGATTTAGGGAGGATTGAGAGTGTGAGAAAAGAAGATTACAGGATGGTGGCTCTACTTCCATTCGACGGACCACGGAGGCCGGAGCCGCGAGGGTTCTGGGTTTTCCGCGTCTACTATGAGTCCCAACTCCCAAGTATAGAGTCCTGAGCCCTGACCTGATTGAATGTAGGCTGTGGGCCTGTCGCTTTCAGTGGCCACCTGTGGGCTGTGGGCCTGTGGCTAGTGGGAGAGGCGTATTAGTAGTAACTACTATTTCCCGCCGCCCAATGGGCGGAAATTATAGAGATTATGAATAAAATTATCCAATTTAACATTCAATTTTATTATGTCGATTACATTCCTCAACCTCCTTAAAACTATTTTAAACATTACATGAGTATTCTATACATTGCATAGAAATCGACTAACACATGTCATTACCAATATTTATATAATACAATTTAGTATCTTAAAAAATACTTATACTACAAACAATAGTTGAAAGGACAAAAAAATGAAAAAGGAAAGACAAAAATGTTTCTACTCACGACTCTAATGTCATCATACATTGACAAAGAAAGTACGTGAAATCATATTGTACTCGATAATTGATTATTGATACTGATTAACACCCTAAAGCGTTGGGATATTAGAAATTTCATAAAGATATAGATATTTCCAAATTAAATTAGAAAAATATAAGAAATACTCTTGTAAATGTATCCATTGACAAATTAAAATGACTATAGGTTCATCAACTTAGGGGGGTATATTGAATCAAGACTCTATGAGATTTTTCTGGACTTTTAAAGTTTGGATGTATTCAATTTAGATTTTAAAAAGTTTTTAAAAATCTAGAGGTATTCAATATAGATTTTAAAAAGTCTTTAAAAATCATGGGGTATTCAATACAGATTTTAAAAAGTCTTTAAAAATCTACATGTATTCAATAGTCTATGGATTTTAATTCTTCATAGATTTCAATTGATTCTTTTAAAAAATATAACTACACAAAATCTCTCCAAATTTCTGCGGATTCTATACAATTCAGCCAAACTCTACAGGAGTCTATACAAAGTCAACCAACTCTACGTGGAGTCCATGGACTTTCTAAATCCACGGACTTTTTAAAATCCATAAAAATCTGAATTGAATACACCCCCCTTATTGTTGTGTTATAATTTATCTAATTTACTTAATTTATCTAATACAAATATTTGCTATTTATTAATGAATATAATATCAATCTATAAAGTACTTATTAAAAATTTACAATATATTCTTTAACTATAATTTTAATTAATAGAGTATTGGTTAAGAATAATAACAAATATTGAAATCATATTTAATTAATAAATATAATATCAACCCATAAAGTTTTTGTTACATTCTTTATTTGGTAGCATTATTTATCTATAATAATTAATGAAATTAAATTATCTAATATTAATTTTGCTCGAACTTGGTTCTCCTATATTTTGAAAGTGCATTATTTTTATTTTTATTTTTTATAATTCCTTCATTTTCATAGTGAAAAGGGATTGATTTTTGCTATTGTTTATTATTCAACTATCAACCCATAAAGTTTTGTTACCTCTTTTATTTGGTAGTATTATTTATCTATAATAATTAATGAAATTAAATTATCTAACATGAATTTCGCTCAAATTTGGCTCTCCTATATTTTGAAAGTGCATTTTATATATAATTGTTTCATTTTTATAGTGAAAAGGAATTGACTTTTGCTATTGTTTATTATTCAACTTTGACTAATACATATACAACTATATAAGAAAAAACATAGTCAAGTGGGATCTCGTTAGATTCGTCTCATCATGTAGTTTTAAAATATCAAATTTGTAAATTTTTTCTTGTACACATTTTGAGTTATTGATGAGTTATTGATCATTAGAAATATGTACTGAATTGCGTGCAGAAAGTACACATTTTGAGTTATTGATGAGTTATTGGTCATTAGAAATGTGTACTGGATTACGTGCAGAAAGTGAATGTTGAGGAAATAGGTAGGTTACTATTCATAAGGGGATTTTTGTGGGAGAGAATTGATAGGTTACTGTTCATAAGAATTGGTTACTGTTCATAAGGGATACTCCCTCCGTCCTACTCCAAGTGTCTTGTTACTGTTGGACACGAGAATTAAGGTAGAGTTGGTTTGTGAGTATATGTGGGGTCCACATAGTTGTTGGAGGGGAAAATTATTTTTATTTATAGAAAGAAGACATTTGTAATGGAACATCCAAAAATAGTAAGTAGGATATTTGGAATGGGACGGAGGGAGTATTATTTTTATATATTATATAGATATAGTTTTTTTTGGAAGAGGTATTAGAAATAATTCTAAAAATATAAACAAATAAAAATAAAAATAAATACTAGCAGTACTATCATTTTCCTATATTAGGTAAATAAAAATTTACTTCCTCCGTCTCGATATAAATTAAATGTTACATTGGATTTTTTGTCACTATTCACTGTTTAACTTTGATTCAAAATTTTATCATAGCTAGTAAAGAAAAACATAGTCAAGTGAGATCTTGTCTTCGATTCGTCTAATCTTATATTTTTAGACAATCAACTTTTTATAAGTTTTTGTTATACACAATTTTAGTCATAAATCGTTAAAAATGTGTATCGGTAAGCGTGTCCGAGGGGAATGTAACAATTATATTAAGACAACGGAGGAAGTAAGTTATTTGAATTTATATTATGGCCATATTTGAAAATTAGTTATTAGTTGTTAACTGATTATGTGAATAATAATAAATTAGTCAAACCAATGTAACTGACTAAAAACCAATGTAACTGATTAAAAAAGAGCTAGTGTTTTAAGTTATTTTGTCTCTTTAAAAGAATTATTATTTTGTCTAAAAAATTAATTGATTCAAAATAGTTATTTTATGAAACAACCTCCCCTATACAATGACCTTAAATAATAAAAGCTTAACCGCTTAATGCATGTTTCAAATGCTAATAAATGCTAGCTACTATAGAGAAAGAGGAAGAAAATGATGAGAGATACTACTATTGTACTATTGCAATAAACCATGGAAGCAAATGAAGCACACGAGGATATGATAACAAGCTAGACTAGAGGCATCCTAGCTAGCTAGCTGTTATCACCAAAAATATATTCGGCCTGAAAAATTGGGAATAATATTTAATCAATTTAATTTTGATAATTTATCTGGCCTAAAAAAATTAAATTACATGATTAATTGAATAAAAATATTTTAAGGGCAATATTTCTGGCTAAGAAGAGTAGATAGTCTGATAGAGTCAGCACCACCATCCTAAGGTCATCATGGGCTCACCAGAAAAGCATTGAACAGGAATAAGCTACATGCCAGGACCCCATGGGGGTCTCCGATTGACCAAGAAGGATGTCTTGGTAGACCATGGGGTATGCCATGGATATGGGAACTCTTCATTGTTTAAGTGCTCAAATGGGTCCGGAATGGCCAGAAAGGAGTTATACGGCCCACCGGAAGCCTGGACCGGGGGAGGAACATGTTACCCTTTTTCAATGTTTAAAGTGCTTCGAATGGGCCCGGAATGGCCAGAAAGGGATTATACAACCTGTCGGAAGCCTGGATAGGGGGAGGGACATGCTCAGACCCCATGGAGAGGTCCTTGTTCGACAAAGGGGGTGTAGTGGTCTACAAAGAGGGGTTTAATTGGTATAGATACTCATTTTCAGTGTTTAAGTACTTCGAATGGGCCCGGAATGGCCATGTCGGCCCTTTATTTAATTTCCGCTGCAAACTTAATTATTATTGTGCATGGATGATTATTACTCTATTTTTAATTTAAGTATTTCCGGACTTATTTTTAAATTATTTTTGAAATACCTTTAGCCTTGCATTTCTCAAGTGAGCTCGAATGAAGTCGTGTCTTGCTTGGGAGGTGTGGCGGTGGAATCCCGGCTTAGGTTACCAAAACCGGGGTGTTACACTAGCTTAGTATATTCTTAATTAATGTATTGTGATTGTTGTACTCCACTGTAACACCCCGGTTTTTGGTCACCCAGGTCGGGATATCACCGCCACATCTCCCTAGTAAGACACGGTTTCTCCGAGCTTACTAAAGAGATGCAAGGCTAGGTATTGCAGTATTTAAAAATATTTAAAGAATTCAAAATAGCCCATACAATATAATTCGAAAATAATAATAGCATAGCGCAGCGGAAATATTTGGTTTAGTACAGTATCGCAGCGGAAAATATAAAAAGGGCCGACATGGCCAAAACACGGGTTAAACAGGCCCGTTCATAATATAGTCTAAGTACGAAATTTAAAAGCAAAATAAGTGTTCCCCAAAATCCCATGCATGAATCGTGCTTCACACATGCTCATTCCACATATTCTGTAAGGAAATGAATAAAAATGGTTTTGGTCAGCAAAATTGCTGAGTAAGTTAACGCATGCATGATCGTAGGGTTTAAAAGCCATAAATTTAATAATTTAACAAAAGCATGATAATAACATAATATTTAGTTTCATCTAATCCATATCCAATAGCATAATTTATCTCAGGGCTCTATTTAATGACACATATCACATGGTTCAATCATAAAAGCCATAATTTAAATAAAGCATTTAAATAATTTAATTGGACAACAACAAAATTTAATCTAATTTAATTTAATTTAAAATCCCCATTACATCCCCGATTTGGTATTTCAAAGTTTCACGATAAAATCGCGATGTCAACAAGTTTAGCCGGTAGCCCGGCGGCCGCAACCGTATCAGCCATACCCAGTACCACTCCGGAGCCTCGGGAAACCCATACGGATATTCAAGAGAGTGTAGGCTCTAAGTTTCTCCGTTTAGGCAATCCATATCTCAAGTTTAGCGCGCGGGGTCACCATCGTCCATTACGGCACGAAGTGAATCGTTAGGGGGCACCCTGCAGAGCACTCACCCCTAATTTTAATTTATCAAGTTTGTAAGGGGATTTAGTTTTTTAAAATCTGCCTTCCATTGTATTTATTTAGAAATAATATCTCAATTCGTTTCAACCCTAAAGGTTAATTCCATGTTTCAACAAGATTTCAAGATTTCGTTTCGGTAAATCACAGTTTACTCCAAAATTCGTCTAAAATCAGATTTAATTCCAAAAATTCCAAAATTTCATATCTGACTCGGAAACATCAAGATCTACAACTTTCGTGTTTTAACTTTTTCAATCCGAGATACCTAAGTAGGTCAAAATCACCAATTTTCGCATAAGAAGAATTCTGTCCGAGTTTAAGGTGTCACAGTTTAAAGATTTCGAATTCTACCATATCAATTCAACTCCAAATTTAATGAAATTTGACAGGGATCATCTTAAGACAATTATCTACAACTTTCATGTTCGGCCAAAGATCTAAAACAGCCTAGATCCTATGTCAAAAACGTGATCAAGATCATTCCTAAGTTCTGTCCAAGATTTCAAGATCTAGATTCAAACAGTTCGTTTTCAATGGGTTTTCACATATCAAATCAACTCCAAAAATTCTCAAAATTTTACAGTAGCTAGGTCTAAGTCTTAGAAACGTTTTTCGTGTTTTAAGTTTTTCCGTTTGAGTTCGTTTTAAGGGTCGGAAAAATTCAACAAATCTGTTGCGCCGATAGAAAGTAAGAATTGACAGATTTTCGGTTTCTTGTTAATCTTTTAGTTTTGAATGTTTTAATTCATCCCAAAACCATGTAAGAGTTAACTTACTGAGTTTATAAACGTCGGGGATGTCTAATTCGGAGGCGTGGCTTCCAAATCACCGTTTCTCCTCTCCGTTCGTCGGGTTCTACGATCTAGATTCAATACGGGGTGTAGAAAGAAAAGAACCGAAGTTAGAATCCGTTTTCGGATTGAAACGTGAAAAGATTTGTCGGACTAGAGCTTACCACAACGTTTGGAGACCTTGGATTTTCGTCCAAAGCTGCTGCCTCCGTTTGGTGCTTTCCGTCGACTCCGAATTTAGGGTTTCGAACGTATAGAAGGTTGTAGGGTTTTGTAAACTTGTTTGGGGCTCCCAAGGGGCTTATTTATAGAATTCTCAATCCCTAGGCGTCCAACATCTGACCTAGAGGTCTTGGGTCGAGAGATGTTCAACCGAAAGTCGAAAAATCCGCGTTCGGGCGAGAGATTCACGCAACAACCAAATCTGTCAAGTGGCGCGGTCGTGGCGCGCTAATCGCCCTCCACCGCGCGGCCACCGCGCCGACTTCGCCTGGACTTCGGTCCGGGCGGGTCGTGCGATCCGTCGTGCTTTTCCGCCTCTCTTTCGGGTTTCTATCCCTCTATGCTCCCGAATTCCGATTCCCGGGGTATATTCGGGTTTCTACTTTCTCTCTAAATTTTCGCTCGAGTCTAATTGGATGTTTTGGACTCGAATCCTCGAGTTCATTAGTGTCGGGTTTTGGTGCACCATTTATTTACCTTTAATAATTCTTTTTTTATTTAATTCCTCTTTAAGTTAAAATCTCATTTCTCATTTCCTTATCTTTATTTATTTCCTTATTTGCTGGTTTCATTTATTTATTTATGGTATGTATTTTATTTATTATTTATTTATTTAATTATCGTTTTATTTTATGATGGAAAATTCACGGGTATTACATCCACTTCTTCATTAACAGCGCAATATATATAATATATTTTGGCTTAGCCACATACAAATAAATGAGTTGATTAATCATATACATACATATATATGTGCATGTGCAGTGGTGATCCAACAATGTATGAGAAATATTGGAGAGGAAGGCAGGGATGGAAATTGATGAGTTATTTTTCGGGTAGAGGAGAAGGAGGAGGAGGATCATCATCATCATCATCTGTAAGAAAATGGACGGATACAAAAATACAAAAGGAAAACGTCGAGTCGAGATAGAACTCTTCCCGCAAGACGTTTATGCCCTGGTAGTGCTCCGGCAACGGGCAGAATGTCCCCAAAGGTGAAACGACGATTGTCTCGACTTAGCAGCACCGCAAACGTCGACGACCGGCGAACCAGGACAGAGAGCTGAGAGAGTCGGGAGGAGAATGAAGTGTATGCAGAAAAGGTGTGAAGAAGATGGTTCTGACCCCTAAGCCAAAGCTGCCATTTATAGGCGTTGGAGGAGACGAAACTGCCGACAATATTGATGGGGCGGTTTCAGCTGGATTTTCAACAGCTGAATTCAAATGGTTTTCAACAACTGTTGAAATCAAAGTGGGCTTCAACGACTGGGCTGCTTGGCATGGGCCCGACAAATAAACTTTGTCTAAAAAATTAGACAGGCCCAAAGCCCACCCAAAGCCCAATTACCAAGATCCAAGTCCAAGTCCAAGTCCAAGTCCACGGGCACGGGCGCGGGCGCGGGCGACGGCGACGGCGACGGTGCGGCTCGGCTCGGCTCGGGACGGGACGGGCGCGCGCGTGTGGGCTTCCCCCACACTTGATCAATCTGTATTAGTTTAATTGTTTCTAACACGCAGAACAATATAAACTAATTCAACTCCCACTGCTTAAGCGATGTGGGACGCGCCACTTTTACCTACTCTTTAACAACCATTTAAACACAAGTGTTTCAACTAGCCACATTCAATGACCCATTTCGACCACTTATTTCTCACTCACCCGACAACGGTTTTGAGAAAATAAATGCACTACGACAATCTACGCGAAATGTAGAATTCGTATACGCTATTTAATTAATCCAAATTAAATATCGTCATTACGCAAAAAGGAGCTCAAAACCCCCCTTTTCCAACAATCCCCCACATGAGTGGAAATAACAGCAGTGGTGAATGCAATGCAGATGCAAATGCCCCGACTCCTTCTTTAAAGAAAGGTTACTGTACGGGTCTAAGTAGTTTTTGGCTTTGAACTTAAACCATATCAATATTATCGAGTATACAGGCGGAGTAGTGATTTTACTCTTGAACTATCCCCCACATCGTATACTAGACCAATAATAAAGAATCAGTAACTTTTCAGGCTCTTTGCCCGTTCTCACGTTTGGTTCCATTCCAGGCCATGGAAACCCCCTTTGGATTCATAAGTCTTTACTGAAGCGGCCACACTTCTACTTATATAGGTGATTCGATCAAGTATCCTGTCATACTTATATGAACACACAGTTCCAGAATCATTAAGAGTCACTAAACTCAACCTCTACCACAGACAGGCATCAAACACTTCATCATTGCTTCTGAGGGAAAGGATGAAGATTATTCTTCAAAAGTGTTTTCACATTTGAAATCATACATTTTAGTTGTCCCTTTGAACCAAGTTTGTGGGATCTCCACGCATCATGGTTAGGTTACCAATGTAATCATTCTTTAGGTGTGGGTTTTAACCCCATTCCCTCTCGCAATTTGCAAAATTGATCTCTGTTCACAGCTTTTGTTAACGGATCCGCTAGGTTATCTCCAGACTTCACATAAGTTAGAGAAATCACCCCACTAGAAATCAATTGCTTAATGGTATGATGTCGACGACGGATATGTCTCGACTTACCATTATACATCTCATTTTGTGCCCTGCCAATAGCTGCTTGACTATCACAGTGTATCATTACTGTTGGCACAGGTTTCTTCCAACATGGAATTTCCTCGAGGAAATTTCGAAGCCATTCGGCTTCTTCACCAGCTTTATCCAAAGCTATAAATTCAGATTCCATGGTGGATCGGGCTATACACGTTTGTTTTTGTGACTTCCAAGACACAACCCCTCCCGCAATCATGAATACATAACCACTTGTGGATAATGAATCACTTTTCTCTGATATCCAATCGGCATCAGAGTACCCTTCAAGAACAGGAGGATATCTCGTGTAATGTAACCCCAACTCTTATATTTCAGATATCTCAAGACTCTCATAATAGCCTTCCAATGCTCACGACTTGGATTGCTAGTATATCTACTCAGTTTGTTAACTGAATATGCAAGATCCGGGCGAGTACAATTAGTCAAGTACATTAGACTACCAATGATTCTTGCATACTCTTCTTGAGCAACAGGTTCACCCCTGTTTACTTTCAACTTTTCACTGGGATCCATAGGCGTCTTTGCCGGACGACTATCATAAGCGTTGAATTTACTTAACACTTTCTCAATGTAATTGGACTGAGAAAGAACAATCCCTTCGGGATGCCTTATGATTTTTATCCCTAATATGACATCGGCTACACCCATGTCTTTCATGTCAAAATTTCTTTTTAACATGTTCTTGGTCTGATTAATCATATTCAAGTCACTGCCCATGATCAACATGTCATCTATATACAAGCAAACTATAACAAATTTGTCTGTTATTCCCTTGTAGTAAACGCATTTATCACATTCATTATACTTGAACCCGTTTGACAACATCACATTATCAAACTTCAAGTGCCACTGCTTAGGTGCTTGTTTCAGACCATACAGAGATTTAACCAGTTTGCAAACTTTATGCTCTTGTCCTTGAACAACAAAGCCTTCTGGTTGATTCATATAAATCTCTTCATCTAGATCACCATTTAAGAACGTTGTCTTAACATCCATTTGATGTATCTCAAGATTGTAAAGTGCAGCAATCGAGAGAAACACTCGAATGGAGGTGATTCTAGACACCGGAGAATAAGTATCAAAATAATTATCTCCTTCCTTTTGTCTAAAGCCCTGAACTACAAGGCGAGCCTTGTATTTATCGATCGATCCATCGGCTTTATACTTTCTTTTAAGGACCCAACGGCATCCTAGGGGTTTACGACCTTTCGGTAGATCAGTAAGAACCCAAGTGCGATTCTGCATAATGGATTCTAACTCACTGTTTATGGCTTCTTGCCATAACGCAGCATCTGGTCGAGCCAGAGCTTCACTCACAGTTCTTGGCTCGTTATCTAACATAAAAGTGACGAAATCTGGACCAAAAGTTTTAGCCACTTTGGCCCTATGGCTACGACGAAGTTCAACTGGTTCAGGAGAAATACTTCCCTTGTCAGTTAGCTTCGGCTGATCAGAACTCGTAGCTTCATCAAATGTTCTTTTATTTGAACATTCCACTTTATCCTTGTAAGGATATTTGTCTTCAAAAAACACGGCGTTTCTTGATTCAATTATCGTTCCTTCACTTATACCAGATATTTCTGACTTATGTACCAGGAAACGATACGCGCTACTGTTGAGGGCATACCCTATAAAGATACAGTCAACTGTTTTGGGGCCGATTGTAACTTGTTTAGGAGGTGGCACCTCAACTTTAGCCAAGCACCCCCACACTTTGAGGTATTTGAAAGAAGGTTTTCTGCCTTTCCATAACTCGTAAGGTGTTACTTCCTTACCTTTGTGAGGTATTTTATTTAAAATATAATTAGCTGTTAAAACAGCTTCCCCCCACAAGTTCTGGGGTAACCCTGAACTGATCAACAAGGCATTCATCATATCCTTTAGCGTACGGTTCTTACGTTCCGCAACACCATTGGACTGCGGTGAATATGGAGTTGTAGTTTGATGAATTATTCCGGACTCGGCACACAATTCAGCAAACGGAGCAACGTATTCTCCTCCACGATCACTCCGAATAGCTTTAATACGGCTATTCAATTGAGTTTCAGCCTCAAGCTTGAAGTTTTTAAATGCTTCAATAACTTCATCTTTGCTTCTCAACAGATAAAGATAGCAATAACGAGTGCTATCATCAATCTTTTTACCACCCCGAGTTTGCAAAGATCTAAAATCACATACATCAGTATGAATTAAATCCAGGGGTTTAGTATTTCTTTCAACACTTGGAAATGGAAGTTTTGTCATTTTCGCTTCAACACAAATTTCACATTTGTTTTTATCGTTGAATTCCATTTCTTTAAGTAAATTTAAATTTACCAATCTCTTTATAGCATTTTTATTTGCATGTCCAAGTCTACAATGCCATAAATTAAAACACTCAAGCAAGTAAGAAGAACCTTCAATTTTATTACCAGAAGCTTGCTCAACAACTTGGCGTTTAGCCAATACATTAAACTTGAAAAGACCATTGGTCAGATAGCCTCTACCAAGGAATTTTCCAAACTTAGTCATGATAAACTTATCAGACTCAAAAACAAGTTTAAAACTACTACTAACTAGCAGCGAACCAGAAACCAAATTCTTCCGGATATCAGGGACATGCATCACATCCTTCAGAAGTCAAGTTTTTGCCACTAGTCAGCCTCAGTACCACATTCCCAACGCCAACCACATCAGATGATGCTTGGTTTCCCATATGCAGCTTTCTGCCTTCAACAGTCCGGTATGAAGTAAAGAACTCCCTGTTGGCAGCCACATGACACGAAGCCCCGGTATCAACAAACCAACCTTTAGCATCATCAACATGCAAAGCTTCAGACACCACTGCACAAAGGTTGTCTTCCCAACCTTCAGGTTCAGCCTGTACCACGTTAGCGGCAGGCTTGGCAGGCTTCTTCTTCTTCGGCTTCGGGCACTGATGTGCAAAATGCCCAACCTTGTCACAGTTGTAGCAATTCCCAGAGAACTTCTTCCTCTTTTGGCCATCGGCAACCGCTTTGCCTTTACCCGCAGCAGGCGGCTGCTTGCGTTTACCAGCCGTTTCAGTCAAGTTGGCCTTAGCCTCTACAGAATGGCTCCTTAACACAGCCTTGCGGTTATCCTCCTCGATTCTGATCCGTGTAACAAGATCTTCAAGGGACATTTCCTTTTGCTTGTGCATCAAGTAGTTCTTGAAGTCTTTCCACGAAGGAGGCAACTTCTCGATCACAACCGCAGCGTTAAACGCATCGGGCAATTGCATTCCCTCAGCGTGAACGCCATGTATCAGTAATTGAAACTCTTGAACTTGTTCAACCACTGAACGCCCGTCAACCATCTGAAAACCCAGATATTTGGAAACGGCATGCTTTTTAGTACCAGCATCCTCCGTTTTGTACTTCCGTTCCAACTGAATCCACAATTCCTTTGCACCTTTTACAGAAGAGTACACAGCGTACAAAGGATCCGTGAGAGCACTCAGAATGAAGTTCTTACACATGAAATCACCATGAACCCATTGTTCTTTGGCGAAGAGCTTCTGAGGATCGGTCTCCATCTCAGACAGGGACGGCCGGTTGCTCCTCAAAAATCCGGCCAAACCAAGAGTGGTCAGATAGAACAACATTTTCTGCTGCCACGTCTTGAAATCACGCCCGTCAAACTTTGACGGCTTCTCGGCCACTCCAAATGACCTTGGCAACGCCATAGGGACGGAACCCGTTGACGACCCAACGCCCGGCACGAAGGCCGGCTCCGACTGAACATAAGTTGGCAGACTAGTGTTCAGCGGCCCACCGCCCGGTTGAAAACCGGTGTTCAGATTATTATTAAGTCCTGCGGGTGTAATCCCGACTGTTTGTCCAGAAAACGGTAGAGACGCCCCAACCGAAACGTTGGGCTGGAACGAAACAGTTCCAAATGAATGTCCAGAAATGAACTGCCCAGAATTGGGCAAAATAAACCCGCCAGAATTAGGCGTCGGCGACGGGGGCAGGAAGGCCGTCGCTGGATCAAGGAAATATTGATCGACGGAGGCGTTTGGGTCTGCCGTCGGCAGCGGCAGCGTCACGGGTGGAGGAACGACAGTGGGTGTGGTCAGCATTGACGGCATCGCTGCGGTTGGGGTAACGACAGCGGACGCCTGGACAGACCCAGGCATGGGAACGGAGGCGGCGGCGGCAGCGGCGGATGAGACGTCAGCGAAGGCGGTGGCGGCAGCAGTGAAACCGTCCATTATAAACGTCTTGCGCTTGTAAGAAAATAGACGGATACAGCAATACAAAAGGAAAACGTCGAGTCGAGATAGAACTCTTCCCGCAAGACGTTTATGCCCCGGTAGTGCTCGGTGAAACAACGATTGTCTCGACGTAGCAGCACCGCAAACGTCGACGACCGGCGAACTAGGACAGAGAGCTGAGAGAGTCGGGAGGAGAATGAAGTGTATGCAGAAAAGGTGTGAAGAAGATGGTTCTGACCCCTAAGCCAAAGCTGCCATTTATAGGCGTTGGAGGAGACGAAACTGCCGACAGTATTGATGGGGTGGTTTCAGCTGGATTTTCAACAGCTGAATTCAAATGGTTTTCAACAACTGTTGAAATCAAAGTGGGCTTCAACGACTGGGCTGCTTGGTATGGGCCCGACAAATAAACTTTGTCTAAAAAATTAGACAGGCCCAAAGCCCACCCAAAGCCCAATTACCAAGATCCAAGTCCAAGTCCAAGTCCACGGGCGCGGGCGACGGCGACGGCGACGGCGCGGCTCGGCTCGGGACGGGCGCGCGCGTGTGGACTTGCCCCACACTTGATCAATCTGTATTAGTTTAATTGTTTCTAACACGCAGAACAATATAAACTAATTCAACTCCCACTGCTTAAGCGATGTGGGACGCGCCACTTTTACCTACTCTTTAACAACCATTTAAACACAAGTGTTTCAACTAGCCACATTCAATGACCCATTTCGACCACTTATTTCTCACTCACCCGACAACGGTTTTGAGAAAATAAATGCACTACGACAATCTATGCGAAATGTAGAATTCGTATACGCTATTTAATTAATCCAAATTAAATATCGTCATTACGCAAAAAGGAGCTCAAAACCCCCCTTTTCCAACATCATCATCAATTCATCATCATCATTATCATCATGATGGGCATGGCCAGCAGCTTGTTGTTGGTTTGTAGAAAAAGAATTAGGAGAAGCAGTAGTGAGGGTGCACCAACTGGTGGGGAATGCAATTACAAAAGACCAGTATATATATATTGTAGTGGGAACGGGTTCTACTCAACTTTACCAAGCCGCATGGTATTCTCTCTCTCTCTCTCTCTCTCTCTCGCAAGAAGCGCCGCCACCCAAATTCAAATTCATCACCTCATCAACCACTCCACGTTGTTGCTGCACCTCCATTCTACTCGGTACTAAACTAAAGTAATTAATAATGACCAATTACAGGATCATCCGCACCTGCAGTGGCCTGTGGGGTTTTTGATGTATTGTAATTAATTTACAAATGATGACAATCTCATCTCATCTGCAGGGATATCCGTTGGTGGCTGATTTTCTCAAGTCGGGACTTTACAAATGGGGTGGGAGCGCACACATCAACTGCACCATTAGCAGAAGAGACACCGACTGTTGAAAAATGACATAAACATCAAATGCCGTAAAAGTAACAGCAATCGCCAAAAGTCAAATTTGGAGGCTCATCTACCACTCCGAAAATCTTGAAGCCATCATAAAAACAGTTTAGCATATGTTGATGTCTGTGGTGTGTTTTACATTCTATAAATAGGTAATTCAGTTGTTGTAATTCTTATAGCAGAGCAAATAGTGAAGCAAAGAGCCAAGCAATCTGCTCTCTGCTTTTGGTTATCCTTTTTTTTAGATATCAAAAGTTTAAAGTGTATTTGTGTGTGGGATATTATATCCATAAATTGGTATCAGAGCCTGAGTGATCCGAACTCATAGCAAAACTGGTTGAGTATAAACACTCAAAATTTAAAGAATTAAATCTACACACCGTTGTCTTTTCGGAGCTGTTGCGCCGCCAGCTCCTCCCCGCTGGTTCACCTATTTCCAGCGAACCCGCACCGCCACAGTTGCCGCCCAGTCCAGACTCCACCTCGCTAGTCTCTGTTGTTGCCTCTTATATATATATATATATATATATATATATATATATATTAGCAGAGGTCAGCAAGCCGAGGTGACTGGTCGGCAGGAGGCCCGAGCAACGCTGGCTGTCGGAGGTTGAGAGAGGCAACGGCAGAGACTAGCGAGGTGGAGTCTGGACGGCAGCTGTGGCGGTGCGGGTTCGCAGGAAATAGGTGAACCAGCGGGGAGGGGCAGGCGGCGCAGCAGAGGTCAGCAAGCCGCGGTGACTGGTCGGCAGGTATGCATTGTCAGTAATCTCTTGCCACTACATTGGACTTGAATGAGTTTAATGATTCAACATTTTCCCCCCCTTAAACTCATTCATTTGAAATCTTGAATTCCATGCTCTTGATGAGTGCTTCAATCCATAGAGGGCTTTCTTCAATCTGTAATTATCTTTTGTTAATTTGGGCACTTGCGATTGAATGGAACTGGTTGACACCATTGTGAATAATATTTGCAATAATTCCAAAATAATTGGCATCAAATTATTTCGGACTCGGTCGAAGAATCCACAAATTTTTCTGCCCCAAAATTTTTTCTTGCACAGCAGCAATTAATTTTGCACTGATTGCACAACTTCGTGTGCTCTAATTTTTCTGATTTTTCTTGCTTGCTTCCACCACCCTTATTAATTTCTTCACCTACTTCAAGAAATTCTTTGTCGGGCGTCCTGACTCTTGACATAGAACAATTATTGCTCTATCTTTCCACCCATTTTAATTTATGCTTGTACCCAGACTTGATCTTTCACCCAATTTTCTTTACAATGCCCAATCAATTTCCACTTTCTTTGTCTCCCTCACAGCTCCCTTCAAACTAGAAGTGTATCCAAGTCTGTTGTGGCTTAAGCGTCACCGGCAGAGGGACGACATGAGGAAGAGACCGGTTCACGCAGCAGCGGTGATCCCTATACTGGGTGGCGGCGGTGGATCAGCATAGCAAGGTCGGCGTTCGTGCTGAAGTGATGACAACAAAGGGAAAACAGATGTAGGGGCGGCTTTTGAGGCTCCGGCAGCATCGTGGAGAGGGTCGTGCGCAGGTGGCGCGATGCTGCAGCTGGTCGGCTGCAGTGGGCTGTGCTGGAAGCAGCTCAGCGGTACGGAGATGTGCCGACGATAGTGGTGGCAGCTAGAAAATAAATTACAAGAAATGGTGTATACAAATGAAAGTCCCTCTTGGAGCTCAAGATGCATGGGGACGTGGTTAAAATGGTTTTGAAGAACTAGAAAATACCGGAAAATTGACCGGAGCTGAACAAAAAGCATTGAAAGAGGCACGATCAAAAGATAGAGGTACATGTTATTCCGATCCGTTGATGATTCAGGCTTCGAAAAGATATCCGGTGCCACCACCTCAAAACAAGCATGGACATCCTGGAAAAGGCATTCAAAGGTGCCGACCGAGTAAAGAAGTGCGTCTCCAAACACTTTGTAGAGAGCTTGAAAACATGAAAATGAAGGAGTCAGAAAACGTGTCTGACTACATCACACCTGTACAGACCGTAGCAAACCAACTCAATCGGAACGGTGAAGAATTATCTGATACCCAACTTGTGGAGAAAATATTGAGATCATTAACCAATGATTTCAAAAATGTTGTGTGTGCGATTGAATAATCGAAAGACCTCAAAGTGCTCACCGTTGAAGAGGTCGCTGGATCTCTCGTAGCACATGAGCAAAGAAAGAAGAAAAAGAAAGAGGAGTCACTCGACTAGACACTTCAAACCAAGGCGTCAATTAAAGATGAGAAGGCTCTCTACACTGGAAACTTTCAGGGGAGAGGACGTGACCGTGGAAATCGTGGACACAGTCGTGGTATTCAAGGCAACAATTGTGAAGGGTACCATAGGGAAAAATTTCAAGGAACTCAAGCAAATTGGCGTGGAAGAGGACACGCTCGAGAAAGAGGTGTTCGAACAAATTTTCCCACCATCAAAATCCAAAAGTGCCACAAGTATGGTCACCATGCCGAAGATTGTAACAATGAGGGATATTACAAATGTGGCAAGATGGGACAATTTGCAAAAGAGTGCCGGGCCCGAGTGGAAGAAACAAGCAATCTAGTTGTTGAAGAGAAACCAAATGGAGGTGTCCTCATGATGGCCCAAAATGATGAGATGATGGAAGAATTTAAGACGATAATAGGGATGACAGATGGCAGAATCATTTGAAGTTTACAGGGAGTTTTGTTGAAAAATGGAATAAACATCACATGCCATAAAAGTAACAGCAATCGCCAAAGTCCAATTCGGAGGCTCATCTACCACGCCGAAAATCTTGAAGCCATCATAAGAACAGTTTAACATATGTTGATTGTCCGTCATGTGTTTTACATTCTATAAATAGGTACTTCAATTGTTGTAATTCTCATAGCAGAGCGAATAGCGAAGCAAAGAGCCAAGCAATCTACTCTCCGCTTTTGGTTATCCTTTGTAGATATCAAAAGTGTAAGATATCCTTGTGTATATGTGATATCAAATCCATAGCGACAGCAACAAAGATGATGATGATAATAATAATAATAATAATAACAATAATAATAATAATAATAATAATAATACAAATAATAGTCAGGTGCAGTCGTATATTGAGATGGTGACATCTCCGAATAACCCTGATGGATTAATGAGGGAGGCGGTACTGCTGCTGCTGCTGCAGGAGGATCAGCAACTCATAATACATGATCATGCTTACTACTGGCCACAATACACACCCATCACTTCTCCCGCAGATCATGATCTTATGTTGTTTACTCTTTTCAAATGCACCGGCCATGCTGGCACATGCCTCGGGTACGCCACGCCACCAACTCCGCATATTTATATACGTACTACTTGTAGTACTATTGGTTATTGAATACTATATTAGAATTTCTGTTCCATCTATACCAGTCGTCCTTTTCTCATCGGTTTTGAGTGAAAGTCTAAGTTTATATATAAAACAAAGTAAATCGAGGAGGGTAGGCAATTCATCATGTTTGATGACTCTCATGTGTTGCATGCAGTTGGGCCATGTTGAAATGTGATTCAAACCACGTCTTGGAAGTGCTGAATCAAAGAGAAACCCATTGATAATTGAATTATTTTTAGCAAATGAACTTTGTCTAATTTCTGTTGCTATTATTAAACCAGTAGTTTAGTCTTAGGAGCTATGATGCTCGGACTCGGCAAAATTGGTGGAGTACCCGTGTCCGGCCGACGCGACACGGATCCCGGTACGGGATCTGAGGCGGGTGCTTCGGGTTTCCGCCGGACTCGCCACATTTTGCAAGTCGCAGTCAGTCGCAGTGGTTGCAGAGGAGCGGCCACGAGGTGCGGGCGAAGGGAGCAGCGGATCTGGTGCAGTGGGGATCGTGAAATCGAGCTGCAGCAGGGGAGAGGCCGGTGGTCGCTCAGAATCCGGCCGTCGGTGGCGGAGAGGTGGAGAATTAGGGTTACATTGGAGGAGGGAGGGAGGCGCAGGGAAGAATTAGGGTTACAGCGGGTAGGGATGGAGGCGCAGGGGAGGGGAATATGAATGTGGAATGTGAAAAGGAGGCGCAGGTCACTCCATTATTTTACTCTATTATTTATTAGCTTTTAAGTATACATTTATTAGAAAGGGAACAATAACATTAAATCCAGCCCCCATCTCTTTTTTTCTCTTTCTTCTTCATTCAATTCTTTCTTTTATACCCCCTAGGCATCCATTTCTTTCTTTCTTCCCTTCATTCTTCCTTATTTCAAATATCATTTTCCCGACATGAAAACTAAATTATTGTTATCTATTTTATTATCTATGGTAGATTGGTCCAAATTGATTTCAAGTATCTTGGATATGTTTAGACACATACATATATACCATATTCTACATATAATAAAATATGTGTATATAAAACTTCAAACGTGTCCCCGCATCCGTGTCCTAATTCCGGATCCTTTTTTGCCGTGTCCTCGTATCCTATTTTTTTAAAATTGTAAGTGTCCGCCACATATCCCCGCACCCGTGTCGGACACCCGTATCCGAGTCCGAGCAACATAGCTTAGGAGTCCAGAATAGTCCACTACCGGCATCATGTTAGGCATGATTTAGTGGAAGTTATTAGATTTGATTTGTTTGCCTATATAAACCATGTATTGTCTTTCATTTGTAATGTGAGAAATAGAGAGCAGAAGTTTTCTCTGCAAGCCTTTTCCCTTTCTTCCATACTGCTACATCTTCCTTTTATTGATTTGAACCAATAGACCATTGTCAAGGACCACAAAATTGCCCAGAAAATGACTGAATTCATCACCTTGAGCAGCACTGGCGTGTCAAAAGAGTCGCAGCTTCGTGCTGCAAAGATTCTGAATGTTGTGGTAGATATGTTAAATTATTTGTTGTGACCCACATTATTTGAATAAAATTTAATCGGAAGTAAATCTAATTTGATGGTAATTTGAATTAAAGTATTAGATTTTATTGGGATTATTTATTTATTGTTAAGCAAGTAGTAAAGGAAATAATTAATCCTTCAGCCCTCCTCTCCCGTCACTTAATTGTTTTTGGATGTGATTTTCAAACCTGTACGGTTTCCTTGAAAAAGTTGTGTCCCTTCACAATAGACACGCAAAAAGCTATGAAAGAAGTACAACATTCTTTATCAAATAATTAGAATAAGGAAACCAGATAAATATCTCTAACCATCGGAGTTTGTACGGAGAAGGCAGGGAAGAGAAAAACAAATTGCTTTGCATAATAAGAGAAAGAAAGAAGCTACGCCATGGAACCAGGTATTTAAGTTTTACAGCAGATATAACGTTATATATAAAGTATAAAACTAGGTTGAATGGTACAGATTAATGATCTTGTGACAATTAAGTGATAGCAGCAAGAATATTATTTTTATTAACAATTGGTATCAGAGCATGGTTACAAATCTGACTGTGTTTTGGCTGGCCGTAGTCTGGCTGTGCCAAAAGGACCTTTTTCTCCTCAAGGGAGGCTACCGGAGAAATGATCAAACCGGTTACGGGTCCGGATTAATGATAATGCGCCCAAACTTGACTGAATAGTCCTTAGTATTCGAATGGCAACAAAATACAATGGAGAATTTACCTGTTGTTAAGAAACAACGGCGAATTCACCGGAAAAACTAGAACCAAACTACCGGTTGTTGAGAAACAACGGTGGACTTGGAAGTAACCGCTACAAGCTAAGCTAGAATCTAGGAAAAACTGTAAAAGAAAGCAGTAAAGGAAAGCAGTAAAGATACAAAGAAGTAAATTTGATAAAGGAATTTGGGGGTTGGATTGATCTCTCCGATTCTGTGTATGGCATTCCCTATTTATAGCCGGAGCTGAAATAACCGCTCTCCGGCCGATTCCCCTAAGCCGACTCCACTGTTTGCTTCAATCGGCTGATTTGATTTCATTTCGGCCGAAATCTTTTTCTCCCGAATCCTTCTTCCGTTCGGGTCTCTTCTTCTACTCTGGATCGTTCTCTTTTAATTCATCGGCCCAATAGATCTCAAACCCAACCTTTTTTAGAAATCCTTTTTTCGGCCCATCTTCTATGGCCCCATTCTTTTTTCCTCGCGGCCCACAATTCTTAGTGGCCCCAACAGATGCCCTCCTTACTTGGGCGATTTTTCGTCTTGAAAAGAGCTCAAGTAATTTCTTCTCTCGTGCGCTAACTCCTCCTTAAAATCCGGTCACGCCTTTTCGTTTTCCCTTATCTTTTTGAACTACTCTCTATTGTTCTTTTCATATTCTCTCCTGTGGTTTCCCCCTTTTCGTCTTTCTCTTTATGGCGCAACCGACTCTTTCACCCTCTTCTCAAAAGATCAAAGATGTCGAAGATTCCCTCGCCGATATTTCTTCACTTCGTCCTATTGACGGCGACCTTACTGCTCTTGGGCCTCTTGCAACTTCTGCTAAGGCCGCAACTTCCGCTCCTGCTCTTTTTGGGGAATCGAAGACGATCCCTTTGTTTTCGGATTATTTTTCCGTCAAGCTTATCAATCCTCTCAGCACTTGGCCGTTGGTGACTCCGGAACATATTGCTTGGTACGAAAGGGCCCTTCCTCACTGTGGACCAGTTTGGGTTACCTCTGGTGTTAACCATTTGATTAAGCTGAGCACGCAGTCTTTTCCCACTACTTATAACTACATTCAGGCCCTTCTTTGCTTTTGGAATTCATCCATTAACTGTTTCTGCTTTCCCTGGGGTATGATGACCCCGACTATCGAGGACGTTAAGCTTCTTCTGGATTTACCCTCTCTTGGAAAGCACGTTCTAGGTGTTACCGGCTCCGACAAACCTACAATGAAAAACACCGGCTATGCTTCAGGACTCACTTTTTCTTCATGGATTAATAAGTACCGTGGGAATAAGCCCGAATTCCCCGAGGTGGAATCTGTGGCTTTTATGATGCATTTTCTTAGCCGATTCTTCTGGTGTGCACCTGCCAAGAATGTTATTCTTGAAACCTACCATTTGACCAAGGCCATTATGGATGATGTTCATTTGCCTCTCACTGACTACTTTTTGGAGCATTTGTATTCTGGTATTTCGTCCCTGGTTCATGGATGGGCTGACGGTCACTCCAACAGATCTCATGGCCCCCTCTGGTTCCTCCACCTCTGGCTTGTCTGGCATTTCAGGGAGATGTCTGGTTTTGAACCCCAACCTTTCGATACTACCCATCCTTCAGCCAATAATCTTCTCGGAGTCCGATTTCCAGAAATGCGCACTGAACAATGGATTTATTATTTCATGAACCGATCCCCACTTTGTCCCTCCTCTTGCCATCTTTACCCTGGCACTCCAGATAGCTGGGTTTCGGCTATCAACGTTCCTCCTTTTGGTAGGCCCGTTCTGAAGGCATTTGCTCAAGTCTGGAATGCTTGTATCATTCCTCGTCATGTTTTTAATTGCTCGTTGTTTGTTCCCCCCGAACATCCTATCTTTTCTGAGGTTTACAACCCTCACTTAGTCAGGCGCCAATTCGGCTTTGTTCAAGATGTGGTCATTCCTCTATATGGAGACCCGAATCGATACAGCAAATCTTTCAAAGGATTTGGCTCTGAGAATAGCCGAAATCTTTGTCGTACATGGGCTCTCCGGATCTGCAACTTTGAAGTTCGTTCTCTGACATCCGTCTTGGCCTATCGACCAAGCGTTTTGATGACAGGTGGGAGAAAGTTCTTTCTTATGCCAATTTCGGCACTAATTTGCAGAGCCTCCTTATTTCTCGCGGTTTTCCAGGTATTATGATGTTTTCGGTTGTTGGTTCAGCCCCTGATTACTCCTGCTCTTCTCAAGAGGATGACCCTCTACTTCCCTTACTTAGTAAGTCTTTCTGATTTCTTATATTGCATGCCGTATATCTTTCTCAGATTTTTCTCTTTTTCTTGTTTTGCAGGGGCTGCTTTGGATGATGTCTCGTCTCTTCCATCCCGTCCACGCATTTCGTCTGCTCCCACTACTTCTGCGAAACGAAAGCGTGCTGCTTCTGGTTCGGGGAAGTCGAAAAAAGAACCTGCATCCAAGACACTGCGACGTTCGACTCGTTCGCCTCTTCTTAGCTCGGCTGCGTCTGCTGATCAGGTTTCCTGTCATTCTTCTCTCCTATCTTTTTCTCCTTGTTCACTATCGTCTTCTTGACATTTATTTCCTTCTTTTTTTAGGTTCCTCGGGTTGCAGTCTCTTCTGACCCTTCTGGATCGCCTAATCCTTCTCCTACGGCCCTCGACCCTATTGATGAGAATCCGGCCATTACTTCTAGCATAACTCCTGTTTCATCGGCCGGTATGGGGTCTGGCTCGATTTCTCATGTTCTTGAAGGTGGCAATACTGATTCGACTGTTCCTAGTTCGGCTATTTCTCTAGCGATTGCCCTTCCCTCTTCTTCTGTCGTCTCTATTCCTAACCCCTCTCCTGCCCATACTCGGCTAGAAGAGTTAGCCGTTGGTAATATCAATCCTCCTTCTCCTTTTCCAGATAGGAGTATATTGGATGATTTCTTTTCCCTTTCGTTTATTTCCTCTTCATCAGAGTTCCCTCATTCTTTCAAGGCTTGCTTGGATAGGTTAGAATACTTGATTTCTGAACAGTCCGATGCCTTCTCCGTCCAAACCAAGCCCATCCTTCTGCTTCTTTCATATATCAGGCAAGCCTTTTCCCAAGATCTTCTGGCTTCTGGTCTGTCAGATGCTATCGAAGCCTTGCAGGATTTATTTATACGAATTAGCCTCTATGGCTATGTCCCTGGACCTCCTGGCTTCCCTCTCACGCCCGAACGATTGGCGAAGAGTGGCACAAATGCTTAGTATAGCAGCCGAATTCACTATGCAAGGGGAGCGGAGTTCTTTCTTTTTACGCGTTCTCTCCTTGGTGAAAGGGGAAGATTAAGCCATCCCGAAAGATCTTCTTCCCATTTTGCTTTATCATGAGTGGGGCCTCTCACAAAGTTCGAGCCTTACTTATTATATAGGGCTATAAAAGTTCCTCCCCACCCCAATTAAGTAGTAGATAGCGGCGATGGAGAATCTCGAGAACCTTTCTGAACGTCTGTTTTCGCGGGGCGATTGGAAAAGGAGTATTTAATTTCTTTACGTGCCTTTCATTCCACTATTGTGATTGAGAATAATTCTCTTCCGAACAACCAAGTCATAATGAGTCACATGCCTCTTACGGATAGACCTGGAACTTCCGAGTATCTTGGCTACTCGCAAAACACTTGAAGACGAGCAAGCCTCTCTTACCCTTCACAGGGTGGAATTTGATAAGCATGCTTCCGATTATTACTCTTATATGGGTAAGTTATCGACCAATGATGGCCTCAGATCTGAATATTTGAATCGTCTCTCTGCCATTGACTCGGAAATCAGCCGACTTCAACATGAGGCGCAAGGCGTGAAGAATGCCTTGGCCGAAGTTGACAGGGAATCGGCTCATCTGCAAGGACTTGTAAAGCAGCTCCACAAATCCGCTCAGGCTCCAAGAGACAAGCTTGCTAGTCTCAAAGAGAAAACAGACTATCTTTCTTTGTGGTCGAATACTCAAACGGTGACTGAACAAATTCGTTCCGTCGCGGCCCCACTTCCTTCTGCACCGAATACTTCGACGGTCTCAGATAACCCTGTTGCCAATCCTCCTATGGGGGATAATCCAAGGAATTCCGGTAATATTTAATTTGTTCTTTTGGCCTTGATGATATATGATGATTATGTCTTCCTTCTCTTTTGATTTCTCTTCTTAGATGCTCAGTGTGATCCTTTTCAAGACACTTCCGACCAGCTTTTCTTGTCCCAACTTGATGACCCTCCGGTTTCGGCCGAAGCTGAAGCTCGATCGTATCAAGAGTTTCAATCAGTATTGAATTCGGCTATTGCTCGTAATTCGGCCGCTATCCTTCCCAGTGATTTCGGCGAAGATATTTCTTATGATTTGAGTGGAGATTGACATTTGTTGTTATTATTTCTTGAATGTAATTACATCCCCCTTGATGTACTTCTGACTCTTGTTTCGGCCGATCCCTCTTGTATGCTTGATCGGCCTATTATAAAATATTTGTCTTTTGTGGATTGTTTCATCTTTTTCTTTCCGTGATCTCGGGGATATCTCTTGATATAGTAATATTTCCTGCAGCTTTATTGGGATTCCTGAAACGTCTCATCCGTGATTAATGCTTTTCTCTTTACGTTTCTATTTTTTGCCATAAATGACATTCCCTTCATTTTTCTCTATAAATACCAACACTTCTTCTCTTCTCATTTCATAATCTCGCAATATTATTCATGAATATCTTGATACTTTTAATATCTTTCCTCCCTGGCCTCCTTGGCATGCTGACTCTCTGGTTGATCCTTTACTTATGATCCGAAAACCCTCCTTCTATGCAACGCGAGTTCAGCTAATCCTTTTATCATTACCTTCATATGAGCTAGGAACTTTCAACACTTTTCTTAACATGTATTCCGACGGTCATATTCGAGCTCTGCTCTATTTCTTAATATTAATGTGACCTGTCGTAATCCTACTAATATCGGTCCCAAAGTCTTGGGCGGTCGAATAATAATTGCGCCTTTCTATGGGACCGAACTATCTTCTCAGCTCCGAAGGCCATACCCCTCGAATTTCATCCCTATCTTCCATGCTAAAAAGGGGGTGTCCTTGCTGGAGCAGATAAAAATTTTCTTCTTCCCGGTCTAGGAGTTGGCTTTATTGGCATAGCCATCTCTTCTCTCGCCGGCTAGAAGAATTTGGGCTTGGGAATGAATGTTGGACATCTACCACTTCAGATCCCACTGGCCTTCGTTTCTTCCCAGCCTTTTTAGTCCAGGACGTTTCCCTTGTATATTGTAATTTCGGACTATCGACGCCGTTTTCGGCCGAAGTAGTACCTTTTTTGTAATGCTCGCTCATGCAATAAAATCTTTACTTTTTCGCCTCACTTGATGTTTAATCCCATGCTGATGGATAATATTTCTTCATATATCTTGCATTTACTGGATTTGACATCTGCTCACCATTTTCATCCACTAACATGTATGCTCCATTCGGTAATTTCGTCTGAACAATAAACGGCCCCTCCCAATTGGGGCTCCACTTACCTAATCGGCCATCCTTCTGTTTAGGTGGCCATATAACTTTCCAAACTAAATCGCCGACATCAAATCGTTTCACACGGATTCGCTTATTATACCAATCGGCCACTATATCTTTATTTTTCTGCAAACTCTCAAAGGCTTGCACTCGATCGGAGTTAACTTCCAGTAATTCATTTTTCATCGCACAATCATATTGTTCGGCCGTCATTAAATCTGCTTGGCTTGTCCTTAAGGTCGGCACTGTTATTTCGGCTGGAAGTATTGCGTCCATTCCGTAAGTCAGCCGAAATGGTGTAAATCCAGTGGCTGAAGTCTTGGCATTTCGATAAGCCCACAACGCTTCAGATAACTTCTCATGCCACTTTCTTGGTTGATCTTCTATCATTTTCTTTATAATTCCTATCAACTGCTTATTCGTGGCCTCTGCCTGTCCATTCCCTTGTGGATAATATGGCGACGAGTGCACAATCTTTATCCCATACTCTTTCGCAAAGGCCTTGACTTTTTCTCCCACAAATACAGTTCCTCTGTCTGTTAGAATCGTTTTGGAATTCCAAATCTATATATCAACTGTCTCTTAATAAATTCGATCACTTCTTCTTGCGAAATGCTGACATATGCCTGAGCTTCGGCCCACTTTGTGAAATAGTCCGTTGCCACTAGCACAAACTCATGCCTTTTCGATGAAGAATGATGAATCTTCCCAATTATATCCATAGCCCATCCTCGAAATGGCCATGGCTTAATCATTATATGCATTTCTTCGGCCGGTAACTTTTGAATCGGCCCATGCTTCTGACATTCGCGGCATCCTTTAGCATATTTCTCACAATCAATTCCCATATTCGGCCAATAATATCCCAGCCGAATAATACTCCATTTCATCGATTTTCCTGCACGGTGTGCGCCGCATATTCCTTCATGAACTTCTCCCATTACTCTTTTAGCATCTTCCTCTCCGACGCATCTGAGTAACACTCCATCAATGGCTCGCTTAAAGAGTAACCCTCCTATCACTATGTAATCCATCACCTTCTGCTTCTCGACTGGACTAGCTTCGGATGGATTTTCCAACGTCTGTGCTATCTTCTTTATCCATTCGGCCTTTTCAGTTTCGGCCAAATATATTTCCAAATTTCCCGCTATCGGCATCAGCCGATACCTGGCTGCATGTTGAGCCAGTTTGTTAGCTAATTCGTTTTTCTCCCTTGGGATGTATTCGATATATACCTCGTCGAATTCTTCTAACAAACCGATTGCTTCTTCGTACAATCCGATTAGTTGGGAACTTTTGACTGAAAAATCTCCTAACAGCTGCTGAATAACTACTTGTGAATCTCCTCTGATTACGATAGCTCTTATTCCTTCTTCTATTAGTCGTCGTAATCCCGAGATCAATGCCTTATATTCAGCTTGGTTATTCGTATAGGACTTCGGTAACTGTACGAAATACTTGTATATCTTGCCCTCCGCTGTATGTAAAATAAACCCTGCTCCAACTCCTGAAGCGGCTTTTGAACCATCGAACATCATTATTCATGGTTGTAAATATATAATCCCTTCCTCATTTCTTTCGGCCGAACTTGATCCCTGATGTCGTCAGACACTGGGAGCATTACATGATCGGCCTAAAAATCGGCTACAATTTGCCCTTTCATAGCCCTAAGTGGCTGATATTTCAAGTCATATGCATTTAACTTCATGGCCCACTTGGCCATTCTTCGACTACTGATCGGATCGTTCATCATAATTTTTACTATATCAACCGAAGTTACCATTATCACTTGCCGTGGTTGAATATAATATTCCAACTTTTGACATGCATGATAAAGACTTAAACACAATTTATGAATCGGCGAGTACCTTAATTCGGCATCCCTAAGGATTCGGATTAGATAGTAAATCGCCCGATCTCTTCCTTCATCGTCTTCTTGAGCCAACAACGCTCCAATAGACTCTTCGGCCGCTGCTATGTACAATTTGAGCGGTCGACCCAAAACTGGAGGGACCAACACTGGTGGATTCACCAAAGCTTGCTTCAATTGCTCAAAGGCTCTCTGTTGATCAACTCCCCATATGAATTCCTCCTCTTTCTTCAACCTTAGTAAATCGGTTAATGGTTTCGACTTTCCGGCCGCATTTGCCAAAAATCGCCTCAAGAAACCGATCTTTCCAAGGAATTTTTGCAGACTATTCTTATCATGTGGAGGCCTGGCTTCTTGGATTGCTCTGGTCTTATTCGCATCAACTTCTATGCCCTTATTGTGTACCAAGAACCCAAGAAAATTTCCTGCTTGCACTCCAAAAGCGCACTTAGCTGGATTCATCTTCACTCCATGTAATCTCATTCTTGTGAATACCCTTCGCAAATCATCCAAGTGGCTTTCCATATCTCTGGATCTGACCATGACATCATCGATATAGACTTCGACACATTCCCCTATTAGATCATGAAAAACATAATTCATGGCCCTTTGATAGGTAGCTCCTGCATTCTTCAAGCCGAATGGCATTACTACCCATTCGTATATTCCTATGGCTCCCGGGCACCGAAATGCAGTTTTATGAACATCTTCTTCGGCCATAAAGATTTGGTTGTATCCTGAATATCCGTCCATGAATGACAACATCCCTTGTTTTGCGGTCGAATCAATCAACAAATCAACAATAGGCATCATATACTCATCTTTAGGAGTGGCTATATTAAGATTTCTGAAATCGATACAAACTCTCAACTTCCCATTCTTTTTGATTAGAGGAACAATATTCGATAACCACTCTACATATTTAGCTGGCCTCACAAATCCGGCCGCTAACAACTTTTCTATTTCCTCTTTTATTTTTGGAACTATTTCTGGCGCTGCCCTCCTGGCCGGCTATTTATGCGGCCTGAACCCTTCTTTGATTGGCAGTCTATATTCCACAATCGATCGCTCCAGTCCTGGCATCTCTGTATAGTCCCATGCAAAACAATCCTTGAACTCGATTAGGACCTCCTTGAATCGGCTCGTCATCTGCTGATTTAAATTTGCACTCAATGGGATCTCCCTCGGGTGCTCATCTGTACCAACATTGACCATTTTCAAGGGGTCTTGAGCTTTGAAATCCGGTGTTCGTTTTGGAATTGCATCCATTAATTCGCTCCATCCTGCTTTGTTGTCTGAAACTCCGAGTTCGGCCGATTCGAACTCGATTGCTTGATTCGGTCGTGCACCCATCATTTACTTTCTTCCTCAACTGGCCGTTCGTCGGCCTGATATCTGACCTCAAACCCCAAATCTGTCCAATCACACTCGACAACCTGCGGGTACCGATCCCCTACCACAGCTAGGAATGGTTGTATGGGCTCTTCGTATAATACCGCATCAATTCGGCCGGCTGAGCTGACTGGAAACAGAGGTTGGTCTCCTTCCACTTCTTCAACTGTGCCATCCTTTTTCCAGAACCACACTTTCTGGTGCAGCGTTGATGGCAAACAACGAGATGTATGTATCCAGCATCGGCCTAGAACGGCCGCATACGGAACTTCGGCATCTACAACAAAGAACATGGTCGGAATCGATATCGTTCCGACCGTTACATCCACCAAAATACACCCTTCGGCCGCGGTTTGAGCTCCCACAAAACTCAATACTTTCATCATTGTAGGGAGTAAATCTTCCTTTGAACGGCCTATCTTCGTCAGTGTAGCCAATGGCATGATATTGACGGTTGCTCCTCCGTCAATAAACATTCTTCTGAGCGGTCTCCCATTGACCCAACCCTTCACATACAAAGTCTCACATGTTGAGACATCTTTGCAGTCGGCGGTAGAATCGTGCTTGGTTGAGCTTCTGGGACAAACGCCTCATAGCCTTCTTCGACTACTTTCTCAATTTCGGCCTCAGGCCGAAATGCTTCAAGTTTGGTGAAACAGAAATCCACAATGGGTTCTTCATCGCCGAAATATTCTCCCTCTTTCTGGCAGAAGACCACGGCTGGTTCGGAATCAGACCAGTACTCCTCCTCAATTGTTGTGGTCACTCCTACCATGTTCGCACTAGACCCGAAGTCGAACTTGAACTGCCCGATTGAAAATGTATCACTATTCGGGACAATATTTGTTTTTGGCTTCCATTCCCTTGTTCGGACTGGTCTAGGCTTCCACTCTTCTTTTGCTTTCGGCTGTTGGTTTTCGATTTTCGGCTGTATCACTTTCGGTTGAAATTCAGTTTTGTTTTTTAGCCGATCCTGTCCTTCTTTCGGCTTCCTCACTTCTTTCCCTTCGACTGACTTCAAACGAGCCGAAAATACTCTATTGAGTATCCTTCCTTCCGAGAACGAGCAATCGTCTGGAAAGTCCTCTTCCATATGCATCATTTCGTACTCCTCTTGCTCAAAAGCACCAGCTGCTTTAAGCCGTCGCATTCTTCGTTTGAAAGTACGATATGATCCCTTTCCTTTCGGAACTTTTCTCTCTTCTGCCTTCCAGGAGGAATTGTCAAATCGGCGTTGGCCGAAATGCCTCTTTTCTGGAGAATTTTGGACCCATCGGCCTACCTGAGTATTTGCTGGTGGCCTTCTGAGCTTCTTCATTTCGGGAGTGACAGCTTCTTCAGGAACTGTGACCTGAATCACAGTCTTTCCATTCTGCTTGTCGGCTGTCAACTTCATCTCAGAATCCCATCCGTTAGTTATGATTTTCAATGTTGGCTTCTTATTCCCGATCTCAATCTCCTGATGTTTCTTCGATTGCTTGATCCACTCCTTTACTTCATAATTCCCCAATCGGTCGAAAACATCTGCAACTTTCTCCTTTCCCTTCGGAGATCCTAATCGTTTCCATACACCTGACTTCTGAGCCGATGACCGATCTCCAAGCCGATCGTGCACAGAACTCTTGCTAGATGATGTTGATCCCCCAATCGGTCATGTACAGATCTATTCTGGTCGGGATGCACCATTACCATGTTGGCAACAGGGAACGGATTCTTATCGATCGCCATAAGCCTGTCTGGGAACTTCAGCTTCCCATCATCGACATGCTTCTGAATTAGCTTCCTGAAATGTCCACAAACCGCCGTGGAATGAGTAGCCGATCCATGAAATCTGCACCATCCGGCTTCCAATTGATCCTTGGTGGGTTGTGGATGGTTTCCTTTAAACTCCAGCAATCCGTTCTTCTGGCAATAATCGAATATTTTGTCCATTTGTGACAAGTCGAAAGAATAAAATCTCTGAGATTCATCTCCTCCTTCTTTCTCCCTGCCTCTGGCTGGCCGAAGTGCTGGACAAGTCATAGGCTTTTTAATGATTAATTCTGCCCTCGCAACCTCGGCTAATGCGGGAACGTCATCCGTGTTGTACTCTTCCTGGACTTCACATCTATCCAGAGACTCGGCAAATGAAGCAGCTGACTGGATAGGTTGTGATCTTCCACTTTGACTTCGGCTTGATTTGAAAGCCGCTTGTTCTGCCAAATAAGTCTCCATCCTTATAGCTTCGGCCGTTAATTCGGCCACAGTCCTTGGTCTTGTAACCATCAATCTATCCTTGATGGCAAACTTCAAATTCTGCTTCAGGATTTGAATATATTCATGCTCAGGCAGCATTGTTTTCATCTGAGCCTTCACTGCATAAAATCTTTCAATGAATTCAGTAACTGATTCGGACGCCTTCTGCTTGGTTGACGTCAGATCAACTACCGAAACTTCAGGACTGGTATTATAGAATCGGTCATGGAATAACCGCTCCATCTCGGCCCATGTATTGACCGATCCCGCTGGCAAATTGATGTACCACTCAAATACCGGGCCAGTTAACGATAAGCTGAACAAGATCAACTTGTGAAAATCGTTTTGCGCGATTCTGGTGCATTGAGCTGTAAATCGGCCAATATGCTCAATTGTAGAGCGGCCGACTTCTCCAGAAAAAGTGTTAAAATCTGAAACCTTTACCCCTCTAGGCAGTGGATACTGCTCCTCAATATAGTCTGGATAAGGTTTCCGATACATCGGCCTATTCTCCTGGCCGATGATATTTCCAAACTGAATACGAATAATCTCAGCAATTAACTCCCTGTCAACCAGCTGTGGCGGATTCAGCTGTTGTGGTACGTATTGTTATTGGACCACTGGAGCAGGCGGTTGAACAACTGGTTGAGGCGGTTGATTCTGTTGCTGATCGTACCTTTGCTGCGGAGGGACAAAAGGGCGTGGTCCGTGCCCTCCTGGCGGCCGATAGGCCTGCTGTTGAAAATTATGAGGATTTTACATCGCAGGTGGTGGATTTTGCACCATTGGTGCTTGCTGCGTTCCCATTGGATACATATTCCTCGCTATTTCGGCTCTGAACATAGCTGGCATTGCTGCCAGGATATTGCCTTCTATCTGGTGAACTGAATTAGTAACCGCCGCTTCAACCATAAATTGGACCTGATCTCGGAACCGCAGGGTTAAATCATCGTTTGAAAACTCCTGATTGTGGAAGTTTGATGGTCCGGGGAACCCTGGGGGGAATTCTCCGGCTTCTGCTGCGCGCTCTTCCTGGATCGGCGGCAAATCAGTCCTCGCCGCCGTGTTAACCGCTGGAGTTGCTTGTTCAAATGCCATTTCGCGTCCCACTGGGCGTGCCACTGTTTTGGCTGGTCGTTGTTTGGCTGTGCCAAAAGGACCTTTTTCTCCTCAAGGGAGGCTACCGGAGAAAGGATCAAACCGGTTACGGGTCCGGATTAATGATAATGAGCCCAAACTTGACAAATTACGCCCAAACTTGACTGAATAGTCCCTTAGTATTCGAATGGCAACAAAATACAATGGAGAATCTACCTTTTGTTAAGAAACAACGGCGAATTCACCGGAAAAACTAGAACCAAACTACCGGTTGTTGAGAAACAACGGTGGACTTGGAAGTAACCGCTACAAGCTAAGCTAGAATCTACGAAAAACTGTAAAGGAAAGCAGTAAAGGAAAGCAGTAAAGATACAAAGAAGTAAATTTGATAAAGGAATTTGGGGGTTGGATTGATCTCTCCGATTCTGTGTATGGCGTTCCCTATTTATAGCCGGAGCTGAACTAACCGCTCTCCGTCCGATTCCCCTAAGCCGACTCCACTGTTTGCTTCAATCGGCTGATTTGATTTCATTTCGGCCGAAATCTTTTTCTCCCGAAGCCTTCTTCCGTTCGGGTCTCTTCTTCTACTCTGGATCGTTCTCTTTTAATTCATCGGCCCAATAGATCTCAAACCCAACCTTTTTTAGAAATTCTTTTTTCGGCCCATCTTTTATGGCCCCATTCTTTTTTCCTCGCGGCCCACAATTCTTAGTGGCCCCAACAGACTGTTAATCTAGATTTATAATGCCATAAAGTGTTTTAGCGTAATTATTGATGAACTGCGGATCATAAGTCCGAAACATTGGGCGAAATAGTTTTACGGCGTCTTTAGTTTATTCTTTACAAAATGGAAATCAATTCATGATATTTCATCTCATGTTTTCTAGATATCATGCGTTGTTATCTGAAATATGGATTTTTATTACTGCTATGAGCATTTATCTCACTACAAATTGAAGCTTCAAATTAGTCGTTTGTTTTGTGGTGACTGAACTACAACAAAATGGTGTAAAATTATATGGTTAGTGAAAGGATTTGCTAGTCACCAAAGTGGCTTGGTTTAATACATTTAAACATCTAGTTTTACATGACAGTTGTTTATATTTCATGAATGATACGATTACAGTATGAACAATTGAATATATTTATTATATATCTAGGAGGTCACCCAAAGGTGGACCACTGATTATAATTTATTGATATTGAGGGGATTACTCTATTTAACTTGATAAGTAAAATTATTGTCCAAAGTTAACTTGCTTACTAATTGAGTATGATTCGATAATCCATTACATCATACTATGTAATACTTATTGTAGCCTCTTTGATTAATTATATGTGTTCTTATATACATAATTTTAGTTTATTATTTGTTCAAAGCATTAATGATTGAATTATTTTATGTTTGCAGTGTCTAGGGAAATGGACCGGTTAAGTTTAGTGGGTTGAACTATGAGGGTTGGTCTGAGTAAATCCATTTTCAATTAGGTGCCATGGATTTGGATCTCGCACTAATGACAGATGAAAAGCCTGCGGCCATCACTGAGGATAATACTAATGAAGAAAAGTCTCTCTACTTGCTAAGTTTAAACTTAATGAAGATGACGTTGGCTGAAAATATTAAGCCTGTGATACCACAAACAAACTATGCAAAGGAATTTATGAATAAAATTAAAGAATGTTCCCAATTGATCATAACAGACAAGTCTATTGTGGGAACCTTAATGAGCGAGCTTACAACAAAAAGGTTTGATAATTGGTCTCAACCCATACATGACCATGTTACCAGTATGGCTAATCTAGCAGCGAAGTTAAAGTCAATGGGAATGGATGTGAGTGATTCCTTTTTAGTTCAATTCATTATTAATTCACTTCCACATGAGTTTGGCCAGTTCCAGGTGAACTATAATACTTTAAAAAAAAATGGAACTTGCAAGAAATCAAGGTCATGCTCATTCAAGAGGAAGGGAGATTAAAGAAACTTAAGGAGCACTCTGTCCACCTTACTGTTCATGATGAACCTGCCACCAGCAGCAAATCTAAAATGAAGGGAAAGAAAGGAAAAAGGAAACTCAAGTCTAAGGAGGCCAAGATCCACAAGGAGCGTAAGTGTTATTTCTGCAACAAAACATGTCATTTTAAGAATGACTATCCGAAAAGAAAGCTTTGGTTTGAGAAAAAAGGTACACATTTTGCTTCAGTATGTTTTTCAACAAACTCATGTATCACATATTTTACAGGAATTCCGTACGATCCAAACCATAAAAGGAACTGACCAGTTCTTGTATATGGAAAACCGAATGAAGGCACGGATAGAAGGAATTGGGATGTACAGATTGATCTTGAGTACCGTTATGTTCTAGATATTGAAAATTGTTTATATGTTCCCGGGTGTGCTAGAAATTTAGTTTCTGTTGGAAGGTTGGTTCATGTAGGATATAATCTCAGTATTTGAAATAATGTATCTTCATTGTACAAAAATATGTATTGTTATGGTTCTGGCACTTTAATAGATGGATTATATCGTTTCAATCTCAATTCTATCTTTAATGAATTCCTGTTTAATATTGAGCATAGTATTGGAAATAAACGCAGTGCACAAAATGAGCGGTCTGCCTTTTATGTCATTAAAGGTTCGGACACATATCAAAAGAAAGAATTATGAGGTAAATGAAAAATGAGATTTTACCTCAGTTGGATTTTGTTGACTAGGATATATGTGTTGATTGTATTAAAAGAAAACAAACAAAACATATATCAAAATATCTAGCAAAAAGAAGTATTGAACTTCTTGAATTAATACACACGGATATATGTGGCCCTTTCGATGTCCCTTCCTGGGGTGGTGAAAAATATTTTATCACTTTCATCGATGATTTCTCACGATATTGTTATCTATATTTATTACATGAAAAATCTCAATCTAGAGATATTTTTCAATGAGGTTGAGTGACAATTAGATAAAAAGGGTAAAGTTGTGAGATCTGATCGAGGAGGTGAATTTTATGGTAAGTTTGATGAAAATGGATAATGTGCAGGTCCATTCACTAAGTTCCTTGAAGGTCGAGGCATATGTGCACAATACACAATGCCTGGTTCACCTCAACAAAATGGTGTAGCAGAAAGACGAAAACGCACTTTAATGGAAAATGGTTAGGAGCATGTTAAATAATAGTACAATACCTTTGATTTTGTGGACATGCATTAAAGACCGCTGCATATCTGCTTAATAGAGTCCCTGGTAAATCAGTCCCTAAAACTCCTTTCGAGTTGTGGACAGGAAGGAAGCCAAGTTTAAGGCACATTCACATTTAGGGTTGTCTCGTAGAAGTAAGAATATTTAATCCACATGAAAAGAAACTTGATGCAAGAACCATTAGTGGTTACTTCATCGGATATCCTGAAAAATATAAAGGTTATAGATTTTATTGCCCTAACCATAGTACACGAATTGTAGAGTCTGGAAATGCTCGGTTCATTGAGAATGGACAAATTAGTGGGAGTACAGAATTACGAAAAGTGGATATTCATGAAATTTGAAATGAAATTCCCACATCAAATTCTTCTTCACATATTATTGTTCCCATTGTTGCTCCAAGATTGCACAGCAATAAAGAACGACATAATATTGTTGCTAACAGAGAAGAACATATTTCTAATCAACCAAGTACAAATGAATCAGATACCAATGAACAAGTAATATAGGAGGAACCACAAATATGTCGGTCTACGAGGCAAACCAGGAAGCTATGGAATGCAAAGAATCTGAAAAATGGCTAACTGCTATGAGAGAAGAATTGAAGTCAATGGATGACGATAATATCTGGGATTTAGTAGAGTTGCCAGAAGGATCCAAACAAGTTGGATGTAAATGGGTGTTTAAAACCAAACGAGACCCAAAAGGCGACCTCAAAAAATATAAGGCTAGACTAGTCGCTAAAGGTTACACTCAAAAGGATGGCATTGATTATAAAGAAAATTTCTCTCTTGTTTCAAAAAAGGACGTGTTGAGGATAATAATGGCTTTAGTGGCTCATTATGACTTAGAGCTTCATCAAATGGATGTTAAGACCGCCTTTCTCAATGGTGACTTAGAGGAGGAAGTTTATATGAACCAACCGGAAGGTTTTTCCATTAGTAGGAAAGAAAATTTAATGTGTAAATTAAAGAAATCGATATATGGACTAAAACAAGTCTCCCGACAATGGTACATTAAGTTTAATAGTATCATTACATCTTATGGTTTTATAGAAAATACTGTGATTAGTGTATCTATATGAAGGTCATTGGGAGCAAGTTTATTATATTAGTTTTATATGTTGATGACATGTTTGCTTGCTGCTAATAATATTGCCATATTGCATGATGTAAAGAAATTCCTTTCTAAAAGCTTTGAAATGAAAGATATGGGTGAAGCCTTCTATGTGATTGGAATAGAATTACGTCATGACAGATCAAAATGATTGCTGGAACTATCTCAAAAGGCCTATATAAATAGAATCTTGGAGAGATTTAGAATGGATAAATGCTCGCCAGGAATTGTTCCAATTCAGAAAGGGCACAAATTTAATAAAATGCAATTGTCCGAAGAATGATTTTTAAAGAAAAGCAATTGGAATCTATTCCCTATACATCCGCAGTTGGGAGCCTGATGTATGCGCAAATGTACACCAGACCGGTTTTTAGTTTCGCTGTTGGAATGCTAGGTCGATATCAAGATAATCCTGGAATGGTACATTGGAAAGCTGCAAAGAAAGTTCTTAGGTACCTTCAAGGCACCAAGGACTACATTCTCACATATAGAAGATCAAACAATCTTGAAATATTAGGATACTTAGATTCTGACTATGCTGGCTGTGAAGACACTATAAAATCAACATTGGGTTATATTTTCCTACTTGCTGGAGGAGCAATTTCATGGAAAAGTGATAAATAATCTGTGATTGCTACCTTGATTTGTTTATTTATCAATTTTTGTGTGGTTTTATTCCTAAAAAAATGGTAATGAAGTGGAATTGACTGTAATATAATGATAATCTAATATGGAAATGCAGTGAGTAGGATCAATATGGCTTGTTCTGATGGTCATGTGTTTGCTAGCCGTTATGATGATATCTTAGAAAAGATGGACGCACAGATCTCCTCCTGGACTATGCGCCTCCTCAATAAAGCCGGGCGTCTCAGCTTAGCTTGTCATATCCTTGTAGCTATCCCAACGTATGGCATGCAACTTGGGTCATTTTGCAATAAAAATGATCGTGGTCTCCGTAACCTTATGTGGAAAGACCGTCAGGGGAAGAGGGCTCAATCTTGTTAAATGGGATGAGGTTGCGGTCCCCAAGGCTTATAGAGGGTTGGGTTTAATGCAAGGCTCGTCTTACAAACATTCCTCTCCTTGGTAAATTGGTACTTATTTGATTTATTCATTGGGAAGGATAAGTGGGGGTAAGTGAATGGCGGGCGAAGGACTTCCTAAATGGGCTTAGCAAGGGTCCTTTGTACGTGTTCAGTGGGTTCAATTACATGGCGAAGTATTCGGAAAGCTTTGGCTCGGCTTGTTGGGGGCATAGCCTTTCAAGTTGGAAATGGTAAATAGCTGGGACCTCGCTCTTATGCCTTTCATTGACGTATGTGACCTTGAATGGAAAATAAGTAATATTATTGATGAGCGCATGCTTGGAACTTGCCTGTTGTGGCCACCATTATTTCCCCCCATCCCCTCCTTTCTCCACTCCAATTGTGAAGATGGGTAGAAATGGAAGCTCAATGGTTCCTACACCGCGAAGTTTGATTATCAATTTTTGTTGGGGGCGTGGCTGAATATTAATGTAACTGGGTGGAAATGGCTTTGGACCTCATCGTTACTGGAAATACTTTCTATTTTCCTTTGGCTTCTAGCTTAGTTTGGTAAAACTTTAGAGTTTTGAGTTTAGGGTTCAGAGTTTGAATTTTTTTTGTCTAATTTAGAGCCTGTTTGTTTTGCCTTATTTTTTCTCCTTTTGAATTTTGCTTCACCCAAAAGTCCTTTTGAATTTTTTTAACGGTTTGTTTTGACTTTTTAAAAAATGAAAAGGAGAAACAAAAGTTAAAATTAAACTTTTTTCTCAAAATAGGTAGGGGGTTACTTTTTTAAAAAGGAGAAGTTATTCTGGAATAAAAATACAAATATATCCCCATTTAAAAAGGAAATAAAATATATTGTAAATATGCTTACAATATTTATGTCCATTTTAGTAATTTTAATATATCAAAAGTCCTTCTACGTACAATTCATCCAAACATGTTTCTGTTGAAAAGCAACTTTAATAATATCAATCCAAACAATTATTTGAGCTGCTTTTGATTTTGAATTCTCCTTCTCTCTCTCCTTATCCTCTTACTACTGACTTCTCATTTTTTTTCAAAAGCCAAAACAAACAAGTCCCTTAAATATTTGGTGTTTACTTTTAGAGTTTAGTAGTTGAAAAATAAAATTACATAATTATCCTTTAAGGGTTAATATGGAGTATTGTTTTTTATTACATGATGAAATATTAAAAACCAAACATAATTTGTGAAAAACTAAAAAATATATTTTATTATACAAAATTAAATTTATTTTTTTGCACAACAACCTAGACACAAAATTAAAATTTTGATATTAGATACAAAATTTATAAATACAAAACATAACTAAATGAATGCCGAACCATAGGCACTATCCAGAGAGTTTGCACAAAATATATGAATATACTGTGTCAACGAAGATGATTACCAGCAAAAACAAACGCAGGGTAAGTGTACACAGTTTCCATGAAAAAAAAAAAAAAAAAAAAAGAAATGGGGCATACTGTACAAACAAAATAATGTTAAAATCATCAAATCCCTTGTGACTTGCATAATTTTTTTATTCAATAGTAGAACTGTGACTTTTCTTGCTAGTCTAAACTTGTCAATGCTAAATCCAGTTTGACAGAGGGTAATATCTGTGATGCTGTAGCAGCTACACAAAATTGACTACAAGAACGTTGGTTGCCTTGTTTCTCGTGGCCTATCAGATATAATTGAACCTAGCTATCTTAAGGGCCTATCAGCTACACTGCAATTTCCTTCTGAAAGGCTTATCAAAATTGCAATGTTCTTGTTAGCAGCAGAGTATGAATAGCCAGGAGTCGTGCCTGAATGCCTTCCAAAAAGGCCATTCAAATTTAGACCTGCACATTCCCAATATATGTAAGAATAACTCTAAAGGGCTCACTGAGGCAATTGTGCATTAGCGGTTGGATTTATAATTGAGGTAAAACACAAAAGGGTTCACTAAGATTGAAAATGAACACCTAAACAGCATGATGGAGGGTCAACTTCGAGGGACCCTTCACTAAAGGATTTTTTTCTTGAGTACCATTAATCATCCGGAGTTCAACCAACTCTACACCAGCTATTAACCCTAGCTCTCTCACAAATCTCTACTCTCATAACCCCAATATATATGGATTTGTTTGGATCATCAAACATAAAATAAAAAAATATGTCAACCATTTAGAGAGAATTTTGGATTAAGTATAGGGGACTTTGTACAGTATTGTTTCCAAAAAAAAAATTTAAAAATTACTCCATTACCCAATCAAACATGTTGACGATATCTTCAAAATAAAATCCAACTAGTTACGTATGATAATCATTAACCAAATTTGAACCAATAAACAGCAAGATAAGCTCCAAAACCAACCTACAGGCTACAATTGACACCCTCACCACCATCAACATTACTATCTCATTATCCAACACTAGAACCACAAACAAAAATAAATTAACCTAGGAGCTCTACATCAAATTCAACAGCCACTGTGAAATAGTCCAAAGGAAATCAATAACAATATTAATAGTGTATAAATATTCAACTCAAGAACATTTACAGGCATCAATAGCAATCATGTTCTGATATACAACTGCTACTGCTTTCTATCATGTGCTGCTGCAACCTACTCAGATTCCGCCGCTACCTTGCACCTTCCCCCACTGTGTATTGTTCATGGTTCGGATGAAGAAGACGAGGCTCATTGCTTATTCTATTGCAACTAGGTTTAGCAAGTTTAGCTCGCCCTTAATATTGACATTCCTATGGACTTGCGCTCGCTTGTGGTTCATCAAATCTGATTTTGGCTCTTGGGTATGTTCAATTGCTTTGGCAAGAAACAAGATCTTCATGGCAGGGCTTTGGATTTTTTGGCGTGAGCGAGATATTAGGATTTTTGAAAGAAAGAATTCGCTGTTGCAAGTTCTAATCTGGCAAGTTGAACACCTCCGTGATGGCTTGGAGGCGACGCGGCGACCTACTAACATCGAAAGCCCCCTGCCAAGACTCGTATGCTGGAATATGGGTGGATGGACAGGACCATTTCTTCAGTCTGATGGTTCCTACCTGGCTAATAGTGGTCGTGCAGGGTTTGGAGCCGTGGTTTGACATTGCACTGGTATAGCGGTATTTGGCAAGGTGGAGTGAGTGGGTATTTAGGTAGTGCCTCCGTCCTTCAAGCCGAGATCGTAGGTATTGTTTACGGCCTCCAGTTGGCTATAGACCTCGGAATTATGGTGGTTTGTTGTCTTTGTGATTCTATGGATGCCTTGAGATTGATCGTTGCTTCCCGTAATAATCTACAATGGCTTGCATCCTATCTACAGAAAATTAGGGAGATCCGAACACATTTGCCCCTTTGTCGCTTTGAACACATTCCAGGGGAGGGAAATGCAGTCGCTGATTGTCTGGCGAAGATGGGAGAGTCGCTGATTGTCTGGCGAAGCTAGGAGCAGATAGCGAATTATTTTTTTTTTACGATTCGGGCTTTCCCCTGGACCAAGTTAAGCCACTCCTTGCAGCTAATGCGGTGGGCATGTGGTCTCGTCACTAGCTCGATTGACTTGTTTTAGCTTTCATATTTTATCCTTTTCCTTTCTTTCCTAGCCTGTATAGGGCTATATAGCCAAAAAGAATATGGCTTTTTGTGACAGCACAGCACACTGAAATCCATAGCTAACATGATCACGGGTTCAATTTTTGGTACGAAAAAATGAGGTGGGTAGGGACTAGATGTGCAGTTTGCAATTAGATACTTTCCTCCTGCAGTCCTTATAAAATAGGCTTTCCTACACAGTTTGCAGTTACAGATCAGGAAGCAATCCATTCGGCCGCTACATGCGAGTGGACACTGGACAATTGGCCAGTAGAAATGCAGAATAATTCCAGCAAAAGGTTTGGGAAAACTCGGTCAATTCCAACGTGTAACTAACTATACATTTCCAAGTAATTTGACAACATAATGTATAACTACTATACAGTCATTACAGTGTACCAATCTTGTAGCAACATCTCCAATGGAACCATGGGCAAACCGTCAACAAACATATTTCGATCATTATCTAAACAACAGTATTTTTGGCTCACACAATTGTAGTTTACTAATTCATCTTCATCTACGAGAAAATTTGGACCAGAAATAGATGAGAAAAAACAGTACAAGAGCAAAAAGAACAACATGCATGACATGGTTGGATCCTTCCTTGATGATACTCTTATTGAGTCTCCGCATGTTGTTCTTTACCCCAGCCTGAGCTTTAATCAATGTCATTTGCTGTATGAACAAAAAGACAAGGTGTTAGGGTTTCTTTTATCATAATATGCATAACTATCACCATGCCACGTAAAGTCAAACCAGCAGGTAAATGATCAGAATAAACAAAAGATTCTCTATAGAAAGCACATAAAGACCACACCTTTCCTTCCTGAGGTAGATTATGATTTAGCAATCTGTTTAATAAACAATAATTTCTTGAGAATCCACATACATGACATCACCAAGAAGCAAGTAGTACAAAATTCCATGCCATGTATTATTGAATTACCTTCTGAAACCAACTAATCATCAAATTTCTTCCAACACTTTTTCCTTCAATTTCAATAGAATTCCGTTACTAAATAGAGCTCAAGCAAGTTCCAAATCACATCATGCTAAATAAAACAGGTCAAAGTTATTTGCATTTGAATGAATTCATAATTTTCCAGGAAAATGAAAATTGCTTTGTTTACTTTAATAGTGTAATGGAAAGACAGTAAGACACAAAACTTTGAGATTATACTATTTATCAAATCCGCACCTACTTTCCAAAAATTATATGCATTAATTTTTTTTTTCATGGAGAGCTTTATTAAATATGATTTCAAGTTCCTGAGATAACAGTGAATTGCATACCAGATCATTCAGGAAATTATTCTGGAACTTCGCTTCTGTCTCAATTTCCTGAGCTACCTGCAGAATGTTCAAAAATATAAGCCTAGGAAATCAATAACAAGCACTGACGTAGTGCAACTTACAGCATGGGGCAGGACGGCCAAAACATTCAAGCAAGTATAAATAACAAATGAATTGAACTAGAAGTTTCAGGCTACGTTTATCAGTCAAGCCTTATCATATAATTGACAAACAGTCATCATCGTTTCTCTCTCAAAAATTGCAAACAACCAAAGGCCCAAAGTATCACAATATAGTTACGTGAATAACCTCAATAAAAATATGCACGAAATTCATGAATATGCATTTTAACTTGCATGCCAGAAATAGGACATAGCAAAATAATCCAATGGTCATAATTCATTACTGAATTTTTATTCCTCCTTTCACTTGAATGATTTTCATCTAACAAATTAATTTCCATTTTAATCTACCACAGATCCAGTCTTATTATAATGAATAAAAAAGAATCGGCAGCAACCATGGCAGCTCCTGGGTAAGACACACACCAAGGGATAAGAGTATTACTATCATCCCAAGATTAGTTTGTTCCCGACAAAGCTTAAAGGATGACATTGGGGTAACCATCATTGTGCTCAATGATAAATTGATGCTTAAGATAATGGTGATGAAATCAAAGGGAAAGGAATTCAGTCATCACACATAATTTCCATTATTCGATATAAAACAACCAACAGAAATCATGGCAGCCTCTGACAGAAGACCATCAGGGATTGGGGACATGATTAAACATGATTTAAGTTGTTCAAATATGAAGGTAATTTCTTGGTGCTAAATGTTGACAAGGCAGATTGAGATCGGGGGATAAATTGGTGTAGTTGGGGTAACTAATATAAAGATACTTATAATTAAGCTTTACATATTCCATAGCTAATACATTTTGGTCTGTTCCCTAGTGCATAATATTAGAATATGCATCAATCAGCAACTTAGATGTCCTGCTGGGGTAAAACAATTATAAGAAAATATAAGAAAGAGCCTAAGGCTTTATGAACACTGTAAGTAATATAGCACAATATTCTAAAAACTAACCAAAAGTACAACACTTGAAAACTCCCACTAGTTGCAGCATATTAGTATTTATAGGACATGATTTCAGATAGTAATCTTCTCAGAATAAAGCAACTAGCTGTGTCCTGGTGCAGCAATATTGCTGGTAAAAAAAAAAAAAAAAAAAAAAAAAACAGAGTTGTCATGCCATACAATCGCATTAGGTTCACGTTAAGAAAGTTTTATATGAGAAAATTCATGACTTTTAAGCTTTCAACAAGATATTGGTCGCAAGAATTGAAATGTCCCTATATCTTTTAGAATCATTATGGTGATAACTCAAATGGAAAGAACTTCTACTCAATGTCCCAAAAAAGCATCACCATCCCCACTTAAACTCGGAAAAAGAATTTTAGACATACAAAACTGTATCTATTGATTATGCCCACATAAACAGCACAGATTTTGAGCTTCAGGGAATAATTACACAACTAAAAAGCATTGTATATTCCAAAATTACAAGAAAGAAAATGAAAATAAAGTCTCGGATCGCTTCAGGTGTTAGGAGCAACTGTTGTTATCCTTTCCCGAAGAAAACCAATTAATGAAACAATAAAAAATGAAAAATCGAAATATCAAACAAGGTGAAACCTTACATCTCGGAGTTTTCGAACTTGGTTCCGAAGACCGGAGACCTCCTCGTCGAAGTCAGAGTGCATCGGATCGATTCTCAACTGAATTTCATCGGAACCACCAGCATATGCTGCTGGCCGCGTGCTTAACCCTTCTCTGTTTGAATTAAGAACAACCAATCAAATGCATCGGGATAATTGTCAACATGTGAAATGGAAACATCCGAATACAGGTTATTTAGAGAATATAACGGTAAGATACCTTGATCTGTAGGGGGCAGCCATTGGAATTGGAGAAGACCTGGAATAAAGCTCAGAAATCACCAAATTGGAAGAAATGAAACTACTACTTATCTATAGGAGGAAGGAATGAGAAATGAGGAATGGAGCCTGGAGGCGGAGGCTGCGTTTAGTTGGTTTCTTCGTGCTTTATTTCTATGGCATAAAAGAAGGGGCTTCAACAATCCACATTGAACAATTGCATCACTCAACATTCAACAATGAACAAATTGTACAGATGAAAATAATCCAAATTTGTTTTTTTTTTATTTTTTTTAAACATTGCTACCTATGTGTCAATGTTTAAAAAGGTTGTAGCAAGTGAGTTCTTTTTTTAATAAAAAGGTTTAGTTTGACTTTTATTTTTGTTCATTATAGTATTTTGACTTAAATTTTTATCATAACTATAAAAATATATATATATAGTCAAGTCACAAGTGGGATCTTATTGAATTCGTCTCGTCTTGTAATTTTTAATCAAACTTTTAAAATTTTTACTTGTACCAAACTTGATTTATTAATTATTTAAAATATGTATTTAATAACGTACAAATAAAGTATGTAACATTTATATATATGTGTGCAAATACGTGAATCGATAGATTACTTATTTAATTTAATTTTATAGTGGATGAATATGATTGATTGAGCAGATAAATTAATAATTTCAATAATTGTATTTTTTATAATGAGATTCAACTATAGTACTATTAATTAATTAAGGGATTAAGACTTGACTCAATAATAATATATATCTTTCTTCCTTCTATAGTTTGTTTTAGGGGGTCCGGTTAGCATGCTGAACAATAAATTTCAGCAGGAGCTGAATGTGATGATGCAATATAATAGTTGTGCTAGTTGGATTGTTTGGAGAATAATTACCATTTATATATCTTATATTAAGAGCAATTAAATATGAACTTTCCAGATTTAATTCCTATAATAAAGCAATGATTATAATATACCAAAAATTCTAATTCATCATCAAAACACTTTGAACATGGGTAAGCTATAAACCAATAATAGAAAATCTTAGTTCATACAAAAAAACTAATTACAGAAAAATTAGACATCATCACCGGTGGCATCCCATACCCTACTAGCACAAGATAATAAGCAAAGTAGCACAGGATGCCAAATAAAACTAGCATAATAATTAATTGATTCTATCACACTGTTGTATCTCTATCGGCCACCTCTGGACACTCTCTTATACACTCGTTCCTCAGCACAAGAAGACAAGCAAACCAGCACATGATGTCCAATAAACTAGCATAGAATAACAAATAAATCATCACACGATATAGACAAGTAACTCGCCATCTATAACAATATTAATTTTGTTGGATTGGAATTGGATATAAGGGTGAGTAAGAGACACAACGGATGTGAGACTCGACAATGGTGACGAGAAGATGGTCAAACAAGTGGAGGCGACGCCTGGACGGCGGTGTTGCACGGAGGCGGCAGCACTCACAACAACGATGGCGAATGCAAGCGGTGTTGTACGGAGGCGCCGGAAAACTCGAACGGGAGCAGTGCACAGCGGGTTGTGCTATGATGAAAAGACTTTGTCTATACATATAAAAATTCCTTATTTTGTTGAGAATGTGAGTAGAGGACGGGCAGGGAAAGAAGGAGAATATGAATAATCAAGAAAAATGGATACAACAGCTATGGTAAATATGGATTTGTTACAGGTCGGAGAAAAACTTTTAAACAACACTCCCCTTGATTTGTCAAATCAAAAAAGAGGCATGTGAGGAGCAGGCAATTAAAAGTCAAATTGAAAGAGAGGCATGGGATGGTCATGGGAAGGGCAGGTAATTAGAAGAGAAAGTCCAAAATTTCAGGCATATATTCATATTAATGATCTGTTAATAAGGGGAAGTAAATAATCTTAATTATGGTATTGTATAACTAGCAAACAATAAGCATAAAATTATACATTCAGTTCCTAGTGATTCAGTAGGCAAACCGGTCCCTGTTTTAGGTATTTTATAGTAGTTTATTTCAGATTAGGTTCTGGTGCAGATTCAGCAAGAGCTGAATTCTGGACCAAAGGCATGTGTGTGCTGTTTAGTTGATTAGGATAATATTAAATGTAGTTTTGTATTTTATGGATAGTCAATATTTAGGATTTTAATGAATCCTAAATTTATGGAACATTCATTACGTAATCTATTGGGTTTCTTCATTGTAAGAAATTGAATCAACTCGTGGCCCGGTTTCCATTATGCAAAATAAATTCTCATTTTGTGCTAAAGATTTATTTTGGCATTTTTTTTCCATTTTCATTTTTGCCGGTGACTTTCGTCGTTTCCACCGTTTCGTTCCCCCATTATCTCTGGTCCCTTTCATTTCCCCAATTTTAACCTGGATTATACACACTGCAGTCGCCGCCGTATATTGGTCTTGTTCTGAGGGTGGTCGATCGGAGGGCGGAGGTCGGACAAAAAATCTATTTTTTAACTATGGGTGATGCTTTTAAGGTTAGGATTTCTTTGTATAATACTCATCTGTTGCCGTGCGTTTGTGAGTGTGCTTGTTTATTGGGTTGAGTATTTCGAACAAAACGATATTTTGGGCGAATAATTTCGTTTTATTTGTTTGTACGGGGGTGCCTCTTGTCACGATTTGGGGTGGTCATTTGTGGGTGGCCCGCGTCTTTGCATTCACAATATGGAATGGGTGAATTGGGTGCTGTTTTTATGTTATCTATGTGTTGTTTATACCTTTAATATGTGCTTCCTCGGCCTAAAAGAATCTGAAGACGACTCATATAAATGGACTACGGTGCTTATATACTCTTGCGCTCTTTGATACAATTCAAACCTTTTTTTAATGCTATTTATATGTTATCTATGTGCTGCTTATACCTTTAATTTGTGCTTGATCGGCATAAAAGAGCGTATGTCTTTCATATCAATTGTCCAACAATATGTTTTCACTCAAGGTTTTATATTTTTTTTATTGGACTGGTGTATCTTTTTTGTTGATTATCTGTTGTCGGACTTTCTATGTAATTAAACTAGTGCTAAGCTTGCTATATATTTGTGATATCATCAGCATTCCAGTGTGCTAGTGTACATGCTATGGCGACAGGTTCAACATTTATGGGTGCTACAGTTCTGAATTCTGATGCACCTGCGATAGCGGCCCTATTATTATGTGATAGTTTTACTGAAATATATGTGCTGAGTGTAGCTGCGAGTAGTGCTATGATAACACGTAATGTGTGCTGGTGTATGTAGTTACTGTCTAAATTCACTATTCAAGCTCCGATGTCGTGTACTAATGTGCTTCTTGTTGCTCATTATATATTTAAAAAAATTTGTAATTTCATATTTCAACATTTTTAAAGTTTACTGTCTGATCTATCTAATTTCAACCTCTTGTTTAACTGTATCATTTTTTTTTTTAATTATCAAATATCTAGTTCAGGTTTTTAATATATTGATTATGTGCTAAGTTGTTCTTTCTGTTGGTTTGGCAAGAGCATTGGGTGTTCGTACTTGACAGGGAGCGCCATAAGATTTGGTACTTCAATAGTCGGAACCACCTTGCTAGATTGGAGCAGGACAAAGAGGTCTTCGACACATTTGATGTATTCACTGAAGGCAGTTGCTGAGGAGGAGCATGACAAGTCTTGGTTTGCCGTGTTGGCGCCCCCAGCTTCTGATAGTCGTGGGAAGCGGACGACAAACCACACGGCAGTGTGCCTCCCAGTCAGCCACGCCGTGCTTCCAATTAGGGGGATCCCGAGTTCTGTAGAACATGCTTGATGCTCTTTATCTATGAATGCATTTTGATTGCCTTTTGTAAGCAGTCATACTTTGGTGATGTTTTATTCAAACATTTTTTTTTTTGGATTCAGATCATGCTTGTTATAATTGTTTTTGGAATTGAATTGTCTCTAAGTTCATATATGTTTTTTCAAACATTTCGAATGTCTGATCTATGTTTTTTTTTTGGCAAATGGGTGAACACATTTTTTATGGTGGCTTCATTGTTTCTTTTATGTATTTTTTACTTGTTGATATGATGTTAGGCTATAAAAATGTCTCATTTCCTACAAGAACCTTGGATCTTTTTTTTTTAACCATTTCCTGCATTCCATACATTTTTCTTTTTCTTTTTTTCAATTTGTGCAGATGGGTTTGTCTCGTTTTTTCTCATCTCACTGTGCCAGAATTCAATTCTGCCTGATATTGGATCAAACACGTCCCAAATTCAATTCCAAGTTCTAAATTCCCAAAGCAATAAAATTATTGTACATGCAAAATTATGCAATAAGTCCGTAGTAGTGATTATTTGTGGGATACAAATGTGCTGCCATATCGAAATTATTGTGCTGATTGCTTCCACATAATAAAAACTGGCAAGTAATATTTATGAAAATAATATTATGAATGAGGTTACTCCCAACATCCAGACAAATGATAATATTTAAAAAAAAAATGGAGTTTTAGGGTTTTAGGGTTGTTTTTTTTCTCAATCTCCACATTCTGGTAAGGAGACAATGTTCTATGGAATTTTACCATCCCTCCACGATTGCTGCACTAATTTGTAGAAAGAGGTGATTTCATTACCTCAAATGCCTTCCATCCATATTTTAATTGCCATAAATGATGATGTCTATCATACATCCACTTAGCACCGCTAATGTTTCTATCCAGAACATGCAGCAAGGGGCTGAATCCTAGATTCAGCCCCGTAACCAAACCCGTTTATTTCAGTTTAAATCCACCTTTAATAAAGTCACTGATTATGAGTGCTAGATACCAGGAAAAAAAATCAGAAAATCAAGTCAGTCATCCAGATTCAAATTTTCTATTTCCATCAAACCCAAAAAAACAAAATTCTATTTCCATAAATCCACGTGACGGCACTTCATCTGATGCACCTAACTAGGGGTGAAAGTGGTACGGTAAATATCCGACCGATCCGATGCCGTATCCGATTATATTCGAATCCGAATCCGTTTTCGACTATCCGGCCGGATATTTCAATATTCGTATCCGAATCCGAATCCGTATTTTAATATTCGCATTCGTATTCGTATTCGAAAATATCTAACCGTATCCGAGAATATCCGACCGTATCCGAAAATTGATAGGATATTATCCGGATTTTAAATATGGATATCCGAATATATTAATATATTATTATTTAATAATTAAAAATAATTAATAATTATTAAAAAATATCAAATTTTCAAAAAAGATTATAAAAAATTATCCGTAATCTGTATCCGATTGAATCCGTATCCGCCATATATCCGTCCTGTATCCGTACCGTATCCGTAATCCGAAATACCCGAAACCGTATTCGTATCCGGCTCATCCGTATTCGATACCGAATTCGACAAAAAAAAAATATGGATAATATCCGTATCCGACACTATCCGACCGTATCCGTACCGTTTTCATCCCTGCACCTAACAACAGTTACGTAACCTTTCTGAGAGCTTGTAAACCACTAAGAAGAAAACCACTCTATCAAAATCTTGTAAAACCACTAACCTCGCCGGCGGTGGAAGCGGCGGCAGTGGTGGTGGCATTTATGTTGTCCGCCATCTAAACTATAGGAGTATCGCGAGAGAATGGCGGTGTAGGTGGACGGGAACGGCGAGCAACCGAAACGGCGGCGAACTCGTGCAATGGTGACTGTGTCGACGAAATGTCTCCAATGGTGATGGTGGGCAGCAACACCAAGAAAGATTTCAAACTCGATAGGTGGTGGTTCAACGGTTGTGCAGCAGCGCCGCGACAGTGTCTCCAATGGCGGCGAACATCCATATCGTATGGGAACGGAAGGTTTCGATTGGCGCGGCAGAGGGAGAACACAGATCTACTCGCAAATTACAAATCTACTCGAACTCTCCTTATAGACAACGATGCCCAATCGAAACCATTTGAGGCCCAATCGGATGAAATTCGAGGCCCAATAATTAGAATCCGGGGCCCAATTGAAAGCTAATAAGGCCCATTCGAAAGTGCTTTAGTTTTTCAGCCTTCCACTCTTTCAACACCAATCGAAATCAATCCACTCAAATATTTTGGCATCAGTTTGACTGCCACTCGAATTTCATTGGAATCAACTAAATTACTTCCTCCGTTCTCAAATATTTCTTACGGATCCACTGCGCACGCAGTCCAATGCACATTTTGAATCAATAATAACTCAAGTTCGGTATATCTAAAAATTTTAAAAGTTCGATATTTAAAAACTACACGACGAGACGAATCTAACAAGATCCCTCTTGACTATATTTTAACTTGTATAACTATGATAAAACTTTAAATCAAAGTGCATATGTGAATAGTGCCCTAAAACCAAATGTAATAAACATTTGAGAACGGAGGAAGTATATCCGTGCGAGCCCAACTACACTCTAAGGTTTTTTTAGTCTTTTAGGGCAAAAAAGGAGTTTTGACTAAATTGAAGGTAGAAAAAAAATTTCAAATACTCAATAGGGTTCTATCATATATTTCTTCTTTATTAAAAGCTAGCTTAATATTTGTACTTATTTAGTTGAGTAAACCAAAGCAGATCAGTGGAAGGAATACTTATTCAGCTAAGCCACCAATCTTCCCAAAGTCATCTTCCTCAAACAACAAAGTCACAGAATTGCAGATCATTTATTTCTATTTAATTTGTTCCCAAGCAGCACACAGGTTGCAATTGAAATTGGGATTTAGAGAATAGGAAAAACGGAGCAGCAGCTCACATTGAAGATTAGGACTCTCATCTTTTCTTCCACTGGTAATGCACAGCGCCGGCAATCAATGGTGTCAATTGCAGACGGGCGCATGGGGCGATACAGCAGTGGTGTGCTCACGGAGGCGCTGGGGAACCATGTGTGGAGGATGACGCAGCAGCAAAGGGCATCGTTGGTGGTTTGATTTCGGCGACACGCTGGAAGCACATACCCTAATGTCTAAAACATTATCTTAAATTTATTAAATATTATTTTAATAAATTTTCTTTTAATAGCAATAAATTAAAGGGTTATAAACATTATTTTCTACTCAACACTCAAATACACTTACTTAATTAAATGAATACAAATAGTGCCACTCATATGCAAGTGTCCTTGTGCATAAGTTGTGGATGTGCTTTGTAGGGTGGGAGGGAGATGCCACACATGAGAAAATATTCATCATTTTCATGGATAAACATAGCGAACTATACTCCAGTCTATACCCAAATCCAATCCATAAATCAATTCATGATAAGATCAGGTTAATTCTCATTTCTTCTCCATTTCCACTTTTCTCTACTTTTTTCCCCTTTTCTTTATGTTTTGACGACCTGCCAAAAACATCAGATACCTCAGCAAAGCACAGGCCACACAAAATCTCAACAAATGATATCGCTGTTATTTAGCACCATGCTTATACCGCCCCCACAACCTACATTTGGGTTGAAACTCAATGAACGCATATGTGGTGATCGAAGACAATTGCCAGCCTACCCCCCCAACCCCAAAAGAAAAAGGGGAAAAAAAAAAACCTAGAAGAAATAATCAATAATGAGAAATCTCATCAGTCACGATGTACATCTGTCATGTCTTCCTCCTTCACAGTGTCACTGCTACCCCTGTATATCACGTATATTAATCAATAACTTCGGACATATGAGTTTCTGATGAAAAAGGATATACTACTCAAACAAAATATAGGCAAACTATTACATAGATTAGCATTCACATACATACAAGTTCATGCATATGCATAGAATCTCAATCCAAGGATGCAACATTACCATTAGAGTACACGGATTGACATCTGTCCCTTCAATTCAGGAACTTTCAGAATATTCACAAGTGACAAATACTGTATTAAATTAAAACGAGTATTTTTTTCCCAAAGATGGCAGAACATCACATTGTTCTTTAGACTCTTCACCTTCCAAAACCACTAGAACTTTTTCAATGCAAATGCTAGAAATCAAGGACCACGCAATTGTTGTACTACAACACAAGGAAAACATATCTAATCCAACAGAAAATCCCAGTCGTGAAAACATTCAAAACTAGTAAACATAAATCATAGTATTAGGAAATACAATCCTAGATGACCTGGCATGACTACCCTAATATTGTGATGGTAATAAAAACCAGGCAACCATTCATTTAAAGAAAATAAAAAACTAAAAAAGGAGACTCGATCTCTTTGAATTTTAACAGCATATTGATAATAATTGTATCCATCGTTATGCCTAAGATTTCGGCAGCATGTATCATCGATGTGTGCAGAGCATAAGGGTACAAATGTACAATAATGATTTTTGGATTCGCATGTTTCAAAAAACATTCAAGATTATCCACATTGCTTCTATGTTCGTTTTCTCTGTATTTTCTATAACAGCAGAAACAAACTTCAACTCTCAGTCAAATCAACCCATTACCACTAACAAATAACCTAATTTCAAATTCATTTGTGTATCTGTTTCACAAACAAAACGGATTCATTCTTTCAGGAAAGATGCGATTGCTTGCAGTGTGGATTGCAACCTTATTGTCCCAATAAATGGCGATTGAATAGTTGTAGACATACTCTCAATCCTCAAATATTCTACCTTGGTTGCAATATAGTCAAATGTAGGAGCCAGAGACAACTAATTATAGCAAGGTTAGAATTGAGCCTGGAAAAAGGGAACAGGAATAAAAATGAAACATGGAGTATTGCAATTGATTAAGGTATATTCATCACCTTGAGGTGTACTTTATTGCCCAGAGGAGGCGCAGAGATTGCTCCAAAAAATGGTCTCATGTAGGTCACCGAATAAGAAACCATTTTTCACATCAGGTTGATAGATGGGTGAACAAATAGATGTAGTTCATGCGAGCCAAGAGAGATATCTCAAAGTAGTCGGCTCCATAAGCTTGAGTAATCCCTCTTACAAACAATCAGCAGCATCCGGAGGAGTGAAAACGAGATGCCAAGTGTCACAGGAAATAAAAGCAAAGATCTCCTCATCCATTGCCAGATCTGCAGCTTCATTGCAGGTTGGGAATGTTCATGGATGAAAAAAAGAGGAAGCAAAGGAACGAAAAATATAACAAGCTGATCAAAGGGCACATGACTACTAATAAGATATAAGAATGCAGTCAATTACGTCTCTCCTCGAAGTATAGGATAATTAAGCGAGGCCAGTTCAATAGGCCTCAAATGAGGAGACAAGGCAGCTGGTTGAGGCGAAGGTGCACTATTCTTTCACTCCACGTACACATTATAGGGGCTTGGGAGGCAAGCACAAAAGGCTATCTGATAAGGGCAGAGGAGAAGACAAGGGAACACATTAGATGGCAGATCGGAAGTCAAGGAAAAATAAAGACTCGTCTTCAAGGAATGTGAAGTCAAAAGGTTAACAGGATCATAGCCACCATTATACCAGTGGGTTGTCAAGGCACGGCACCTACGTACTACTGCAACTATAGTGTCACCAATACAAGCATCACTGATCGCCATGCCACTAAGGTAACATCATGATAATAATGATAACAGCGCCAATACCCTTTTCGTGTGCAAGATAAACCAAGAGAAAAACATGATGGCTCGAAGAGACAATTTGTCAAGGTTTGAGTTAACATTGTACACAATGCAGACACCAACCAGAAAATGTGGAGACAGTGGGAAGGTTGGTTCTAGGATGGAGATAAGAAAAGGGAGAACACCCTGCCAAGCACATGAGACGACATTCTACTAATAAGAAAGCAAGTTGTAAGCACTGATAAGCACCCCATACAAATTGTTTAGGCACATCTGTATGACACATAATATTCAATCAAAATCTAAAATGTGATGGTGTTCGAGCTCAGGCAACACAATTTTATTGGGAGACTTTGTTGGGACGTACAGGAGGAGAACACTAATATAGAATCCCATAATATGTGGGAAACTGGATGCATTTTGTTGGGTAAACTTCAAAGCATGATTATTAGGAAGGACATGAAGACAAGAGGAACATCGGGATGTTATTTGAATGTAAGATTGTGACAAATGCTTTAAGGTTGAATTATTTGGGTTAAATATTAGTATAATAACTATATTATATTTGGACAGTAAATAGGGAATTATCTCCAATTTTGTTTTAATGAAAAGGAATTGACTAACCTTTTTGTGAAGAGGGAATTTACTATGAAACTCGGACACCCTCATTTGGGTCGAGAATCTGCCTCGGACACGACTCTATCCCGGACACGTGTCCAGTTACTAGACACGGACTCGACTTTGTTGGGAGGAAGGAGTCAGCATGGATGAGGGAGAAAAGAATCATGACGATTTTGCAGGCTTCGTAGCGAGGAAATAGGCCGCCAGTGTTGGGTCTGCTCGAGAAAGGCAGTGGTAGCAATGGCAACCGGCGGCGATTTAAAGTGAAGGGGATGGAGATGGGAGACGCGTTCTACAGGGTAATGACGGTTCCGGATCAGCGATTTCTCGAGCAGCGAAAAGGAGCAGGACGCGGGACGGAGGTGGGTGAGTGGGCGGCGATTTCTCAAAACCCAAAGGCATAGGGTAACGACGAGGGGGACTGGGAGAGTTTTCACTTTTTTGAAATTTGGGGAAGATGAACAGTACTCCTACAGTGAATGGAATAGGTGACTGAGTGCTGGACAATATATACATGCAGACTTAAATCTCAGTAATAGGCAGTAATAGCCAATAGGGGCTTGGAGTGCTCTGCTCTCAAATATGAATCCAAATTTTGGGACTCGGGATATGGAAAGTTATTTTTGGATAATGGAGTTGTGTTGTGGTAATTGAGCAGATTGGGATTTTCTAAGATATGATATTTTATTTAAATATGATTTCCTAATCTATTTATTTTAATTTAGCAAAAAATATTTAATTTATTAAGTATTGATGGATTATTATTATTATTATTATTATTATATATAAATTGAGTGTCCAAGATTATTTTTCGGACACTCCGAATCGTGTCCATATCTTGAAAATGGTCAAGACACTTATTCAACCGTGTCCCCGTATTCCTAAATTTAAAAATTGAGTGTCGACTCCTCCGTTTCCAGAATCGTGTCCGACACTCAAAAGAGAATCCGAGTAACATAGGGAATTTAAATATAAGTTACCCATAAAATGAAGGCAGTACATGGGCACTTCAAACTGGTCTTTTGACAAATAAACCCACGTCATCCTAGACATCAACAAAAATGATAAAATAGTAAAAGCCCCCATAAAACTTGACTTGGCTCAGCCTCCAATAATCGCCATGAATGACATAAAAAAGAGAGGGACACCAATTACTCTAAAAAGGATAAGTGATGAACCTTTCATAACTCACATTAACATAATGCTGAAATGGGCAACTTTAATAGCAAAAATGATTAATGTGACAAGAGAGATGACAAAGGCAAGAACGACACTAAAAGGGTGTAATTGTAGTGGACACACAAGCAGGTGTCGGAATAAAGTTATGGTAACATACTCCACGACGGTACCAATCATCTTCCTCATCCAAAAGGCTTAAGAAACACAGGATGAAGGATAAAAAGTTACCAGACAATTGTATTTGCAGGTTTTAGTGAGTTGATTAATGAATAGGAAAATGATAGCTAATCGATAAACAAAAAGAATATTGTTTCTGGAAAGATCCTTGGGTAGGCAAGTCATACCCATCTATGTTATTTGGACTCTCTTTAGAGTGTCGGATATGATTCGGGCATCGGAGGAGTCGACACTCAATTTTTAAACTTTAGAGATACGGGGACACGGTTAAACAAGTGTCTTGACCATTTTCAGGATACGGACACGATTCAGGGTGTCCGAAAAATAATATTGGACACTCAATTTATAATTCATAATAATAATAATAATAATAATAATAATAATACTAATAATCCACCAATACTTAATAAATTAAATATCTTTTGCTAAATTAAAATATATAAATTAGGAAATCATATTTAAATAAAATATCATATCTTAGAAAATCTCAATCTACTCAATTACCACAACACAACTCCATTATCCAAAAAAAACTTTCCATATCCCGAGTCCCAAAATTTGGATTGATATTTGAGAGCAGAGCACTCCAAGCCCTTATTGGCTATTACTGCCTATTTCACTGTAGGAATACTGTTCATCTTCCCCAAATTTCAAAAAGTGAAAACTCTCCCAGTCTCCCTCGTCATTACCCTATGCCTTTGGGTTTTGGAAAATCGCCGCCCACTCGCCCACCTTCGTCCCGCGTCCCGCTCCTTTTCGCTGCTCGCTGCTCGAGAAATCACTGATCCGCAACCGTCGTTACCCTGTAGAACGCGTCTCCCATCTCCATCCCCTTCACTTTAAATCGCCGCCGGTTGCCATTGCTACTGCCGCTGCCACCGCCTTTCTCGAGCAGACCCAACACCGGCGGCCTATTTCCTCCCTACGAAGCCTGCAAAATCGCCATGATTCTTTTCTCCCTCATCCATGCCGACTCCTTCCTCCCAACAAAGTCGAGTCCGTGCCTAGTACCGGAGTCGTTTCCGGACACGTGTCCGGTGTCGTGTCCGGGATAGAGTCGTGTTCGAGGCAGATTCTCGACCCAAATGAGAGTGTCCGAGTTTCATAGATACTCATAACTAGGAGATGGGATACATACCATTGGCCAAAATAAGACAATGAATTATGAATAAAACTTGAAAACAAAGATTTTCGAATCAATGATATGAGAAATAGGGATGCACCGAGTAAATGGCAACAGACTTAGAAGAGAAGGTGTTAATGGTGTGTGCCACTCATACTTTGTTCGAGGGATTACAACAATGGATGAGTGCGAAGCCACGACATGTTGGAATGTACTATTCACCCACTCAGGCTTCCGAAACCTGTCCCAACAGTAGACCATTTGTGCGCCACAATGAGCACGTGGCCACAAGCGTGGCCCCCTCAATGACACGACCTTGGACAACCATAGTGGATGTTTCGGTAGATGAATCTCCGCAGTTGATACCATAGAACTCAAGACAAGGCATTAGAATGTAGGAACATCATTACTGGCTAGTAGATGATCACACACAGTGTGAAGAGGGCATCAACACCAGAAGGAATTTAGACACAAAGAGTTATAAATCAACGTTCGTATAATCAAAATGCAGAAGAAAATTCTTCTCACGAGAATATATCACATGTAAGTCCCACAAAGCTGCTGCAATGTTAGCAAAGAGTGCATTGGAACTAATGATATATTCGCCTAAGTTAGTATTTGTAATAACTCAAAAATTAAAAAAAAAAAAAAGTCATAATTGGACCCGGACCATTTGTAATGGGCCAAATAAGCATTATTAGACCAAATCCAGGATGGATTTTTTGCCCAGCCCAAATCCGCAGTAAGGAAGGAAATCACACGCTTTATCTAGTGTATAAAATTGTGTGCAAGCTTATCTGAAGCCTTTTTCTCCACCTTTATCTCCCAGACTCATACTAGGTCCTTTCTCCCCTCAAATACATGAAAAAAAACAAGTAGGTGCTTAAGAATGAACAAGCGAGTGGAGCTGTTATCTTGCTCAACCAATTTCTCCTATCAACGTTGTGAACTGACGTGGCTCCCTTAGGTAAATTATAGTTCTTACCTTGTAGATGAGGTTAGGATTTGGAAGTTCCGGTTATGGGTTTGTTTTCACGAAGTTTTCATGCCTTTAATTCAGCTATTTGTGTTATCGAGCGAACTTGCAGGCCTGTTTTCACTAGTTTAGAGAGCCCGGTTGCCTCGAATGTATTCAAGTTATAGAATGCACTGCCTAGCCTCCAAAACACCTTTTGGATCCTTGATTGGATTTGAATTGAATTATGTAGCTCAAGTTGAAACTGGAAGCATCCCAGCTACAAAATAAGGTTTCTAAGGTTTCTAGGGTTTTATTGAATTTCTTTCGCCTATTGTTTAAACAAATTAACAGGCAAGAAATTTTCTTTGCATATTCATATTCTACACATGTCGAATATCCCTGCCTCGCGGTAGAAGTGGACCATGGCCAACAGCGGGACTAATTCTATGGGCAACCACAGTTGGGTTGCGATTGAGCAAGATTGGGCGAGACTATGGTGCTTGTGGTTAGTGAATCCGCGAGTTGCGCGCCAGAGAGTTATTTACATTATATGTTTGTGTGTTTAATTGTCTAGCATAAGGCATGAGTTCGAGGCAACTGTGGCTGGTGGTTAGTCCGTCAATGCGAGATGCGCGCCGAAGAGTTATTTAAATTATATGTTTGCTTGTTAAGTGTCTAGCATAAGGCATGAGTTCGAGGCAACTGTGGTGCTTATAGTTAGTCAGTCCGCACGAGGTGCGCACCGGCGAGTTATTTAAATTATATGTTCTTATTTGTCTAGCATAAGGCATGAGTTCGAGTCGAGTTAGAAGTTGAGTAGTGCACTACTCAAGTAGCTCGATTGATAGGTTTTTGTCTTTTTCTTTTATTTTCTCTGTCTTTTTCAAGTCGACGAGCTTGACTAGTGCAATACTCGACTCAACTCATTCATATTTATCAATATACTTCTTATTATTAAATAATACTACTCGATACAAATCAAATTTTTTAGCAAGCTTTTGGCGACTCGAGTCACGTAGCTCTACTTGTCCATCACCCTAATCTAGCATTATTAAATAAAATAAATAATACTACTCAACTCGATACTCAATTAAACTACTAGAATACTCGCCTCATCTGAGATTTTTTAGCAAGGTTTTGCCGGGTCGAGTCAAGTAGCTCTACCTATTCATCACCCCTAGTCTAGCATTATCTATTTAAATAACCTACGTATAACATTTTATGACCTAGCAATTCTAGGTGTTGATCATCTGTATAATATGTTTTTGAAGTATCCCCGAATGGGACTGATAAACTTGTGATTTTTTTAGATTACGACCAGTTTCGGCAATGATCTAAACCCCGTTTGATTGTACTAGTTTTATGTTGACTACCCCATTTGGGTACTACTGTGAAAGGCCAGGTTCAGTTATGACAATGGGTGGCAAAACTGATTTTTATGTGGGGATGCGATGATCCCACATGATGTGTATAACTGATTTTATTTGCATGTGCTTTGTCTCAGATTGCGCGATGACCGGCATGACAATGTGTGTTACTTTATATATTAATGACTGGCGCTCTATTTGGGCATGATATGAACCCCTTTTTGGGTTGTACTAGTTTTATGTTAACTACCCTGTTTAAGTATTGATGTGATAGGACACGGCCAATTGTGACAACCAGTGGCTAGACTAATTTTTACATGGGCATGCGATGATCGTATGTGATGTGTTTATTATTGACTTTGTGTATGTGAGTCATCTCGGACGGCACGAGAGGACAATGTGATAGTGTGATATACCTGATGTGACAAGCCGGGAAGGGCCTTTGTGATGGCCACGCCGACGATTCGGATGTGCGCTAGGCAACATTAATTTATGTGATGCATTCCAAGTTAAAGAGGTGCATGTTAGGACTCCAACATGAAAATTAACATTTTGGTTGTTAATTGAGAGCATGGGGTAAGTGAGTTGATTATTGGTCTTTCCCAATTTATATTTTGCACGCGTTTTGTGTTTGTTAATATATTTAGTCTATTTACTGCTGTGGGGATCTCTTGGCGCTGACCCTTGTGCGTCTATGTTTCAGGTTCAGAGTCCATGACCAGGAATTTGGGGCAGGTTGTGAACCATAGAGTGTTGTATTCTTAACATACCAGCTAGTTTAAGTTTGGTAGTTGTTTGTTTTGTACAATCAGTTGTTCTATACTCTCATGAAATGTTACCGTACTTTTTATTTGTAGTGTTTTCCTTTTTAAACTAGAACATTTTACATGATTTACTGTTTTTCTTTTCTAAAACAATTAATTTCAGAATTGGGAACTTAAAGTGTTTCGTGGTTAGTGTCTTATCGGTGAGCCTAAATTATCAAACCACTAACGGTGGCGCACCCAAAGAAGTGGGGGATTACAATATCACAGTTTTTTTTTTAGGAAGCAAAATAAATAAATCCATGTGTGGATGTATTTTTACTCAACTATTTGAACTTTATTCTCTTCAAAAAATACTCCTTCCGTCCCAGGTAACATGTCCTTATAAGTATATATTTAGAAAAAAAATAATCGAATTGGGTTTTGTTAGAATCGTATAATCATGTAGTTTTATAATATACTCCCTCCGTTTTTTGTTTAACATTACCCTTTGCATAGTAGATACTATTCATTGAATAACTCTAATTCAATCTTTTAGCACAGTTATATAAGATATGTTGGATTCGTCTAATAGCGTAGTTTTAGAAAATCAAATTTTTATAATTTTTACTAATATATAATGTGAGATATTAATGATTGAAAATGTAAATTGGATTGCGTGCAGTGCAGAAATGGAGAAGTTATTAAAAAACGGAGGGAGTATATTTTACATAATTTTCCATTGTACATATTGTGAGATATTATCGATTGAAAAAGTGAATTAGATTGTGTGCAGAAGTCAAATAAGACAAGTTAAATGAGACATAGGGAGTATAAAATAAAAAGTATCCGTCCGATTAGAATATGCCACCCTTCACTTCCTGGGAGTCGCAATGAATTAGATCACTTCCATTTTGGTAAAAATATTCAAACTTTAAATCCACTATTCTAGAAAATTCAAACTCATTCTCATTACATCACATAAATTAATTAATTAAAATTCCAAACTAATCACAACCATCACATCACATCACTAAATAAATCAATTCAAATAACAAATTCATTATCATTACATCACATAAAATTCCTAATTTACCTTACTTTACACACTTCAGGACAGAGGGAGTATTCAATAAGAAAGAAAGTGGCCAGCAGGACAGAGGAGGTATTCAATAAATCAAACAATTACACATTTAAATTTAAATTTTTATGGACAAACAGCGCCAAATATCTTATATCCAATTGATAATGCACATAATCACATATCCAAACATTATAAAATACGTTATAGACATAGTATATATACACACATACATAAACAATCAAATCAAATACTCCCTCCGTCCACTAAAAGTGTCTCAAATCTTTTGTGCACGTTATTTATATATGAATAATTAATTTTTAATGTAGGGAAATGTTAGTGTTTAAAGTAAGGATAAATTATGAATTTATTTGATGTGATTGTAATGAGTTTAAATTTTTAATTGATTTATTTATGTGTGATGTAAAGGTTGTATGTGAATTTATTGACGATAGTGGGTTCAAAATTTTAATATATTTGTTTATTGATGTGATGTGAGTAGATTTGGTGATTAGTATTTAATTATTTTTTGAAATGGAAATGAGACAAATACATTGGGACAGACAAAAAAGGAAAGTGAGACATAAATAATGGGACGGATAGAGTATGTACACAAAACAACCAAAACAACTTTAAAAATATAACACAGTATTATTATTTTTTTTTTTTTTTTGCACTAAGAATAAGAAATTGTGTTGTTCTTCATATTCAATTTATTATACATGACAAATTCATTTTAATAATATCTCTTTGCATAATAGCGTTAAAATTAAATTTGAACTTGGCTCTAACGTATAAATAATATGTCAATATCAAGATCCAAGACACTTAATTCAAAAGGCGAAAATAATTACTGAGATTTATGAAGCACTCAAACTACTATCATATCTATATCAGTTGAACTGTAGCTGGCCAACAAAATTAAATTTAGTTAAACATTCAAAGTATTCAACCAAACTCATTACCGTTACTGATTTAATTATTGTAAATCGCTAACATTAAAATTAAATTTGAACTTGACTCTAGCATATAAAGAATACGTCAATACCATTCACAAGGGGGAAAGAATTACTGAGACATGAAGCACTCAAACTATTATCATATCTGTATCAGTTGAAGTGTAGCTGGCCAACCAGAGGCTTGGAGTATTCTGCTATCTCTACAACTAGCCTGGTCTATGGGCATTCCTAAATTGATTGTGGAATCAGACAACCATGATGTTATCCATCTCATTGAGTCTCCTACTACCCCCTCTGGCACTGCTCATCGATGGATTACTCAGATTTTGGATATGAAGACTTGGAAATGGGATCTTCAATTTAACTAAATCCCTAGAGAATGCAACAAGGCCGCGGGCCAGTTCCTTAGAGGTCATCTGACCCAAGATTGTACCCAACACTTTGTTAGACCCCCTGATTTCATGTGTGCTATTATAGAATTAGATCTCATTGGTCTGTATCAAACTAAGCAATGTTTGCAATAAAATTCGGCCTCGGCCCTCCCTTTTTTCAAAAAAAAAAAAGTCAACTATCAAAGTACTCAACCAAAACTTGTTACTTTTATTGATTTGATTCTTGTAAATCACTACCTTCTAAAATTTGTATTATACCCTAATGAAGAAAAAACAAATAAGTCCATTATGGCCAACAAAACTAATAATTCAAGAAGGGTTTCTTTGTTAATCCAAATTAGTACTAAAATTAATGATTGGCTCTTGAATTCCATTTTAATCACCACAAAAGAGCATATATAACAATAGAACTTGTTTAGGCAAAAAGCTGCTAAATATTGTTGAGAAGTAACACACCCACAAGCTTGAATAAATAAAGAGTATATTAGCATTATTTTAATTAGCTTAAGTACCCTGAAAATTTCCATGTGGGGGGCATTATTTCTATAAAACCCTTCAAATGAAATCCTTTATCCATAAATTGGAGATAGTAGGTAACTGGATACAAGCTCCTAAGACTTCATATCAAGCGAACATGAAGTTATACCAATTTTGTATGTCTATTTGATTCCTAGCATGGAGACGGGAGAAAAACTTTGCTAATCTAACCCAATAATCAGTTAGTTAAAAATCATTCTCCCATGATTTGGTATTTTATTGAAATCACCTCATCCAGTCTAGCGTAACTATTTTGGAAATTTTGTACCACACGGAATGTGGACAATCTAATTACATGAAAAAGGAAACCTAGCCAACTTTCACGTGATGCGCCCCCCTTTCTTATTTTTCTATTCTATCCCTTCATGTGTCCTTCCATTTCCATCCTCTCGTACTGTTGTCTTTTTCTTGTCTTCTAAATAAAGTAGCACCATGTGGCCCTTTTTCTTCTATTGATTTGCTTCTTCTCAACTTTACCATCCACTGATTGACACCTCATCCTAAAGCCACCATTTTGGCTACCAAGAGGGTATTTGGTTCAATGAATTGGCAACGATTAAACAACCTTAAGTTAATTCAAGATCACAGCTCCCAAAACACTGCTTAAAAGAAATCGGTACTATTAAAATTTATCACTACTACCCCAAATTTGTCACACTAAATATTCTTAACTAGTTTGCCCAGCCAATTTGGAATGAAAAACTAGACAGTGAGTATACAATAACAAATACAAAAACACAAAAGCAATTACATTTAAACAACAATGAAATATTTTATCCTACTACTCATGCCAGATAATAATATAACACACAAGCGCACAATTTGCACCTCCCATGAGAGATTTCCAAACAAAGTCACAAGTTTTCGATGGCACGCACTTGACACTCAGGAATCTTTTTTTGGGAAAAAGGAATTATCACAAATAGCCTTATGGAGCAAATCCTTTCTCATTAGAAGCACTTTACCAGCAATCAGAACAGTTATCCAAAAAGCATGTGAACAGAATTTTAGCATAAAAAGATTGCAACAACAATAAAAAAAACACATACCTTAGATTTGTGCTTGTCTCATATGTGGCTTCACTATTCAAACTTCGTTGAGGAAGCTTATTATTTTCATCATTATCAGATTCATAATCCTCCTCACCACTCCAAATTCGGGGTTTAGGCCTCACTTCCATGTCTTCTTCCCTCTGGAAATTAAGATAGGTCAAATGCTGTTTAAGAAACATAACTCGGTAACCATTAAAGTGCCTCCATTATTTTACCTCTTCAGGAACTTCTGTGGTTGCTGGCATTGTTTGAAATGGAACACTAGGAACATGCTGTAATTTAGACAGTTGATCAAGTAGCATATTTCTGCAAGTTCAATCATGCATAGAAGAAAATCAAGGGATAGAAAAAAGTAAAATAGAGAAAATCATCAATAGATGGATAGCATAATGACATGATTGTTGTTAAATGCTACAGTTTGAAACCCTGTATTAGCTGTTGTCAATGGAGACACCATTCCCAATCAACACACATAGTCGCACATGATTAAGGAAAATTAATATGCCTATTCCCTAAAACCAACTAGCACTGGTATTCCAAAGATGCAGCAGACACCTAATGCCCCAGAATTGCAATCTGTTGTATATGAGAATGTAAGTACAGTTTTGTTACATCTTACATGTAAAGCACGGTTAGCGAAAAAATGAATTTGAAAGTCAAAACATCTTTTACATTAAAGTGGCTAGAAATGGGACTACAGTGGATGTGAAAATTGATTATGATTGTCTATGGTTCTAAACCAAAGAACTTTCATGAAAGAAGGCTAGGTAGTGCTAGTAATCAAAGGTGGCTAATGCAGAGATGTATGGAGAAGAGCATAACACTACAACAGTGTTCTAGACAAGGGGTTATAGGCGTACAATTGAATCAATGCTTGCTTCTGGTTGGGAAACTGAGCCACCAGAGACATAAGTTGTTTTAAATAGAGTTAAATATCAACCATACTTTCATTTACGAACGCCGCTTGATGTAAGGATTAACCTGATTTTCTCTAAATCTCTTTCTGTATTCAGGTTTTCCATAGGGCCTGGTTCCACATGAAGAGTGTAATCTGGGCCAAAATATTCATAGTACTCATTGTATGGCAACTTGTTATCCGGTTCCACATCAACTGCCACAGCAGTCTACCACAAAGAAATAAAATGAGATATTAGAGGATATGTAATGAACATCCAATTTGTACTAAGAAACAATAAGGAAAAAAATCAATACAAAAGAATGTGTGCTTGCAATAGCTTAGAAAGAGAGGGAGAGAGAAAGAGGAACCTCATAACACCAACAACGAGCAACATTTCTGATAGTATACCCTCCCCCGCCCAAAACCATAAGAGGAATATTGAATGACCTCAAAAAACGAAGGCAGTCTGCATGGCCTTTCACAGACAAATTAAAGCAACCCAATCGATCGCCAGCCAATGAATCTGCCCCACACTGTAGAACAACAGCATCTGGCTGGTATACCTCCATGACTTTCTGGATAATGGGACGGAATAAACTACAGAAGTTGTGATCATTCAATCCATCATTCAAAGGAACATTAAGAGCATAATACTTTCCGGTAGATGCCCCAATGTCTTTGATATGCCCAGTTCCAGGGAAAAAATCACCAAATTTATGGAATGATACTGTCATTACACGATCAGTGACATAAAATGCCTCCTCAACACCATCTCCATGGTGCACATCGATGTCTATGTATAATACACGCTGCCAGTGAAAACGGGGTTATCCAACTGCAACATTTTACAGATATAGCAGAACAGACATTTTCCAACTAAGTAGACAAATGAACATAAATTACAACAAAACCTTGATAGATTTTCAACCATTCAACAAATCATAGGTGAATCTATGTATAAGGGAGTGGGTGCACATGACATCACTCAAAATGATTTTTTAACCTTCAAAATTTTTAAATTTGGTTTGGTGCACCCACTCAATTTTTGTGGTGACAGTTTTTATTAATCTCTGGATCTCATACCCAATAGTTTTTATTCTATGTTATCACAAGGCAAGGAAAGACGATGTCCATGCAATTAGAAAGAATCAACAATAAATGGTGAACATAATTTCACTTGATCTAACTTTTAGCCACTAAGTTCAAAATAAAAAGCAAGTAATGAAATCCAACCTTTTAAAGAGGGGGCAACCAAGAAAAGTCAGCAAAAGCATGCATATGCAATTATTCTCTAATCTGTATATAAAATCGCCGTACTGTTAGATAGATAGCAGTTCAATTTCAATATTCAAGGTGATGTAACTAGCACTCTAAAGGTGATGGAACAAGCACTCTTAACTATCCCAGATCCACAGTTGGAAAGTGCCTCAGTCGGATAGGAACCTCAAATTTAAACCAGGAACAAATTTACCGAATCTGTAACACAAACACAACACCCACATAACCGAACACGCGAAAACACACCAGCAGGCAAAAATCAAAATCAAAAGTCAAACAAATAAGTTACTGAATGTCAAACGAGATATTCATGCTGGTTAATGTAGCCAAAACTGAAGTAGTCAGATTTATGCAATCTTTACCCTGTGAACTTTAAGCAGCTCGAGAATCCCCAGCACAATGTCGTTGACATAGCAAAACCCGGAAGCTTCGCTCTTTTTGGCGTGGTGCAAACCCCCAGCCCAATTAATCGCAATATCCGCGTCCTGTCTATTGAGCTTGACGGCGGCGCCGATAGAGCCGCCGGCTGAGGCCTGACAGAAAGTGAATAAGCCATCAAAGACGGGGCAATCCTCTCCAACATTGAAGCGCTTGAGGTGGCGCGCGTGGGTGTGGTCGTGAAGCGTGTCGGGGGAGACGTTGGAGAGGAATTCAACATATTCCGGCGAGTGAAAGCGTCGGATGTCCTCGGGACCAGCAGGGAAAGGGCGGCTGATCTCCATTCGGCGGTGGAGGGCGTAGTGGACAATCAGATTGTGGGCCATGCGGATGCGGTGGGGCTTCATTGGGTGGCCTTGGCCATAGTAATAATCGCCGATTGTTGGTTCGTAGAAGTAGGAAACGCGCCGTTTTCGCGCGTCCGGGCATGACGACGGCAGCGACGCGCCGGTCCCGGATTCCATATCTCGATTTTGTGCAGAGGTTGTTGGTTCAAGAATGATAAAAAAAGAAAACAGGCTATTGTTGGGTCGGATTTATGGAGGGTTTAGGGCACGAAAACGCCTAACCCTTTTTTCCGCGGCCATTGGATATTTGTTTCAAACTTTGGGGGTGTTTGGAGAAATAGTAAATTAAATCAGTTAATTTTTTTTGGTAAGCAAATCAGTTCATTTGTGTCACATATTATTATGAAACAAAAATAATTTTAATTGTGTCCAATCAGCTCTTTTTGAATTTATTACAAATCGTAGCATTTTGAATTTCAGCTTATTGTAACTAAAAAGTTGGTCTCGAAATTGACAAATAGCTAATTTTGATTAATTTATTACTCATGTACCCAGTTAACAGCTAATATTTAATTCGCAAATTTATCCACACAATATACACAATTTCTATTTACTAATAGGGTGAGGAAAACTCGACTCGATACTCGATTAGACTATTAAATTTTAAAAATATAAAAACAAAAAAAATATTAGATACAATTTAAGCTTTATCAAGCCTAACAAACTTATATTTTGCAGCGGAAAAATGTTTCATATAGTCCTTTTTCTTTCCTAAAAATCCAAGATGGTCCTTTTTGTATTTTTTGTCCCTATTGGTCCTCTACCTTTACTAAAAAAATCCAAATTGATCCTTTTTCTTACTAATACTATATTTTATAGATAATGTTGTATTTAAAATCCTTAATTACCTCAACAAATTTAAAATGAGGTTTGACCCTACCTAAAATCTAACCCTAAACCGACCCAACCCCTAACCATTTCTTCCCCTTGTTTTTTCAATTTTTTCCTTCAATCTGTCCATTCATTTCCTTTTCCCCACTCCTTTTCCAAATTCTCAGCCATAGCCCGAATTTTCTACTCCTCCCTTATGCTTTCCTTCCCATCCATCTCCTCCTTGTACAGCGGCTGTCCCCCCTCCTTTCTTTCTTTTTCATTTTTTTTTTGTTTTTGGTTGTTGTTGATCTATGCAACCTTCACAAAACGAGCGCGACTATGGAAATGACTTGTAGCAGCGGCGTTGGTGCAATTCCAGGCGAGGCGACGGGGGGTGAGAGAGATGGCAAGGGCAGCGGGGTGTCGCGTGGAGGTGGCAGGCGGTGATGGTGGTTGTTGAGTGATGGCTGCCTGCATCGAATCAGATATGGGGAAGGAGGAATGGCGACGGGAAAGGGTGAGGATGAAGGCGCGGGGCGACGCAGTGGTGGGGGGAACGCCGGCGACGGTTGACGGTGATGGGAGAGGCGGCTTGGTGGCCGGATGGGTGGTGATGAGGTGCTGCCGGCGGCGGGTGGATGGGCGGTGGTGAGGTGCTGTCGGCGGCGGGTGGATGGGCGGTGGTGAGGTGCTGTCGGCGGCGGGTGGGATAGTGATGATAAAGAACGGGTTTAGGGGGTTTAGGGTATGGTGTTGGGTTGGGTCAAATCCATTTTAAATATTGTGGACTTATGGCATATAATTACTTCATTAACTACAAAACATAGTATTGGTAAGAAAAAAGGACCAAATTATATTTTTTTAGTAAAGGTAGAGGACCAATATGGGCAAAAAATACAAAAAGGACCATCTTGGATTTTTAGTAAAGAAAGAGAACTATATGAAACATTTTTTCATTTTGCAGCATAATAAGTAAAACTATCAATTTAAATTCAAATTATATACTATCTAGCCTAGTTAAATTCAGGCTTGAACTTTAAATTTTATTACTGTTCAGGCTCGATACTCGATACTTGATCACCCCTATTCACTACTATTCACTTATAACATATCTATCTATATATCTCTGCGGTATTATTTATCTATATATTTTCTGTTTCCATGAAAGTGCAACATTTGCATACTGCACACAATTCAATGCATATTTTAATAATTAATAACTCTAATTGTGTATAAGTAAAAATTACAAAAAGTTAGTATTATAAAACTACAAGATAAGACGATTCCAACAATATCCCACTTGACTATATTTTTCCTTGTATAACTATGATAAAAATTTGAGTTAAAGGTAAATAATGACTAGTAGCAAAAAGTGAAATGTTGCAATTTCAAGAGAACGGTGGAAGTATCTATTAAACCACTAATAGTCAACCTCAATTTGTATGAATTTGTACATTTTTTTATTTATTATATTCCTTCATATTAAAACAATCTATATATTATTAATACCATTAGTGGTCAACCAAGTCAACATTTAATGTGGTGTCTCCATTCTAAATTTCCAATTTTCTTAGATTTTTGCATTTTCTATTAATTAAATTTAGATTTTTGTATTTGTTATTTATTATTTACTATTTATTTATGTCAAAATATTTATTGATTTGGATATGAAAATCCTCATTTCCATTTTTAAAAAGATATGAAATTTTTAATTTATATGGAATTTCCATAATTACCAATTTTAAAAGATTTGAAATTTGAAATTTTTTATATTTGCATTTATTTATATTAGATTTTGGTTTTTTATATTTATTTATATTTGATTTTTGCACTTTTTATTCCAACAATTTTTATTTTTACACAATTTTCAGTTTTTAAAAGATATAAATTTTTTTTTCGGAAGAAGGGAGGGCTGGAGCCATTTTATTCAAGAATTTGCAAAGTATTGTACAGACCAATTTGGTCAGAAGTGATTACATCATATAGAAACTCAGGGGGTCGAACAAAGTGTTGAATATTCTCTTGCCAAGGCTTGCCTCTAAGAAGACGATCAACACATTTGTTACAATCTATAGGGATAGAAGCAAATTTGACATCCCAATTCCAGGAACTCATAGCATTGATCTGTGTAATCCACTGTTGAAGGTTGTCATGGGCAAGAGAAGGGGCATTGATGTATTGGATGGCTTCCAGACAATCAGCCTCCACAATCAGACGACGAATGCCCATGGACCAGGCTAATTGGAGGGTTAGGATAATGGCTCGGACTTCGGCATGTAGGATATCATTATGGTTCTCCCGGGATCTAATGCCACCCATCCAATTACCATTGGTGTCCTGAAGAACACCTCCAGAGACACCAACTCCACGTTGAACACTTCCATCGCAGTTCGCTATGACCCAAGTATCCGGAGGCTTCTCCCATCTCGCTCAACCACAACTCCAAGCCTTAATACCATAAAGCTTAAGTTCCTTTCGGGCAGACAAAAAATCACAGACCGCTCCTTTAATTCGGACATGGAGAGAGAGCCAATGGATATCCGTGTTACCATGAAGCTCCTTACAGCGATGTTTCCAGATCAGCCAGGCGCCCATGGCAAAAGTGGAAGCATCAGTCTCACCAACATTTCTCCAATGCATGGAAGCAATCCAGGTGTGAATATCATAGGACCAGAAGCCAGTCATGGATGAAAAACCCAATTTCTTCCATATATCAGTAGAAATGGGACAATCTCTTAAGGCATGGATGTTAGTCTCTGTCGCTCCACATTTCCAGCACGAATCATCAGTCGAAATACAACGTCTGCATCTTTCAAGACCAGTCAGGAGTTTATCATGCGCGGCCATCCAAAGGAAAGAGCGGGTGCGATAAGGGGCTGGCCATCTCCACAAGGCTTTCCACAGGCTGGTGGGGTTGGGATCATGTTGATCTCTCATCTGCATAGTGGATTTGATAGTGAAAAAACCAGTGGAAGCTGGTTTCCAGAAGGGACGATCGCAGGACGTCAAAGATGGAGGAGTGGGCTCGTTCATGAGAGCTTGAATTCCAGCAGGGGACAGGATTGAATCCAGTTCTTGTATGTTCCATGAATTTCCAAGAGAGTAAGATGCAACAGAGCGGGTTAACTCAGCTGGGGAAAGAGGACGGATTGCCAGATCCTGCAAAAGAATATTCTGATTAGTCCATTGATTGAGCCAAAAGGAAGCTGTCATACCATTTCCAATTCGCATTCCGAGCATGGAGTGGAACAGCCGGCCAACTGAGTGGAGGTCTTTCGCAAAGTTGGAAAAAGATTGGGGGTGGTGTGTGAAATTATTAGCTTTCCATCCATAACGGATCTTGAGAAGCCTAGTCCAAAGTGTGTCCCTTGTTATTAAACCCCACCAACTCTTCATTAGAAGGGCCTCATTGAGGTCCCTTAATTTACAAATGCCTAGGCCACCACTCTCGAATGAAGAAGTAACGCGATCCCAGGCGACAAGGTGAATCTTGCGTTTGTTGCTAGTAGAACCCCAGAGGAAATCTCTGCAAGTTTTCTCAAGTTCCTTAATTGTTTTATTGGGAAGACGAAAAACCTGCATGGCATACATGCTAGTAGGGAGGAGAACAGATTTAAGAAGTGTTAGGCGATCAGCAAAACTAAGAAATCTATGAGACCACCCATGCAATTTCTTCTTCAGCTTGTCAGTGAGAAAATCAAAATCAGTAGGTGATCGCTTGCTATTAAGCATAGGAATACCAAGATAGTTACCAATAGAATGGGTTGTTTGAAAACCAAGAATGTTAGCAATATCTAATTGAGTATTACGATTAACAACAGAACCATAAAGAATACGAGATTTGGAAAGGCTCACTGTCAAACCAGAAATGGCACTAAAAGAATCCAGGATATCTTTGATGTGGCATGCTTGGGGAGAGGAAGCCTTAGCAAAAAGGAGTATGTCATCTGCAAAGAAAATGTATGGTATGTTGAGGCGTCCTTTATCCCAGCTCGGGGGAGACCAACGACCATCAGACACTGCTTGATTAATCATAGCACCCAACCTCTCCATGCATAGAACAAAGAGGAAGGGTGAGATGGGATCGCCTTGGCGGATGCCATGGGAAAGAGTGAAGGGCGACCAAAGCTTTCCATTCCAAAGAACCTGCATCGAAACAGAACTAATACACCACATGATAAGATTAGAACAATGAGATGGAAAACCAAAGGCAAGAAGAGTATCATGAATAAAATCCCAATTTAGCTTATCGTAAGCTTTTTCCAAATCAAATTTAATGATCATAAATCCAGGTTTAGCTGTCGACTTCTTGATGTAATGGGACAGCTCATGACATAGAATGATGTTGTCTTGGATAATCCTTCCCTTGATAACACTAGCTTGACCACAATTGACAATGTGTGGGAGGAACAAGTTCATACGGTTAACCAGCAGCTTAGTGATGATTTTGTAAATGACATTGCACAAGCTGATGGGACGGAGTTGATTGACACAGGTGGGATTGTCAACTTTGGGAATAAGCACAATTGATGTCTGGTTGATGGCTGATAAATCTGTTGAACCATTGAAACTCTCCAGGATATAATTGAAAACAGCATCACCAACTAGGGACCAATTATGTTGAAAGAACATAGCGTGAAGGCCATCCGGACCAGGTGCTTTTAAGGGTGCCATATGCTTAATAGAGGTGCACACTTCATGCTTAGAGAGGGGGAGATCCATGCTTGCAACTTCACTGTCCGTCAAAGAGGGCAGGAAACCGAGAGGAATAGACACAGTCTGGGGGTAGATTAGCCTTATGGTATAGTTGTTTGAAAAAATCAACCACCATGGCTTGAAGTGAGGCTTCGTCAGAAAAAGTGTTACCATGAACATCCTTAAGAATAGAAAAGGATTTTCTAAAATTTCTGGCTTTGAAAAAAGAGTGGTAGAACTTGGTATTAAGGTCACCCGCAAGATTCCAATCCCTTGTGCTTCTTTGAATTCAAGCAATCTATTCATTTTCTAAAATTTGACCAAGCTCTAATCTGAGTTGAGCATGAAGGCGCTGTAAGAAAGAATTGTTAGACCAATCCATATTAGCTTCAATACCTTTTAAGCAAGCTCTAATTCGGGCCTTACGCCTACCAACAGAATTGAAGATCCGAGTGTCCCATTTAGAAGTTTCAATAGCAAAGTTGTTGATAAGCAAAGGAAGAGGATCCTGACTCTTCCATGTATATTCAACAATATTTCTGAAGCTAGGAAAGCTCTGCCAAGCAGCCTTATAACGAAAGATTTTTGGTTTCTGATTACTAAAAGAACTAATAGAACTGTTGATGCTCAAAAAAAGGGGAGAGTGATCAGATTGGACTCTGGGTAGGACCTCAACAGTGCAATGAGAAAAGGAGTTAAACCAGGCAGCATTACCCATAATTCTATCCAAGCGGCGCCTTAACAGTCCCCTAGCCCAAGTGAAACAGGAACCAAGGTTTTAAGATCAAACAGGTGCATGGAATTGGACCAAGAGCTTAATTCATCACAAGAGGTGGTTGGAGGAGAACCTCCTCTGGATTCAGACATCTTAGCAAAACAGTTTAAGTCACCTCCAACAATCCATGAGTGGTTGCGGTCACGACTAATTCTGGAAAGCTCAAGCCAAAGCCAAGATCTACGGAACTTATTAGGAGCACCATACACCATAGTGATAAAAAGGGTGTCATCCAAATCCTTGATGCTGAAATCGATGAATTGAGAGTGAGCTTCCAAAATATTAATTGAGACATGGTCTTTCCAGAGGATCCAGATACCACCAAAAAAACCAGAAGCTTCCACACGAAATGAGTAGGGAAAACCAGATTTGGAGATAAAGTGATCAGCTCGCTCCCTGCTAATACGGGGTTCGAAAAGTGCAAAAAGATCAATCCTTTTTCTAGCTGTGAGATCACGAAATTCTCTTCCAAAGGATGGAGAGCCTGCCCCCTGAACATTCCAACAAGCTAGATTAAAATGCATATCAACAATATAAAAGAGATAAAATGAAAAAGCAAGGCAAAGCTGAAACAAGGATTAAATAGGCAAACTAGTTGCCCGGCTTCTGTCAGTCCGTGAAACGAGAGTTCGTCCTACATCCGAGGGATTGGATCTAGAGGTAGAGGGATCAGGAGGGCGTCCTCCCTTAGAACCTTCCACGTTCCAGTCCCGTTTGCTAATGTGCATAGAAGGATCCAGAACCTAAACAACAGTATGGCGATCAGGTGGGAGGGATGAAGGTAGGGTTCTAGTCCATGCTCCAGACGGCTGTTGGGACCATGATGGAGAATCTTGAGCATCAGCAAAAACTGGAGAACGGGATCTAGGACTCCGACTTCGACTTTGGCGAAGGGGAGACTGGCTAGGGTTTGCAAGGGGAGAAGAGGGATTAGGGGTAGGGTTTGGAAGGGAAGAATTGGTGACGACAGGTGGAGGAGGGGGTTTCTTCAGAAAAGGTCGAGAGCGATTAGCCAGCTGTGGTGGGATGAGTGAGTCGCCGGATGTTTGAGGCCGTGGGGCAACCAGATCCTGATTCTGAATCAAAGCTTCAAAACGGTTGTGATATTGGTTGCTTCGGGGTTTGGAAGAATCTGTCATGGGGCGAGGTTTGCGCCTCGATTGGACTAACATCCAAGGCCCGTAGCCACTTCTATCCTCCTGTTCTGGATCACCGGTGGGTTCTTGCTTATCTGTTTCTTGATCAGGGGGAGATGCCTTCGGAACAGGGCAGGAGTTTGTCCCATGGCCGTATTTCCCGCAATTAAAACAAACAAGTTTACTGTTCTCGTACTCAACATTGAAGTAATCATCCTCAAGCATGACTTGTGGTGTAAGAGGCTTATCAAGATCGATCTTGACCGCAATCCGGGCATATCTTCCCCTGGCCGTGTCGTCCGTGTTAAAGTCGATACTAAGAACTTGGCCAACAGCAGTGGCTGCACGAAGAAGGTATTGTCAGTTATACAAGTGCATAGGTATCTTTGGAATGCGGATCCAAGCCACCGTAGACTTAATTTCATTGGTTTCGGGATTAAACTTTTCATCCCACCGTTGAACATGGAGATATTGCCCGGCGACCATCCAAGGACCGCCGGTGAGAGCATGGAATGCATCATCCTCGGAACAGAAACGTACTATAAAGTAGCCATTATCCACATCGATTAGGGAGAGGTTAGCTGCAGCTGGCCATATACTATCAATTCGATTCTTGAGTACGCGGTAGGAGACACTCCATCCCACCACCTTAAGAACTACAGCAAACTGCCATTGGCGTAGTAGGGTGCGTTTGAAAGCTGGCGAGCATTGGAAATGAGGGACACCATTAACAAAGGATTGGATGATGTCTTCATCGTCGGTAGTTAGATCGCTTGTGAGGTCTTCGGTTGGAACGTGGATGAAGCCGGCCTTTCTTTTGGCAACTTCGCTATAAGAAGATCTAGGTCTTTTGCTTGCTCAATCATTAGCCTGATCTGGTGGAATGCCACCTTGGTCAGCCATTTCCCAATCTCCCATCAAGAATTGTCACAGAGAGTTCTTGGAAGAGAGGCTATTTTCTTGGAGGAACCTACTCGATCAAATTTTAACTAAACATACACTTTAAAGATATATATATATATATATATATATATATATATAAATTTTAACTTATATGAAATTCCTACAATTTTTAGCTTTTAAAAGATTTCAAATTTTAATTTTGCGTTTATTTATTTATTTATTTTAGACTTTAGCATTGTATTATTATTTTAGATTTTTGCATTATTTATTTATATATTTATTTTAGATTTTGCATTGTTTTATCCACATAATTTTCAGTTTTAAAAAGATATGGAATTTTTAATTTATATGGAATCAAGATATAGTTTGACACATTGTTATTAATTGGTTATTTTTTATTCGAAATGTCAAAAAAGAAAAGCAAGACATAAATCATGGGATGGAATTAATATTATTTATTTTAGTTACATAAAAAATAATAAAATGAAAAACTTAAATAGGCTACAAGAGGGATGTGATTTCCGTTTTTGGACCATAATGAGGCGATTTGAACATGTGGTCCGCTTTGTGTAACGCCCCAAAAATTTAAAACCAATTTTTGCTGACGTCACTGCCGTGTTATCTTTCTTAAACTGTTGGCCAATCAATATAAGTTTGATAACACGAAGCCTGGTAATCAGAAAATCCAACACAACATAATATCAGAGCAACAGAACAAGTCCATCACATAATCATAATATCTCGACTACAAGCCTCATACAATACCTCACCTCGGTACTCAGATCAACCTGTCCAAAATACCAAATACAAGGAGGAATGACAACAACAGTTCTCAAATCAAGTCCAACTGTAATACCCGAGAATTTTGTAACATAAATAAATAAATAAATACAATATATAAATAAAATAAATAATTTAAAGATAAAATGAGAAATGGAATTTAATTCCAAAAGATGAAATGAGAAATGAAATTTAATTCAAGAAGGAATTAAATATCCAAGAACCCGTGAAGTCGAAAATAATTTAATTAAATAAATTATTGCACGGGAGCCAAAAGACGACGAATTAGAAGCCGACAATTCCGAAACCGACGGACTTAAGATTTCAAACACGAAATCAATTTCAAGTCGAAATAGATTTAAGATAGGAATCATGATCCGAGAATGACCCGGAACAATCGAGCCCGAAAATGTAGGAGGATAGAAACCCGAAAGAGAGGAGAAAAGGCCCGACGGGATCGCACGGCCCAGTCCGGACGCACGGCCCAGACCCGGCCGCGCGCCCTCCGCGCGGTGTTTGGCCTTACACCGCGCCACCACCGCGCCGTGGGACAGCCTACGATCATCTTGCGCGTTTTCGAGATTTCTTGCCATATTTTCAACCCCCGACTATGGAAACACAATCACCATGGAGGGAAGGATATTAGGGACGAAATTAAGTGATCCTATACCCTATAATCAGATCACACAACCCTAATTCACTCCTCTTTACTCTCATATTCCCTCCCAACTCATTCAAACCGAAAAACCACAAATCCTCTTGTGTTCTTGAAATCCCGACGATGAAATCCAAGCAAGGAGGCGTGTGGAGCAAGGTTTCAAGATTTTAAATTGTTGGTGAGTGTTTATTTAGGTTCCCTACACCTTTTTGAATCCAAAAATTCGATCTAACTATAGATTTTTCCTTCCGATTTCGGTTCGTGGCCAAAAGAAGAGGAAATCGTGTGGAGGAGATCCGTTCGTAGCAATCCGTAGATTCCGGACGACCCCAAGGACTGATTAGGACTCATATCATGTAAGTTAATTCTTACATACGGTTTTTGGTGGCTAAAATTTAACCCGAACATGAGATCTAACGGAAAACTCGATGAAATCTGTCAACAAAAGATTCACACGCGCGCAGCGTTCTTGGAGGAATTTTTCGAACCCTTAAAAGTCTTCAAACGAGAAAACTCAAAACATAAAAAGTGTTCCTAAGACATAGATATACATGCTGTAAAAGTTTCATAATTTTTTGTGAAGGTTTGTTGCCCGAAAACTGAGTCCGAACACCTCTGAGATTATTTTCGCACTTAGAACTTGGCAGATTTCACTCTCGATCTTGTTAGCCATTTTGACCTTGGATCTAGGCCGAATTAGGACTTGTGCAAAACATGAAATTTGTAGATCTATAAGTATTGAATACCCCTGTAAAATTTCATGCATTTTCATTAAGATTTGCTACCCCAAACCGCATCGAACATATTCTGTTGCGCGTGAACTTTTCGAAAACTGAGACAGATTATATGATCGAACTTGATGTGCATATTACTATCACTTGTGATCAAAACTAATCTTTGATGTAAACATAAAAGTTGTAGATAAATGTCTTGTCAACATGCCTGTAAAATTTCGTGCATTTTCATTAACGTTTGTATAGTCAAAACCCGTGTTGAATACACTGTGTCCAAGAAGGAAAAATCGACAGATTTTAAACCAAACTTAGTGGATTAATCTGACTTAATCCATGATGAATTTGCATAATTTGCCTCTAATAAAACTTGTTTATTTTGGTGTCTTTTAAGTGCCTGTAAAATTTCATAAATTTTGGAGGTCGCTTGCTATGTTAAAAACTCTTTTGAAAATCAGTGCGCTGTGTAGACAATTATGGCAGATTTTGGCTTGTGTAAAGATTGTAGAATTTCACCCGTTTCCTCACATAATTTCGGAAAACTTAAAACACGAAAGTTGTTCGTTAGCGTGTTCTCGATCTACTGTAGAAATTTGAAGTCGATTGCCTTTGAAATAAATTTTTAAACTGAGATGGCGTAAACTGTGGAAATGGCTTGGTTGAAATGTTGAAAAACTCGTCTTTGAGAAACACATGATTTGCGAGATATGTCTAAACAAATAAAAACATTTTTTTTAAAATTATTTTGAAACTTTGGTGAATTGTGACCAAGTTAGATATTATCAATATTGACTATGTGGCTTGTGGACATAAGGGCCCAAGCGTATGTCTAGCGGACGTAAGAGCCCTAGCGCGATATTGATTATGTGACTTGTGGACATAATGGCCCAAGCGTATGACTAGCGGACGTAAGGGCCCTAGTGAAATATTGACCATGAGGCTAGTGGACATAAGAGCCCTAGCGAATGGTGATCTATAAAAGAAACGAAACGAGAAATTTATACGAGATTTAATTAAATCCTTGCTAAATTGTGTTTGGGTTTATATCAATTTATTTAATCGCCTTGCAAGATATACATGTGATCATTTGGCATGCTTACCTTTGATTTCTACAATTAAATTCCATTATCTTGATGAGTTAATTTATATAGTGGCTGCGATCATGCTAAATGTAAGTCAACTCTTTCTTAAATAATTAAAGGCTTTGAAACCCCATTATTGTATGCTAGGGGTTAACTTACTCAGCATGTTTATGCTGACAAACCGTTGCTCTCTTTTTCTTTTCAGAGTATGAGGCTTACACATGAGCATAGCATGCATTGGGATTTGGGAACGTTTACTCTCGTTTTTATACATGACTTGCATAACGGGCCTGTATAACCCGTGTTTTGGCCGTGTTGGCCCTATTTATATTTCCGCTGCTATATCTATATTTAAATATTACTTTCCGCTGCAACTTAGATAATACTATGTAATGATTTTTGTTATATATTTATAAATGGGCTATTTGAAATGTTTTAAATTCTGAAAAACCATAGCCTTGCATCTCTCTAACAAGCTCGGAGAAACCGCGTCTTGCTAGGGAGGTGTGGCGGTGACATCCCGGCCTGGGTTATCAAATCCGGGGTGTTACAAAGTGGTATCAGAGCCCGGAATATTTTAAAGTTACTATTATTATTTTTAAACCATTATTTTAAACCTAGTATTATTTTTAAATTTATTATTATTTTTAAACTACTAGTATTATTTTGAGCCCAAAAAAAAAAAAATTGTATTTACTTTGTGTAATATTTTAAACCCAAAGATTAATTATTTTGGCCCAATATTTAATTATAATGTTAAGCCCAATTATTTTAGCCCAATATAGTGGCCCAAACATTTTTACCTTATTCTTTAAAAATCTATCCATGGAATAAACTTATTTTTAAAACCCATGGGTAGAAAAAAAAAATACATGCATAAATTAAATTTTATTGGGGGGATTGCATATGCATACACACATAATTGCACTAACTCTTCTTGATGTGAATCAGCTACTCTAAGAAAACACTCTTAAATTAGTATTCGACATGACCTTGACTTAGGAGCGCTTGCTAAAGACTAACTTTGCCTTAGTCCTAGATCTTGATCACTTAGAAACTCATCTTCGGGTGCTTCTATAACAGAAAATGGCACCTAGAAGAAAACTGAGGAAGGTAAGCCCAAACGGCACTGACACTTACCTTCCAAACGCACCTAACAACAATGAGATTCCTCCGAACGTAGGAGATCGAGCGCCTCCTATTCCCAACAACATGGATGAACGATTAAGGACGGTAGAAGAAGTACTCGTAGCATTAGGAAATGCCGAGGTGCATAGGGCACAAGCGGCAATACCTCCGCCAGTAGCTCGAGTCAACTACTTGGCATTGGTAAACCCCTACAACCCACCCCATTATGACGGGCAAGACGATCCGGCCAAGTTGGAGGGTTGGATCCATACCTTTGACAAACTTTTGGACGCTATCAAATGCCCCGACGAGGAGAAGATACGTGTAGCGACTTACTACTTAGGAGGCGAAGCCGATGAGTGGTGGCAAAACCTTCGAACGAATTCAGAGGAAGATGAAGAATCCTACACCTGGGAAGGACTTAAGGAAGCCTTGAGAGAAAGATTCTACCCACTGAGCACTAAGACTGCGAAATACGAGGAATTCATCAACTTGAAGCAAGGTGCACAAACAGTGCAAGAGTACTACACCAAATTCAAGGAGCTAGTACGATTTGCTACGAGGATAGTACCAACCGATTCTGACAAGGCTCAGAAATTCGAGATGGGTCTGAACCTTAGTATCCGGGAGATACTTGCAGTAGGACAATTCACGAACCTACAGACGATTTATGATCGTGCTGTAGCAATTGCTCGAATCCAGCAGTTGAAGCGTAAGGAAAATGGTGAGTCGAGCAAGGACTCTCAAGGACTTGAGAAGAAGGATCTGAAAGATAACAATAACAACTCTAGGAAAAACAATGGATCTCAAAGGAAAGAAAATAAAGGTCTCAACCACGGAGGAGATGACAACCGTGGTGCGTTCATACCACGCTGCCCACGATGCAACCATGCACATCTGGTACGCCAGTGCCCGAAGCCTGGAGCCTGCTATAAGTGCGGCAAGTTTGGTCACAAGGCTAGGGGATGTCGAACGCCAGAGGAGGCGATCGAAAGGAGAATAGATCTGGTGAACCTTCAGCAAGGAGAGACTGACGAGTAACAAGGTCAAAATCCGAACTTTCTTGAGAATAATGCATAGGCAGTTATGGGGACATAACTGTAATCTTAAGGGGGGGAGGATGTAACAACCCGAATATTATGTATCCCAAATCAATAAATAAACAAATTCAAATTGTTTTGAACTACGTCATGGCTTGATCCCTTCACAGGGTACGTAGGCAGCTTAGAAATTTTAATTCTGAGTTCAGTCACAATAAAAAAAAATAAAATAAAAAAATAATAAATAAAGAAAAAAAAAGAAAAAAAAAGAAAAACTAATATAAACAAAAAGAACCATAGTTCTTAGCTCGAGAGGGAAGCTAAAAACGCAACTTCGAGGACGAAGTTGATTCTTAAGGGGGGTAGACTGTAATACCCGAGAATTTTGTAACATAAATAAATAAATAAATACAATATATAAATAAAATAAATAATTTAAAGATAAAATGAGAAATGGAATTTAATTCCAAAAGATGAAATGAGAAATGAAATTTAATTCAAGAAGGAATTAAATATCCAAGAACCCGTGAAGTCGAAAATAATTTAATTAAATAAATTATTGCACGGGAGCCAAAAGACGACGAATTAGAAGCCGACAATTCCGAAACCGACGGACTTAAGATTTCAAACACGAAATCAATTTCAAGTCGAAATAGATTTAAGATAGGAATCATGATCCGAGAATGACCCGGAATAATCGAGCCCGAAAATGTAGGAGGATAGAAACCCGAAAGAGAGGAGAAAAGGCCCGACGGGATCGCACGGCCCAGTCCGGACGCACGGCCCAGACCCGGCCGCGCACCCTCCGCGCGGTGTTTGGCCTTACACCGCGCCACCACCGCGCCGTGGGACAGCCTACGATCATCTTGCGCGTTTTCGAGATTTCTTGCCATATTTTCAACCCCCGACTATGGAAACACAATCACCATGGAGGGAAGGATATTAGGGACGAAATTAAGTGATCCTATACCCTATAATCAGATCACACAACCCTAATTCACTCCTCTTTACTCTCATATTCCCTCCCAACTCATTCAAACCGAAAAACCACAAATCCTCTTGTGTTCTTGAAATCCCGACGATGAAATCCAAGCAAGGAGGCGTGTGGAGCAAGGTTTCAAGATTTTAAATTGTTGGTGAGTGTTTATTTAGGTTCCCTACACCTTTTTGAATCCAAAAATTCGATCTAACTATAGATTTTTCCTTCCAATTTCGGTTCGTGGCCAAAAGAAGAGGAAATCGTGTGGAGGAGATCCGTTCGTAGCAATCCGTAGATTCCGGACGACCCCAAGGACTGATTAGGACTCATATCATGTAAGTTAATTCTTACATACGGTTTTTGGTGGCTAAAATTTAACCCGAACATGAGATCTAACGGAAAACTCGATGAAATCTGTCAACAAAAGATTCACACGCGCGCAGCGTTCTTGGAGGAATTTTTCGAACCCTTAAAAGTCTTCAAACGAGAAAACTCAAAACATAAAAAGTGTTCCTAAGACATAGATATACATGCTGTAAAAGTTTCATAATTTTTCGTGAAGGTTTGATGCCTGAAAACTGAGTCCGAACACCTCTGAGATTATTTTCGCACTTAGAACTTGGCAGATTTCACTCTCGATCTTGTTAGCCATTTTGACCTTGGATCTAGGCCGAATTAGGACTTGTGCAAAACATGAAATTTGTAGATCTATAAGTATTGAATACCCCTGTAAAATTTCATGCATTTTCATTAAGATTTGCTACCCCAAACCGCATCGAACATATTCTGTTGCGCGTGAACTTTTCGAAAACTGAGACAGATTATATGATCGAACTTGATGTGCATATTACTATCACTTGTGATCAAAACTAATCTTTGGTGTAAACATAAAAGTTGTAGATAAATGTCTTATCAACATGCCTGTAAAATTTCGTGCATTTTCATTATCGTTTGTATAGTCAAAACCTGTGTTGAATACACTGTGTCCAAGAAGGAAAAATCGACAGATTTTAAACCAAACTTAGTGGATTAATCTGACTTAATCCATGATGAATTTGCATAATTTGCCTCTAATAAAACTTGTTTATTTTGGTGTCTTTTAAGTGCCTGTAAAATTTCATAAATTTTGGAGGTCGCTTGCTATGTTAAAAACTCTTTTGAAAGTGCGCTGTGTAGACAATTATGGCAGATTTTGGCTTGTGTAAAGATTGTAGAATTTCACCCGTTTCCTCACATAATTTCGGAAAACTTAAAACACGAAAGTTGTTCGTTAGCGTGTTCTCGATCTACTGTAGAAATTTGAAGTCGATTGCCTTTGAAATAAATTTTTAAACTGAGATGGCGTAAACTGTGGAAATGGCTTGGTTGAAATGTTGAAAAACTCGTCTTTGAGAAACACATGATTTGCGAGATATGTCTAAACAAATAAAAACATTTTTTTTAAATTATTTTGAAACTTGGGTGAATTGTGACCAAGTTAGATATTATCAATATTGACTATGTGGCTTGTGGACATAAGGGCCCAAGCGTATGTCTAGCGGACGTAAGAGCCCTAGCGCGATATTGATTATGTGACTTGTGGACATAAGGGCCCAAGCGTATGACTAGCGGACGTAAGGGCCCTAGTGAAATATTGACCATGAGGCTAGTGGACATAAGAGCCCTAGCGAATGGTGATCTATAAAAGAAACGAAACGAGAAATTTATACGAGATTTAATTAAATCCTTGCTAAATTGTGTTTGGGTTTATATCAATTTATTTAATCGCCTTGCAAGATATACATGTGATCATTTGGCATGCTTACCTTTGATTTCTACAATTAAATTCCATTATCTTGATGAGTTAATTTATATAGTGGCTGCGATCATGCTAAATGTAAGTCAACTCTTTCTTAAATAATTAAAGGCTTTGAAACCCCATTATTGTATGCTAGGGGTTAACTTACTCAGCATGTTTATGCTGACAAACCGTTGCTCTCTTTTTCTTTTCAGAGTATGAGGCTTACACATGAGCATAGCATGCATTGGGATTTGGGAACGTTTACTCTCGTTTTTATACATGACTTGCATAACGGGCCTGTATAACCCGTGTTTTGGCCGTGTTGGCCCTATTTATATTTCCGCTGCTATATCTATATTTAAATATTACTTTCCGCTGCAACTTAGATAATACTATGTAATGATTTTTGTTATATATTTATAAATGGGCTATTTGAAATGTTTTAAATTCTGAAAAACCATAGCCTTGCATCTCTCTAACAAGCTCGGAGAAACCGCGTCTTGCTAGGGAGGTGTGGCGGTGACATCCCGGCTTGGGTTATCAAATCTGGGGTGTTACACCAACTGTCAAGATAATCAGGAAATACAAGCAGCCACGATAAAAGCAATGTATTCCCAATACATCATCTCAGACATGACATAACAATGCAATCCTACTAGATCACTCAGCCCCAAACCCATCACCATGATCATGCTCTGCGTCCTCCTCGAGAGTATCTATAAGAAAGACAAAATGCAAGGTGTCAGTACATAAAGTACTGAGCAAGAATAGGAAAAGCTGGGAAACATGGAACAAGATTTTAGAGGTTAATTAACAGTTTATAATAGCATAATTAAATAATTAAACATCACACCGTCCCATCCGGTGCTTCAACCACGTCATACACTGCAAAACAATAATAAGATGAATGATGGATGATGAGATGAAATGTTATGACCTAAAGTGTCTATCTACCCTAAATGCAGCACAAAAGTATGCCCAGCACGCAACCTAAGTACCATGGTCGGTATTCCTCTCCAAATAGGGTCCACTCCCCTAATGGTCAGAAGAGATACCCACAGTGCCCCCGCCGCGGACACTAACAGCTGAAATAAGTGGCTTACGGTCATGGCGTGTACTAGCCCTGAGCATCTCGCTCTCGAAGGCCAACATGCCATGATAAGATACTAACTATGCCCAGTCGGATACCGACTCGTAAACATAGTCAGGATGTCTAATATCCTCGAAAGCATAAATCAACACAAATCACAATCACTAGCCCAAAGCATCTCGCTCTCGAAAGCCAACATGCCAGGATAAGATACTAACGATGCCCAGTCGGATACCGACTCGTAAACATAGTTAGGATGTCTAATATCCTCGAAAGCATTAATCATTACAGATCACAATCATCTTACACAATGTCCAGTCGGATACCGACTCATAAAAATTTAGTGTAAATTATCAGTCCGCAGAATACATACAATATTCGGGTTGCCAACCCCATATATCGGCTCACAACAGTACCACATGAGTTAGACATGTTCTAGGGTGTGCCACGTCCCGCATATCGGCACTCGACTCACAAACATAGTGATAGAAGCAACGCAAGATTCCATCCTAAACTAAGGCTCGGTGAATCTTCTAAGTTCAATCAATACTTATGATAGGCACTAACATATCCTAGATCAGTTTTAAGCATATTCCGAGACCTAGAAATGAGTGAGAAACGATAAAATACGAAAGGGGTCGAAAAACGTAAGAAAACAGCGAATCGGCACGCAGGAGACACCCTGGGGCTATAAATTCTAATTTTAAATTTTTGAAGGAGTTATTATCTCTGAATTCCGATTGCATATTTGAAATCCTTGTTCTGAGTAGGGTCAGATTCATATATGCTTTGTGAAAATCGGATTAGAAACGAGTAAGTTAGAGCCGATTCAAGTTTGTGAGTTTTTGGGGTGCACAGGTGGCGCCAATTGTGGCGCTCCAAGCCCCTTTTGGGCGCCGCAAAGGCATCGCGTTTTTCCCAAACTGGGCATCGACACAGCAGGAACGCCACAGTGGCGCTTCGGGCTAGTTTTAGGCGCCACCAAGGCATTGCGGCGCCTAAACTGAAGACTTCAAGGGCTGCGGCACCGCAGCGGTGCTCCGGACCACTTTTAGGTGCCGCATTGGTTATGTGTCACCTCTGAAGCTTCAGCAGAGGCAGAATGTCGCGATTTTCACCATTTTCTTCCAATTTTCTCCCACAATAAGCTAATTCCTACTCTTGCCTTGTGTTTATGGAGTCCAAACACTTCAATTCTAGCTCCCAAACTCCTCCAACTCCAAATGCAAGCTTCAATTCAAGATTTGAAACCAAAACATCAAAATTTGCCCAAGAACAAGTATTCTTCCAACATGCATCCAAGTGAGGGCCATAAATCCAAATCAACATCAACAAGAAGAAGCAAAAAGACTTATCCAAGCTTTCTCCAACACTACACAAGCTCCAATCCAAGATTTAGACCCTCAAATTCAAGTCAATCTACAAAAGACCCATCTTACTCTTCATTCCCGTCACCACCAAAATACCCCTAAAAAACTAGCTCCAACTTCATGAAAACAAGAGATAAATGGTGGAAAACACTTATCTTGAGTTGTAGTATGAAATCCCCACTTGATTTTGCACTCCAAGCTCAATTTGTGCAAGAAATGGAAGAACCCTAGTTTCTCCCTTGCTTAGTGACGGGATTGAGAGGAAATGAGGAGTGTGAAATGATCCTCCAACTCCAACATCAGATCTTTAACACCCAAGTGGACCCCGGGTCGGTCATGGGTCACAGGTCGGGTCGAAAATGGGTTAGTCAACTTGTCTTGAGCCATATACACCATAATGCACTCACTTGAGCACTTGAGCTCTTATTCTCTTGTGGGTTTGAACCCACTTATTCTTCCACTTCATTAAAATCATACCTACGAAATATCCATATAGTAAATCCTTTTTAATTAACCACAATTAATTAAATTAATCATGTGTTAATTAAATCGGGGTGTTACAATCCCTCCCCCTTTGGATCATTCGTCCTCGAATGTAGAATATGGATTAAGTAGGTTACCTCATTGGTTTGGAGTCAAATCCAATTCAGGATATCGCTCCAACATGTTGTCGGTCGGTCTCCCACGTGACATCTTCTACACCATGTCTAGACCAAAGTACTTTCACCATCTTGATCACCTTGCTGCGAAACACTTTCTCCTTAGTATCCAGAATCGCCACGGGATACTCCTCATACTCCAAGCTCTCATCCAATTCCACTTCATCTGGTTGGATGATTTTTTTCGGGATCGGAAACATATTTTCTTAATTGTGAGACATGGAAAACATTATGCACATTTCCCACCTCCACTGGCAATTCTAGTCGGTAGGCTACCTTCCCGATCTTTTTGATGATCTCATAGGTGCCTATAAATCGAGGACTCAATTTCCCCTTCTTCCCAAATCGTCTCACACCTCGCATCGGTGAGACTCTCAAAAGTACCCAATCGCCAACAGAACTCAATATCCCTTCTTGCTAGATCTGCATAACTATTCTGACGATCCTGAACTTCCTTCATTACGTCTCTGATCACTTGCACAATTTCAGTGGTTCGCTCAATGATCTCGGGACCCATCACCACCCGCTCTGAAGGATCACTCCAGCACAAGGGTGTTTCTGCATTTCTTTCCGTATAAGGCCTCGAAAAGAGCCATACGAATATTTATGTGGTAACTGTTTTTGTAGGAGAACTCCACCAAGGGTAGGTGTTCCTCCCACGTCCCCTGAAAGTCCATAACACAAGCCCTCAACATATCTTCTAATGTTCTGATGGTCCTTTCTGTCTGCCATCAGTCTGAGGGTGCCACGCTGTGCTCATACAAATCTGAGTGCCAAAAGCTGCTTGCAATTCCTTCCAAAATCTAGACAAGAATCTGGAATCCCTGTATGAAATGATCTCATTCGGCACCCCAAACCGTCTAACCATATGTTAGATGTAAGCACATGTCAAATGCTGCATACTCCAAATTAACCTCATAGGTACCACACCGCGTTCTTGGTCAGACGATCTACAATCACCCAAATGGTGTCTAACTTGTTCCTCGTCTTAGGCAGCCCTGTGACAAAATCCATAGCAATAGACTCCCACTTCCACATTAGAACCTCCAAAGGTTGCAATAACCCCGAAGGCCATATGTGTTCTGCCTTAACCTTCTAACAAGTTGGGCACTTAGACACAAACTCAGCAACTTCCTTCTTCATGCCCTTCCACCAGTAATTCTTTCTCAAGTCCTTGTACATCTTCATTGTTTCCGGATGTACAGAGTAAGGAGTACAATGTGCTTCCTCCATAATCTTTCTTTTCAACGCCTGGTTTTCGGAAGGCACACACCAAAGATCCTCAAGATTGATCACACCTCTGCGATCAATAGTGAATCTGTCTGCCTCGCCTTGTCTAATTCTAGTTCTCAAACACATCATCTCTTGACTCACAACTTGGCTCAATCTGAGCTCCTCGAGTAGTGAAGGCACCGTTGTCATAGCATTTAACATCGCCTTCATACCATAAGGGATTGCCACAATTTCCTCCTTCTCCAATTCTTGCCTCAAAAGCCAAGGGAGGGTAATAGTATGCAGCCTGTGTCCCTTCATGCTAAGTGCATCAGCCACACGGTTCGCCTTCCCTTCAATGTACTGAATGCTAGTGTCATAGTCCTGCAAGAACTCCAACTACCTTCGCTGTCTCCCACTCATCTTATTTGCAGCATAGAGACATTTTATATGCTTTTGATCGGAGTAGATTTGGCACTTCGCATCATATAGATAATGCCTCAAAATCTATAATACATGAACAACCGTTGCCCTCTCAAGATCATGCTTCGGGTAGTTTAGCTCATGAGACTTCAATTGCCTAGATGCATATGCAATCACCCTGCCATTCTGCATAAGCACGCATCCAAGTCTTCGATGAGAAGCATCGGTGTACACCTTATATTCTCCAGATTCATCAGGTAACACCAAAACTGGAGCTTCTGTCACCTTCTCCTTCAATAGATAAAATGCCTCTTGAAAATCCTCGCTCCACTGTAAAGGTACATCTTTCCTCAATAACTAAGTCAGGGGTCGAGTACTACTTACGAATCCCTCAATGAACCTCCTGTAGAATCCCACTAATCCAAGGAAGCCACGTACCTCACAGACAGTAGTTGGTGGATTCCACCCCAACACTACTTCCACCTTAGCTAGATCCACGGAAATTCCTTACCCCGAAATGATATGCCCTAAGAAAGGTAGCCTTATCCAGCCAGAATTCACACTTGAAAGATTGGCATATAATTTGTGCTCTCTGAGCACCTGCAAAACTGTTCTGAGATGCTCCTTATGCGTCTGTAGTTCGGGAGAGTGTACCTATATTCATCGATGAAAATGACCATACACACATCCAACCATTGTCTGAACATATGATGCATCAAGTCCATGAAAACCGCCGGTGCATTAGTCATTTCGAACGGCATCACCGTAACTTCAAAATGACCATAACGTGCTCGGAAGGATGTTTTCTCGTGGTCCCCCTTTTCGCTATTCGAATTTAATGATATCCTAATATTCAATCAGTCTAGAAGACGTTGAAACACTCTTCAGTTGACCAAACTAGGCATCAACCCTTGGTATTGGATACCGGTTCTTGACCGTTACCTGATTGAGTCCGCGGTAGTCGACGCACGTCCTCAACTCCCATCCTTCTTCTCACAAAGATTACCGGTGCTCCCCAAGGTGAACTGCTTGGTTGAATGCACCCTTTATCAAGTAACTCCTTAAGCTGCTCCTTCAACTCCCTCGATTCTGCAGGAGCCATATGATAGGGAGCCTTGGCAAACAGCGTAGCGCCTGGCACCAAACCTATGGCAACTCTACCTCCTGGGTATCTCATCGGAAGATCCCGAGATGATAGGAATTGGTGACACTGCTGGTCTTGTTGTAGGTGGTGTGATCTCGTGCACATAGCAGATATGCGCCGGGTACCCCTTTCTGTTTAATACCGCAAAAGACAATGAGGATACAACTCGAACATTAGGGTAATAGATCATTTCCTCACCTTCTTGATTGACGAAAGATATTCTTGGTACTCTAAAATCCAACCTCGCCTGGTACTTGGACAACAATCCATTCCCAGTATGAGATCAGAATCCGCCAAGTCTAGCACCATGAGATCAGTGTTGAATTTCCCGAGTCCTTTATAGTTATATGTGCATTGGGTCCTATCCGTTCACTTCGTATTATATCACCAAATGGTAATGACACAAGAAGATGATAAGTCATCAAAGGTCCCATCCGGTGTTCTGATATAATATCGGAGGATATACGTGAAAACGGTGCCCGAGTTTAGCACGTTGTCAACTAGTACAGTACCTACACATTCAACAATATGTGGCACTATCCTTATAATGACTTGCAATAACACAGCATGCTCCACTTAGCGCTGGTAATATTCTGAACTGCCATGTCCCCACTTGCTCCAAAGTGAGGAACTCCCTCCTCTTGACATCCATCATCTGAGGGATTTAGAATGAGATCGCAAGGCATAACAGATCGCCTCCCAAGTGAATCTTGATCTCTTCGCAAACTTGTTCTCACAAGTTCTCCACCAATGTAGCGCTGAATCCACAAGATGCCTATTGGGATGAACTGGATCGACTCTCTGTCCCTGATTAATGTTCTGCATGACTGAGAACATCTGTGGCATAAGCTGAACGGAATCCAAAGGCATAGGCCTTAGTGGCAGTGGTGGTGAAACTGGTTCATCAACAGTCATCTGAATGAAGGCCCTTCTCTTTAGTGAGTTCATTCTTTCACCGACATTATACTGCCCATCGTCATAAATTATTGGTCCCGAATTTCAATGAGGCCTTTCCCGCCTCTCGGTTTCCAACTCTACGTGACGGTATCCTGTACTCAAGCATAACAAACCATTGAGTAACATTCGGTAATGATACCGAATATCAATTAAGTAAGTATAGATCTCCCAGGATATCCATATGAGTTGATCATGGTTTGACTCACAAACCATAACTCAACCTCATAAGGCACGCAGTCATCCAAAAATAAGGTAAAGTCACATAAATAAAAGCATGATCAGATGTAATTCCTATACTATATGCATTCCCCCACACACCTCACCACATGCTTGTATCAAAATTCTATGCACATAAGAGCACACCTGGCTTTGATACCAACATGTAACGCCCAAAAAATTTAAAACCAATTTTTGCTGACGTCACTGCCATGTTATCTCTCTTAAACTGTTGGCCAATCAATTTAAGTTTGATAACACGAAGCCTGGTAAACAGAAAATCCAACACAACATAATATCAGAGCAACAGAGTAAGCAACAGAACAAGTCCATCACATAATCATAATATCTCGGCTACAAGCCTCATACAGTACCTCACCTCGGTACTCACATCAACCTGTCCAAAATACCAAATACAAGGAGGAATGACAACAACAGTTCTCAAATCAAGTCCAACTGTCAAGATAATAAGGAAATACAAGCAGCCACGATAAAAGCAACGTATTCCAAATACAACATCTCAGACATGACATAACAATGCAATCCTACTAGATCACTCAGCCCCAAACCCATCACCATGATCATGCTCTGCGTCCTCCTCGAGAGTATCTATAAGAAAGACAAAATGCAAGGTGTCAGTACATAAAGTACTGAGCAAGAGTAGGAAAAGCTGGGAAACATGGAACAAGATTTTAGAGGTTAATTAACAGTTTATAATAGCATAATTAAATAATTAAACATCACACCGTCCCATACCGGTGCTTCAACCACGTCATACACTGCAAAACAATAATAAGATGAATGATGGATGATGAGATGAAATGTTATGACCTAAAGTGTCTATCTACCCTAAATGCAGCACAGAAGTATGCCCAGCGCGCAACCTAAGAATCATGGTCGGTATTCCTCTCCAAATAGGGTCCACTCCCCTAATGGTCAGAAGAGATACCCACAGTGCCCCCGCCGCGGACACTAACAGCTGAAATAAGTGGCTTACGGTCATGGCGGGTACTAGCCCTGAGCATCTCGCTCTCGAAGGCCAACATGCCAGGATAAGATACTAACTATGCCCAGTTGGATACCGACTCGTAAACATAGTCAGGATGTCTAATATCCTCGAAAGCATAAATCAACACAGATCACAATCACTAGCCCAAAGCATCTCGCTCTCGAAAGCCAACATGCCAGGATAAGATACTAACGATGCCCAGTCGGATACCGACTCGTAAACATAGTTAGGATGTCTAATATCCTCGAAAGCATAAATCATTACAGATCACAATCATCTTACACAATGTCCAGTCAGATACCGACTCATACAATATTCGGGTTGCCAACCCCATATATCGGCTCACAACAGTACTACATGAGTTAGACATGTTCTAGGGTGTGCCACGTCCCACATATCGGCACTCGACTCACAAACATAGTGATAGAAGCAACGCAAGATTCCATCCTAAACTAAGGCTCGGTGAATCTTCTAAGTTCAATCAATACTTATGATAGGCACTAACATATCCTAGATCAGTTTTAAGCATATTCCGAGACCTAGAAATGAGTGAGAAACGATAAAATACGAAAGGGGTCGAAAAACAGAAGAAAACAGCGAATCGGCACGCAGGAGACACCCTGGGGCTATAAATTCTAATTTTAAATTGTAATACCCGAGAATTTTCCATCATAAAATAAAACAATAATTAAATAAATAAATAATAAATAAAATAAATACCATAAATAAATAAATGAATCCAGCAAATAAAGAAATAAATAAAGATAAGGAAATGAGAAATGAGATTTAACTTAAAAAAGGAATTAAAGGAACTTAATTAAATAAAAGGATGGATTAAAGGTAAATAAATTATACACCGAGACCCGACACTAATGAACTCGAGGATTCGAGTCCAAAACATCCAATTAGACCCGAGTAAAAATTTAGAGAGAAAGTAGAAACCCGAAGATACCCCGGAAATCGGAATTCGGGAGCATAGAGGGATAGAAATCCGAAAGAGAGGAGGAAAAGCACGACGGATCGGACGACCCGCCCGGACCGAAGTCCAGGCGAAGTCGGCGCGGTGGCCGCGCGGTCCCAAGGCATTGGGCGCGCCACGACCGCGCCACGCGACAGATTTGCCCGTTGCGTGAATCTCTCGCCCGAACGCGGATTTTTCGACTTTCGGTTGAACATCTCTCGACCCAAGACCCTTAGGTCAGATGTTGGACACCCTAGGACCTGGAAATCTATAAATACGACCTCCTAGGAGCTCCGAATACTTTTACGAAACCCTACAACTTTGTACACATTCGAAACCCTAAATCCGGAGTCGTCGGAGGCACGAAACCAAGACGAACGCTGTTGGACGAAAATTCTAAGATCTCCATAGTCGTGGTAAGTCTCGATCCAATCCTTGTTCAATAAACGATTCGAAAACGAATCCTAATCTTCTTCTTTTCTCTTCTACACCTCGTATTGGATCTAGATCGTAGAACCCGACGAACGGAGAGGAGAAACGGTGGACTGGAAGCCACGCATTCGAATAGACGATCCCGGACGTTCGTAAACTCTGTAAGTTAACTCTTACATGATTTTGGGATGAATTAAAACGTTCAAAACTAAACGATTAACAAGAAATCGAAAATCTGTCAATTTATGTTTTCTACCGACGCAACAGATTTGATGAATTTGTCCAAACCTTAAAACGAATTCAAACGGAGAAACTTAAAACACGAAAAACGTTCCTAAGACGTAGATCTATCTACTGTAAAATTTTCATAATTTTTCATCGCGTTTTGATATCACAAAAACGACCACGAACAGACCTGCCTGTGGTTTAGATCTTGAAACGATGATAGATTCTTTATTCGAACATGTTGGTGATTTCTACCTTAGATCTAGACCGATCTAGGCTTGGCGTTGAACATAAGAGTTGTAGATCTATATGTTATGAATACCTCCGTAAAATTTCAGAATCTTTCGTGATGATTTGATATATGAAATCCACTCCAAACCGAACTGCTTGAATCTAGATCTTGAAATTCTTGACAGAACTTAGGAATGATCTTGATCACGTTTTTGACATAGGATCTAGACTGTTTTAGATCTTTGGACGAACATGAAAGTCGTAGATAATGGTCTTAAGATGATCTCTGTAAAATTTCATCAAATTTGGAGTTGAATTGCTATGGTAGAATTCAAAATCTTTAAACTGTGGTACATTAAATTCGGACAGAATTATCCTTCTACGAAAATTGGTGATTTTGACCTATTTAGGTACCTCGGATTGAAAAAGTTAAAACACGAAAGTTGTAGATCTCGACATTTCGGGGTCAGTCGTGAAATTCTGGAATTTTTGGAATTAAATCTGATTTTAGACGAATTTTAGAGTAAACTGTGGTTTACCGGAAACGAAATCTTGAAATCTTGTTGAAACATGAAATTAGCCTTTAAGGTTTAAATGATTGGGAATTCCTTTGAAATAAAATACACATGAAATACGATGCTTGCCGAAAGGTAATTGAAATATCCTGCTTGCCGAAAGGCAATTGAAATATAATGCTTGCCGAAAGGCAATTGAAATATCCTGCTTGCCGAAAGGCAATTGAAATATCCTGCTTGCCGAAAGGCAATTGCCGAAAGGCAATTGAAATATCCTGCTTGCCGAAAGGTAATTGAAATATACTGCTTGCCGAAAGGCAATTGAAATATCCTGCTTGCCGAAAGGCAATTGAAATATACTGCTTGCCGAAAGGCACTTGAAATATAAAGCTTGCCGAGTGGCAATTGAGATAAAAACTTGAAACATGAGACGTGAGATATGAAACTAGGAGACTCGAAAAATTGTTCATTACATTTTGAAATTATGACCTACAATTATATTGCTTTGCGAGTTATATTTATGATCTTATGAAATCTCTGTCTTTTAAATTATGCCATTTAATTATTGATAGATAAATAAGTTAAATGATGTGGTGTTGTGTACATGTGCTCTTTAAATATGAAATAACGGCTTTGAAACCCCTTAATCATGTTTTTGTTAACTTACTCAGCACGTAGTGCTGACCAAACCATTTTTATTTCTTTTTCTTCCAGAGTGAGAATTATGCATCGTCATATGCATACACGGGAAGCTTGGGATGATACATTATTTTGAATTTTTGGTATTAGACTAGATCTTGCATGAACGGGCCTGTTAACCCGTGATTAGGCCATGTTGGCCCTATATTTAAATTCCGCAGCATTATACATATGTAATTATTGTTTTCCGCTGCAACTTTGATGTAATATTTTTAAATTATATATGAATGGGCTGTTTGAATGATTTAAATTCTAAAAAACCATAGCCTTGCATCTCTTTAGCAAGCTCGGAGAAACCGTGTTTTGCTAGGGAGGTGTGGCGGTGACATCCCGACCTGGGTGACCAAAAACCGGGGTGTTACAAGTTGGTATCAGAGCCCGGATATTTTTAAATTATTATTTTTAAACCCTTATTATTTTTAAACTATTATTTTTAAACCATTATTATTTTAAACTACTACTAATATTTTGACTATTATTTTAAATTTTAAAGTATTATTTCCATGGAAAAATTTTTATTTTTAAAACCCATGGAAAAATATATATATAGTGCATGAATTATTTTTGGGGGGAAATCATCATTTGCATTTGCATATTGCATCTCTTTTATGGAGAGAACTTAGAATCTTGGCGAATTTCAACTTAGAATCTTGGCGAATTATAACCTAGAATCTTGGCGAAGTTTAACCTAGGTCTTTTGCTTGCATGGATAACATAGAGGCTTGGCATCGAATTAGAAACCCTCACTAGAGACTGATCTTGCCTTAGTTCTAGATCGCGTTCATCTAAGCGCACGCCTAAGCATAACAAATCTCGGCTTTAGCCATTCCTATCCTGGTACGAATTAGAAAATTTCCTCATGTGGAAAAAAAAAAGAAAAAAAAATCAAGTTTTTATTAAAACACTATTTATTCCAAAAATCTTGTTTGGTTTCCCAAACAACAAATCTGAAAATTCGAAATTAGAAATTCACGATTCTATAAAAAAAAATCACGATTCCCTGTCTAAACAATCCAGCAAAAATCCTTGGAAACTAATCTATATACGTTATAACAGAAAATGACACCTAGGAGGAAACCGAAGAAGGTTAGTCCAAATGGCATGGACGCTAACCTCCCCAACACGTCCAACAACAGTGGAAGTCCTCAGAACCTAGAAGAACAAGTGCCGCCTACACCCAACAACATGGAAGAACGTCTAAGGACTATGGAGGAAGTCCTTGTAGCATTAGGAAATGCCGAGGTGCATAGGACACAAACAGTACCTCCACCCGTAGCTCAACCCAACTATCTAGCATTGGTGAATCCCTATCAACCACCACGCTACGATGGGCAGGAGGATCCCGCCGAACTAGAGGGGTGGATCCGTACATTTGATAAGCTCTTGGATGCTATCAAATGTCCTGATGAGGTAAGGATACGAGTAGCAACCTACTACTTAGGAGGTGAAGCCGATGAATGGTGGCGAACCTTTCGAGCGAATTCAGAGGAAGACGAAGAAGCCTACACCTGGGAAGAACTTAAGGAAGCCTTGAGGGAAAGGTTCTACCCACTGAGCATGAAGACTACAAAATACAAGGAATTCATCAACCTCAGACAAGGTGCGCAAACAGTGCAAGAGTACCACACCAAATTCAAGGAGCTAGTACGATTTGCTACGAGGCTAGTGCCAACCGACACTGACAAGGCTCAGAAATTCGAGATGGGTCTGAACCTTAGTATCCGGGAGATACTTGCAGTAGGACAATTCACGAACCTGCAGACGGTTTATGATCGTGCGGTAGCGGTTGCACGAGTCCAAGGACTGAAACGGAAACCAGTAGATGAGGCTAACCAAGGACCACAAGGAGAATACAAGGTGGATAAGGACCATTTCGATGGAAACTCGAAAGGACAACATCAAAATGACAATGGGGAGAAAAAAGGGATAGTCTTCAACCATGGGGACTATGCGTCACCATGTCCAAAGTGTGGTAAACCGCATTATGCGAGAGGATGCCCTCAGCCTGGAGCATGCCTTCGATGTGGTCGACATGGTCATCAGCTGCGTGATTGCCGGACACGGAAAGAGAACATCGACAAGAGAGAGGATGTGACTACTCGACCTAAGCCACCACGAAACCCAAACGGTCAAGGTGGCAACAACCAAGGGCACCAACACCCTCAGAATAAAGACCAAAACCCGAAACCTCTGGAGAGTATTGAATAGGCAGTTATGGGGACATAACTGGAGTCCTAAGGGGGAGAGGATGTGATACCCCGTAATAAAGTAGTTGCATTATTTTAGTTTGGCTCGGCAATATGTATCCCAAATAAATTTTTGAACTACGTTATGGCTTGATCCCTTTACCGGGTACGTAGGCAGCTTAGAAGTTTTAATTCTAAGTTCAGTCACAACATAATAAAACAAACACAAGACCTTAGCACAAGAAAAGCCGAAACACAACTTCGAGGACGAAGTTGATTCTTAAGGAGGGTAGACTGTAATACCCGAGAATTTTCCATCATAAAATAAAACAATAATTAAATAAATAAATAATAAATAAAATAAATACCATAAATAAATAAATGAATCCAGCAAATAAAGAAATAAATAAAGATAAGGAAATGAGAAATGAGATTTAACTTAAAAAAGGAATTAAAGGAACTTAATTAAATAAAAGGATGGATTAAAGGTAAATAAATTATACACCGAGACCCGACACTAATGAACTCGAGGATTCGAGTCCAAAACATCCAATTAGACCCGAGTAAAAATTTAGAGAGAAAGTAGAAACCCGAAGATACCCCGGAAATCGGAATTCGGGAGCATAGAGGGATAGAAATCCGAAAGAGAGGAGGAAAAGCACGACGGATCGGACGACCCGCCCGGACCGAAGTCCAGGCGAAGTCGGCGCGGTGGCCGCGCGGTCCCAAGGCATTGGGCGCGCCACGACCGCGCCACGCGACAGATTTGCCCGTTGCGTGAATCTCTCGCCCGAACGCGGATTTTTCGACTTTCGGTTGAACATCTCTCGACCCAAGACCCTTAGGTCAGATGTTGGACACCCTAGGACCTGGAAATCTATAAATACGACCTCCTAGGAGCTCCGAATACTTTTACGAAACCCTACAACTTTGTACACATTCGAAACCCTAAATCCGGAGTCGTCGGAGGCACGAAACCAAGACGAACGCTGTTGGACGAAAATTCTAAGATCTCCATAGTCGTGGTAAGTCTCGATCCAATCCTTGTTCAATAAACGATTCGAAAACGAATCCTAATCTTCTTCTTTTCTCTTCTACACCTCGTATTGGATCTAGATCGTAGAACCCGACGAACGGAGAGGAGAAACGGTGGACTGGAAGCCACGCATTCGAATAGACGATCCCGGACGTTCGTAAACTCTGTAAGTTAACTCTTACATGATTTTGGGATGAATTAAAACGTTCAAAACTAAACGATTAACAAGAAATCGAAAATCTGTCAATTTATGTTTTCTACCGACGCAACAGATTTGATGAATTTGTCCAAACCTTAAAACGAATTCAAACGGAGAAACTTAAAACACGAAAAACGTTCCTAAGACGTAGATCTATCTACTGTAAAATTTTCATAATTTTTCATCGCGTTTTGATATCACAAAAACGACCACGAACAGACCTGCCTGTGGTTTAGATCTTGAAACGATGATAGATTCTTTATTCGAACATGTTGGTGATTTCTACCTTAGATCTAGACCGATCTAGGCTTGGCGTTGAACATAAGAGTTGTAGATCTATATGTTATGAATACCTCCGTAAAATTTCAGAATCTTTCGTGATGATTTGATATATGAAATCCACTCCAAACCGAACTGCTTGAATCTAGATCTTGAAATTCTTGACAGAACTTAGGAATGATCTTGATCACGTTTTTGACATAGGATCTAGACTGTTTTAGATCTTTGGACGAACATGAAAGTCGTAGATAATGGTCTTAAGATGATCTCTGTAAAATTTCATCAAATTTGGAGTTGAATTGCTATGGTAGAATTCAAAATCTTTAAACTGTGGTACATTAAATTCGGACAGAATTATCCTTCTACGAAAATTGGTGATTTTGACCTATTTAGGTACCTCGGATTGAAAAAGTTAAAACATGAAAGTTGTAGATCTCGACATTTCGGGGTCAGTCGTGAAATTCTGGAATTTTTGGAATTAAATCTGATTTTAGACGAATTTTAGAGTAAACTGTGGTTTACCGGAAACGAAATCTTGAAATCTTGTTGAAACATGAAATTAGCCTTTAAGGTTTAAATGATTGGGAATTCCTTTGAAATAAAATACACATGAAATACGATGCTTGCCGAAAGGTAATTGAAATATCCTGCTTGCCGAAAGGCAATTGAAATATAATGCTTGCCGAAAGGCAATTGAAATATCCTGCTTGCCGAAAGGCAATTGAAATATCCTGCTTGCCGAAAGGCAATTGCCGAAAGGCAATTGAAATATCCTGCTTGCCGAAAGGTAATTGAAATATACTGCTTGCCGAAAGGCAATTGAAATATCCTGCTTGCCGAAAGGCAATTGAAATATACTGCTTGCCGAAAGGCACTTGAAATATAAAGCTTGCCGAGTGGCAATTGAGATAAAAACTTGAAACATGAGACGTGAGATATGAAACTAGGAGACTCGAAAAATTGTTCATTACATTTTGAAATTATGACCTACAATTATATTGCTTTGCGAGTTATATTTATGATCTTATGAAATCTCTGTCTTTTAAATTATGCCATTTAATTATTGATAGATAAATAAGTTAAATGATGTGGTGTTGTGTACATGTGCTCTTTAAATATTAAATAACGGCTTTGAAACCCCTTAATCATGTTTTTGTTAACTTACTCAGCACGTAGTGCTGACCAAACCATTTTTATTTCTTTTTCTTCCAGAGTGAGAATTATGCATCGTCATATGCATACACGGGAAGCTTGGGATGATACATTATTTTGAATTTTTGGTATTAGACTAGATCTTGCATGAACGGGCCTGTTAACCCGTGATTAGGCCATGTTGGCCCTATATTTAAATTCCGCAGCATTATACATATGTAATTATTGTTTTCCGCTGCAACTTTGATGTAATATTTTTAAATTATATATGAATGGGCTGTTTGAATGATTTAAATTCTAAAAAACCATAGCCTTGCATCTCTTTAGCAAGCTCGGAGAAACCGTGTTTTGCTAGGGAGGTGTGGCGGTGACATCCCGACCTGGGTGACCAAAAACCGGGGTGTTTCATAAATTTTTGAAGGAGTTATTATCTCGGAATTCCGATTGCATATTTGAAATCCTTGTTCAGAGTAGGGTCAGATTCATATATGCTTTGCGAAAATCGGATTAGAAACGAGTAAGTTAGAGCCGATTCAAGTTTGTGGGTTTTTGGGGTGCACAGGTGGCGCCAATTGTGGCGCTCCAAGCCCCTTTTGGGCGCCGCAAAGGCATTGCGGCGCCCAAACTGGGCACCAACACAGTAGGGGCGCCATAGTGGCGCTTCGGGCTTCTTTTAGGTGCCACCAAGGCATTGCGGCGCCTAAACTGAAGACTTCAAGGGCTGGGGCGCCGCAGCGGTGCTCCGGACCACTTTTAGGCGCCGCATTGGCTATGTGGCACCTCTGAAGCTTCAGCAGTGGTAGAATGTCGCGATTTTCACCATTTTCTTCCAATTTTCTTCCACAATAAGCTAATTCCTACTCTTGCCTTGTGTTTATGGAGTCCAAACACTTGAATTCCAGCTCCCAAACTCCTCCAACTCCAAATGCAAGCTTTAATTCAAGATTTGAAACCAAAACATCAAAATTTGCCCAAGAACAAGTATTCTTCCAACATGCATCCAAGTGAGGGTCATAAATCTAAATCAACATCAACAAGAAGAAGCAAAAAGACTTACCCAAGCTTTCTCCAACACTACACAAGCTCCAATCCAAGATTTAGACCCTCAAATTCAAGTCAATCTACAAAAGACCCATCTTACTCTTCATTCCCATCACCACAAAATACCCATAAAAAACTAGCTCCAACTTCATGAAAACAAGAGATAGATGGTGGAAAACACTTATCTTGAGTTGTAGTATGAAATCCCCACTTGATTTTGCACTCCAAGCTCAATTTGTGCAAGAAATGGAAGAACCCTAGTTTCTCCCTTGCTTAGTGACGGGATTGAGAGGAAATGAGGAGTGTGAAATGATCCTCCAACTCCAACATCAGATTTTTAACACCCAAGTGGACCCCGGGTCGGTCACGGGTCACGGGTCGGGTCGAAAATGGGTTAGTCAACTTGTCTTGAGCCATATACACCATAATGCACTCACTTGAGCACTTGAGCTCTTATTCTCTTGTGGGTTTGAACCCATTTATTCTTCCACTTCATTAAAATCATACCTACGAAATATTCATATAGTAAATCCTTTTTAATTAACCACAATTAATTAAATTAATCATGTGTTAATTAAATCGGGGTGTTACACTTTGGCCCTATTTGTGGGTCCGACAGCCTTGTAGTGGTCCAAAATTGTAAATGAAAAATTAATAGCTAAAATCTGAAAATTGATCATTCTGATGGCCTAAAAAATTATTATCTCTAAAAATAATTCAAAACGAGTATAATTATTAAGAGAAATGTGATTCATATTCTTTGGATAATTAGTTTAAAGTAAATTAATTATTTTCATAAAGCATATTATAAATAAAAGAATCTGATGTATAAAGAGTTATTGTGAATGCGAATAGATACATCTGTAAATAAAGAAACTTTTTATTTTTTAATCTATTTTTTAAGAAATAATTCATTAGTTTATATTTTAACAGATTTGTAATTTACGGAATAACAAATATAAGTATAGCTTTATTAGGAATTGAAAGGCTAACTGCTGCAAATTATATAAGTTTGAAAATTTTCTCAGGAATGCCGATACTTAACGTCTGAAACATATAATCTATTGATACTAGAACAGACATATTATATAATAAGGAAGATATGAAGGCGGTCATGCTAAGCTATTATCTTTCTTGACTGATGAACGTAATAATGTTTATAATAAAATAATGTATTAGTTGATAGTGATGATGTTTGATATTTTTTCTTTACATGGTGGAAATGATAAGATATTTATCAATAATTTATCTAGAAAACGTTATGTATAGCCCTTCGTGTAAGATGTGATATGGTGCTGCCTATAGCATCCACAGGAATAGTATCCAGTGGACTGGATATTCTAAATTTAGTATTCAACTAGATTGTGACGAGAATTCTACATGCAAAAAACTTACTCTATGAAATTATTTAACCTCTCTTCTGAATAAAACAAAACTCATTATTTGAGATGAAAATTTTTAATTGGTAGAATGATTTTGAGGCAGTTTGAATTAACCAAATTCTCCATTTGATTTCAGAGGAAAAAAATTCTCATCTCACAGCAAGATATGACTTAAAGTATTAACATACAATTTAGAATGATTAACTCAACATAACACAAGAAATATTTACAATGAAATTTATATATAACAAAAAATTTACAAAATTAATACTTGATGTAGGTGATGGTAAAGCTGTTATTAAATTTGGAGATGTACAATCAGTTGTGACATTTCCGGGTGATATTCTTATAAACTCTATGAGTGATCCTATAACGACAATTTTTTTATAGTACATATACAAATATAAACTGCACCACTTATAATACAAACATTTTTAAGGATAGTGTTATAGTAGCCATTACCAATAAGATTTTCAACAATGAAATTTTCAGCAAATTGCAGGGGAATTTTTCATATTATGCTTAATACTTATACTCCCTCCGTCCCACGAATTGTGGCTCGTATTCCTCTTTGGGCTGTCCCACGAATTATGGCCACTTTCCCTTTTTAGATAAATTTAATTAATATAAATATGATTAGAATCTTAATGGTTTCTAAATCCCATTAAAAGTAATCACTTTTACTATTCTGCACAACTCCCAATACACTTTTATTTTTCTACATAAAGCCCCTTGCATTTCTTTAATTCTTCATATTTTAAAATTAGTACAAATAAAAATTATATAAAATATATATTCTAAATCTAGACGTCTAGACGATTCTAACATGACCACACTTGAATATTTTTCTATAATTAAATCATTACAATAATATTTTGTCAAAGTTAAACAATAAAGAAAGTCAAAATTCATTAAAATTTTAAACACAAATACCCACACCACTTTAACCACTAAACCTCACCACACTCCACCACATAAATTACCGTGCCCAAAAGAAACGAGTCACAATTCGCGGGACGGAGGGAGTATTTAAATTTTATTTTATTTTAATTTAAATTTCAAATTAAACAAAAATATTATTTTAATAATTATTTTTATTGATATGTTAGGTTTGTACCGGACAAGCCACAGACGCTAAAGAAGATGGTATAATATAATTTCTTTGTTAGTTTTAAAAATAATTGAATTATATTATCATATACTCCTGTTTCGAATCTATATAAAATCATTACTTATTTTTCATTACTCAAAATACAATTTATTAGTATTAATTTATATAATATAAATATAAATATTATATAAAATAAATAAATATGCCCGTCGAGTCTCGACGGGTTACTTGCTAGTCTTAGTTAGTTTTTAAAAGATGTGAAATATGGAATTTCCTTGCATGTACGGTACTTCCAAAAAATGAAAGTATGTCAAAACAATCAATCTAATCAATTGAATTAAATCTAACGGTTATAAATTAAAAAGGTAAAATTATCAAAAAAATGTATATATATATATATATATAACGATTTTTCCATTTACCAAAATTGCTCAAATTATTTCCTAATCTAGGATGATTTGTATCATTAATTTTAATTGTTTTCTTCTAATAATGAAAAACTTCCTTATTTAATAAATAAATTAAGAAATATAATTAAGAAGTTAATAAACACTTTAGGCTATCAGAATGCATATTTTTTATATTTGGGCAATGATAAAATCGATCTCTGATTTCAGGCCATTAGAAACCAGTTTTGACGAAATTAAGGCCATTTGAACTTTTCAAAAATTACCATTGACCCCACCAACTTTTGATTTATTATACTTTGACCCATCAGTTGACTTACAAACTTTTGTCCTTTTACACTTTGACCCAAAACTTTAGATTTTTCATTAAATTTAATCCAATGACCGTCCATTATGCTTCCGATAATTAAATTAAACACTAAACTTTATACCTTGGGTTTGACCGTCTTGCTACCGGGTTCCTAAGCTTCGGTATTTTACGGACTTCCTCCAAATATGCAGCGGTGACCGATGGTTCACCGATTCTTGGCTCCTTCAGCAACAAACAGCACAGTCCTATTTCATTTCCTACCTTAGGACGTATCAAGATATGGGTAAAGGGTTTTAACTATATTATCGGGATATTTGGAATATTAAAAGCCTGGATTTTACTGAAGAAATATTAAAAATATTATTCAAATATAATTTCCCCTAATAGAGAAGACAGATACCTAGTTCCTAATGGAGGATACAAGACTCTTGGGAAATACCCCATACTTTTACAGACCCGAAATGACATATGCAGAAAAAGTAATATTACAAATATTTTGAAGAGTTTGGAGGATTTTTCGATGCCTTCCATCTGCTTCGATCTCCTCTATTTATAGGCGTTCGCGGACTTCAGCTACGGACTCCAAACAAACTCTAATTTCTTGTGACGAACACAGTGACCTCACTTGTGGGCTCATTTGTCAACTTGTCACATGTCCTTGCCAACTGCCCCTCTCTACTTTGTCGGCCATTTATCATGGGCCCTGCCGACACCTCTTTTTCTCTTACATCCAGTTGTTCTCACTTGGGCTTGTGAAAGTTTTTTGGACGTTTCTTCCCTTTTTCTTGTTCAGATCCGAATTTCTTTTGGGTTACCCGAATCTTTGTACAAATAGGGCTTTTCCTGTTCCGTGCAATATGTGCATATGTTATTATTCCACTGGCCAACATGCATCATATTGCATCCCTTTCTTCTGGTAGACTCAGCTACTGGCAACTTATTTTCCTAGATGAGTAACCTCTTCTTTCCAAAAGAGGTTTCTGCAAACTCTGTGCTTTTTCCTGTTAAAGAATCAACCAGGAACGATCCATTTAAATTGTTTGAAATATTTTAAACGGATATTTAACATTTCCATCTCGGTGAGACAGACCCAGAATCCCCATGCTCGTCTGGTGGAGATCTCGTCTTCACTAATGGAATATACCAATGGTGCTTTCTCATCAGTGGTCTTGACTTTGTTGAAAGCCATCATATCAGGTCTTTGTAATTTAATAAAATAAAAGACCGGATATAAACCTTTCCCAATGACTTCTGGGGCTGCTGATATGAATTTAAGCTCCAGAATATCTCCTCTTTACAGGTGTGGGTTGTTCTGCCATGATTCATGCACCGCGCTGCTTATCCATCCCGAAAGTATTTCTATTTCCGGAAACCCTAGTGATGTGGTATGTATAGATGCCAATGATCCAAAATCATACCACTTTCGAACCTCTTCTGGCTTCGAGCCCTCGAGCATCCAGACCTGTTGTATTTTTCTGATGTCTTGATAACCGTCTTGCTAGGGTTAATTCCCCTTTTGGTAACTAGTTGTTCCCATTTTCATTGGCAGTCCAACCAGACTGCAGATAGGACCTTCTCATCTGTATTAATCTTAAAGGTGTCTGTCATTGGCCTAAGGTTAATTTCTTCCTCTTTTACCCCAGAGGCTGTGGGTTGACTTGAGCTTTCGGAAATGTGACTTTCCTCTTGCTCAACATTTTTGTCGGTATCCAACAATGGTTCCTTTGAAGCAATGCTTGAATCTGCTTCTTCGTAAGTGACCACCTTAGCTTTTTGGGCACTTTTCTCTTTGTTTACCAGGAGGCTGACATTTTCCTGATTGGCTCTAATACTGATTCCCATAGAATTGTCATTGCAATATGGGAGGTTCGTATATCATTGCGGAGCGTGTCCACATCGCTCTATTGTATTTGGCCATTTGTTCTTGCATTGATATCCATCTGATTAACGTGTCCACGAAAGGTGTTTGAACTAGTTTACATGACTAGTTTACCGGTTACCCACACAAACGGACCTAACAATTGGTATCAGAGCCACACGCTCTACAGCGAGATCCAGTCAAAGAGATGGATAACCAAGGAGGTTCAGTAACCAGACTCCCATTGCTCGATGGATTAAACTATGCCTATTGGAAAGATCAAATGGAGGCATTTCTCATTGTACTAGATGAAGGAGCATGGGATGCAATAGAAACTCAATATCACCCTCTAGTTTTTGTAAAAGATGGTGTGAAAACCCCAAAGCCAAGGAGCGAATGGACTGCAACTGAGAGGCTTGCTGCATCAAAAAATTCCAAAGCACTGAATGCTATTCACAATGCCCTTACAGAGGATCAATATCGACTTATTGCAGGCTGTAAGATTGCATATGATGTCTGGACTACTTTAGTCAATACTTACGAGGGTATGGCACCGGTAAAGAAATCTAGAATTATAACTTTTGATGCTCAATTTCATAGAATTACCATGGATGACAATGAATCTATCGGCCAATACATTGGTCGCATTCGTGATCTAACTAACCAAGCTCTTCAGTTTGGCAAATAGTATTCTCAACAGGATATTGTAGGTAAAATCTTGAGACGCTTCCGGAAAGATTCAATGCAAAAGTGGCGGCACTTGAACTGTATAAAGACTTTGACAAACTACAGGTCGATGAGTTGATGGGCATCCTACAATCTTGGGAAATGGATCACTGTCCTAGGGGTAAAAGCAAACCAGTGGCTTTCAAATCTGTGATCAAGGACGTGGACGACACATCCCCGGAAGACCTTGAGACTACAGTGATGAGGAAGAACTCGCTATGTTGTCCAAAAGGCTTAACCAAATCCTGAAGAACCGGAGAACCAGGTTCAACTCATCCATGAAGAAGGATGTCGGGACATCAAGCTCCAAGCCCACTTCAAAAAAACTCCAAGTCATTTGACAGATATAGATCCAAACAATCTAGATCTGAGGATGACAAAGAGATCATTTGTTTTGAGTGTGGAGGAAGAGGTCATATAAAAAAGAATTATGCCAATCTTCGTCCAAAAGAGCCAAACAAATCATATCAAGCAACATTCAGTGACTCCGAGGATGAAAAAGAAACTAGTGATAATGATCCAGACTATGGAGTAGCATTCGTCGGAACATGGGACTCAGACAGTGATGATGAACAGGACTCAGGTATATCTACCAACTCTGTCAATACGGTTTCTTCTAATATGGTGCATTATTTTGTCAACAGGGAACATGAAGAAAGCATTAGCAAACTCAACAATCTCTATGAAGAAACGTTCGAGAAATTGGAAATATCCATGGCTGAGTTAGTAGAGCTTTAAGTCGAGAACGGGAGTTTGAAGAAGCATATCAAGAATCTTGAAATCAGAAATCAAGAACTTGAAGAGAAGCTAAAGGCACTGTCTGAACAGGTTGATGAACTACTTGAGAAAAATGCAGAACTTCAGAAAGATAATGATGATCTTGAAGTGGAGAAGAATGACTACAGACTATGGTATGCGAGTATGCATGGTCAAAAAGATGCTCTTCACACTGAACTAACTGAAGTTCAAGAAAAACTTGCCAAGGCCGAAGGAACTCTTGTGGCTTTGAACAAAGGGAAAGCCAAGCTAGATGATGTCATAGCCATGGGGAGATCGAGCGGCAACAAACAAGGCTTAGGTTATCAAGCATCTATCTCAAAAAGGGAGAATAAAGGCAAATTTGTATCCGGAGGAATGCTAGGTGACCACCAAACTGCCAAGAAGCCCGGTCACCATACAAGAAGGAACAAATGGACAAGAAGACCACCTCCTCCCATTCCTGTCAGATGTGATTACTGCAAACTCGAAGGTCACAAGACTAAGAATTGTGGAATCATAGTGAAGGACTTACAAGAAGGGAGACCCATTGTCTAGCCAAATGACAAGATTAAGATGAAGCTGATCTCCATCAAACGTGAATGGGTTCCCAAAGTTCAAAATAGATGTCATGTCGCCTTCTTATCTCACAAGAAGAAAACTAAGGACCAATATGGTACTTTGACAGTGGGTGCTCAAAGCACATGACTGGAGAAAAGAACTTGCTCAAACACTACAAAGAAATCGATGGAGGATTTGTAGTATTTGGAGATGGCAAAAAGGCTGCACTAGTAGGACAAGGAATCATTGAAAACAGTGGCTCACGAGAATTATCTCCAGTTTTCTTTGTTGATGGACTTCAAGCCAACTTGATCAACATCAGTCAACTATGTGATGAGGATCTAATGGTGCAGTTCACCAAGAAAGATTGTCAAGTGTTCAACCTGAATCAAGAATGCATTATGAGAGGTTTGCGCTCTAAAAATAATTGTTATCAACTTGTTCAAACTTGCAATTTTGGTTCAGTTGCAGGAGAAAACCACATCATGCTATGGCATGAAAAGCTTGGGCATCTGAATTTCAAAGACTTGATCAGACTTAGCAGAACAGAAGCTGTCAAAGGTCTTCCCCACTTCCGAAATTCTAACATTAAATTCTGTGATGAATGTGCCAAGAACAAGCAGCACAGGAGTTCACACAAGCGGTCTGAACACCTCGGATCGACAAAATGTCTTGATCTACTACACATGGATCTTATTGGTCCTACTGAGGTTGAAAGCTTGGGAGGTAAAAAAATATATCTTTGTGTGCATTAACGATTATTCTAGATATATTAGGGTTGACTTTCTTAGGGAAAAAGGTGATGCATTCAAAGCTTTCGAAAAATTGTGCAATCGTCTCATGACCGAAAGAGACACCAAGGTAAAGCGGATTCGAAGTGATAATGGACGGGAATTTGAAAACCAGTCCTTTGAAGAATACTGTACAGCTCATGGAATCAAGTATGAATACTTCGCACCAAAGACCCCCCAACAAAATGGAGCTGTGGAAAGAAGAAATCTCACCTTGCAAGAGATGTCGAGGGTGATGCTCAACTCTAAAAATGTTGCTGAACACTTGTGGACTGAAGCAATCAACACTGCATGCTACACTATAAATCGTGTCTACTTGAGACCAAACTCCCTCATGACTCCATATGAGATATGGAACGGTAAAAAGACATCAATTACCTATTTTCATATTTTTGGCAGCAAATGTTTTGTCTTAAAGCAAAAAGCCGTGAAGGAATATTTATGGGATACTCTAGCACAAGCAGAGCATACAGAATATATATACCCAAGACCAGGAAAGTTCTTGAATCCACAAATGTTTCCATAGAAGATGTTTCGTGCAAAGATTCTGCTCAACTCAAGGAAGATGAAGATCCATCTGTATCACCTAGTAGCCAGAATTCAGGACAGATCAATGTGGAACGGATTGCTACTGGAGAAGAGTCCACCGAAGCAGTCCAAACACCCAGTCTGGACACCCTGTCACATGATTCTGAGCCTCAGAAAGACCTCAATAGACATATTCACAAACATCATGATCCTGAAGATATAATTGGAGATGTCAATGAAAAGAGGAAAACCAGAGGGAGGAAGATAGATTTCAAAGAACTAGCTGGTCTGCACTGTTACACGTCCAAGATCGAACCATCCAAAGTAGAAGAAGCTCTCCAGGATGAACATTGGATAAATGCCATGCATGATGAACTAATTCAGTTCAAAAGGAATAAAGTATGGACTCTTATTGAAAGACCTAAAGACAAAAATATAATTGGTACCAAGTGGATCTTTCGCAATAAAAGTGATGAAAAAGGAAATATCACAAGAAACAAGGCGCGCCTAGTTGCTCAAGGATACACTCAGGTTGAAGGAGTGGACTTCAGTGAAACATTTGCTCCCGTAGCCAGACTTGAAGCAGTTCGACTTCTGTTATCCATTGCATGTTCCTTAGGGTTCAAGCTTTATCAAATGGATGTCAAAAGTGTATTCCTCAATGGATGGCTCAATGAGGAAGTGTACGTAGAGCAGCCCAAAGGTTTCGAGGATCCTCATTGTTAGGTCCGTATGCGTGGATAACCAATGAACTGGTCCTGAAAACTAGTTCAAACACCTTTCGTGGACGCGTTAAACAATTTAAGATGTTATGCAGTGGAAAATAAATAAACTGTTAAAGTAACGAACTTAAGGTTTGGACCCAGTTCGGCACAAGCCTACATCTGGGGGATACCAATCCAGGAGGTTCCCTAATTGTTTCAACTTGATCCTCGATCCAAACAATAGTGATTTAACTCGCCCAACTCCAATCTCCAAGCGGTTGAATTGTGGGACCAAAACACTCCCTTGTTTTGGTGAAGATCTTCCCCGACCTTGCTCCAATTCCTTGAAGGCTGTAACAACCCGGTTTTTGGTCACCCAGGTCGGGATGTCACCACCACATCCCCCTAGTAAGACACGGTTTCTCCGAGCTTACTAAAGAGATGCAAGGCTAGGTATTGCAGTATTTAAAAGTATTTAAATCATTCAAGATAGCCCATTCAATATAATCGGAAAATAATAATAGTATAGCGCAGCGGAAATAAATGGTTTAGTACAATATCGCAGCGAAAAATATAAATAGGGCCGACATGGCCAAAACACGGGTTAAACAGGCCCGTTCATAATATAGTCTAAAATACGAATTTAAAAGCGAAACAAAGTTCCCAAAATCCCATGCATGATTCGTGCTCACACTGCTCATTCCACATATTCTGTAAGAAAAGGAATAAAAACGGTTTTGGTCAGCAAATTTGCTGAGTAAGTTAACACATGCATGATCGTAGGGTTTAAAAGCCATTAATTGAATAACTTACTAAAAGCATGATAATAACATAATATTTAATTTCATCTAATCAACTATCCGATAGCATAATTTATCTCAGGGCTCTATTTAATAACATATATCGCATGGTTTAGAAATAATAGTCATAATTTAAAGAAAGCATTTAAATAATTTAATTGGACAACAACATAACTTAATCTAGTATAATTTAGTTTAGTATCCCCATTACATCCCCGATTTGGTATTTCAAAGTTTCACGATAGCATCGCGATGTCAACAAGTTTAGCCGGTAGCCCGGCGGCCGCCGTATCAGCCATACCCAGTACCACTCCGGAGCCTCGGGAAACCCATACGGATATTCACGAGAGTGTAGGCTCTATATTTCGGCGTTTTGGCAATATCACATTTCAAGTTTAGCGTGCGGGGTCACCATCGTCCATTACGGCACGAAGTGAATCGTTAGGGGGCACCCTGCAGAGCACTCACCCCTAATTTTAATTTATCAAGTTTGTAAGGGGATTTAATTTTTAAAATCTGACTTCAATTGTATTCATTTAAAAATAATATCTCAACTCGTTTCAACCCTAAAGGTTAATTCCATGTTTCAACAAGATTTCAAGATTTTGTTTCCGGTAAACCACAGTTTACTCCAAAATTAGTCAAAAATCAGATTTAATTCCAAAAATTCCAAAATTTCATATCTGCCTCAGAAACGTCAAGATCTACAACTTTCGTGTTTTAACTTTTTTCAATCCGAGATACCTAAATAGGTCAAAATCACCAATTTTCGCAGAAGAACAAATCTGTCCGAGTTTAATGTGTCACAGTTTAAAGATTTCGAATTCTACCATATCAATTCAACTCCAAATTTAATGAAATTTGATAGAGATCATCTTAAGACAATTATCTACGACTTTCATGTTCGGCCAAAGATCTAAAACAGTCTAGATCCTATGTCAAAAACGTGATCAAGATCATTCCTAAGTTCTGTCCAAGATTTCAAGATCTAGATTCCAACAACTCGGTTTTGGTGGGTTTTCACATATCAAATCAAATCCAAAAATTCCCAAATATTTACAGTAGCTAGATCTAAGTCTTAGGAACGTTTTTTGTGTTTTAAGTTTCTCCGGTTGAATTCGTTTTAAGATTCGGAAAAATTCATCAAATCTGTTGCGTCGGTAGAAAGTAGAAATTGACAGATTTTTGATTTCTTGTTAATCTTTTAGTTTTGAATGTTTTAATTCATCCTAAAACCATGTAAGAGTTAACTTACAGAGTTTACGAACGTCCGGGAGCGTCTATTCGAAGGCGTGGCTTCCAGTCCACCGTTTCTCCTCTCCGTTCGTCGGGTTCTACGATCTAGATCCAATACGGGGTGTAGAAAGAAAAAGGAGATGATTAGGATTCGTTTTCGAATCGTTTATTGAATAAAGATTGGATCGAGACTTACCACGACTATGGAGATCTGTAGAGAAATTTGTCCAACAACGTTCGTCTTGGTTTCGTGCCTCCGACGACTCCGGATTTAGGGTTTCGAATGAGTAGAAGGTTGTAGGGTTTTGTAAACTTGTTCGGGGCTCCCAAGGGGTTTATTTATAGATTTCCCAAGCCCTAGGGCGTCCAACATCTGACCTAAGGGTCTTGGGTCGAGAGATGTTCACCGAAAGTCGAAAAATCCGCGTTCGGGCGAGAGATTCACGCAACGGGCAAATCTGTCGTGTGGCGCGGTCGTGGCGCGCTCTTCCGCCTTCCACCGCGCGGCCACCGCGCGACACTCGCCTGGACTTCGGTCCGGGCGGGTCGTGCGATCCGTCGTGCTTTTCCGCCTCTCTTTCGGGTTTCTATCCCTCTATGCTCCCGAATTCCGATTCCCGGGGTATCTTCGGGTTTCTACTTTCTCTCTAAATTTTCACTCGGGTCTAATTGGATGTTTTGGACTCGAATCCTCGAGTTCATTAGTGTCGGGTTTTGGTGTACAATTTATTTACCTTTAATAATTCTTTTCATTTAATTTAATTCCTTTAATTCCTTTTTAAGTTAAATCTCATTTCTCATTTCCTTATATTTATTTATTTATTTATTTGCTGGATTCATTTATTTATTTATGGTATTTATTTTATTTATTATTTATTTATTTAATCATTGTTTTATTTTATGATGGAAAATTCTCGGGTATTACAGTCTACCCTCCTTAAGAATCAACTTCGTCCTCGAAGTTGTGTTTCGGCTTTTCTCGTGCTAAGGTCTTGTGTTTGTTTTATTATGTTGTGACTGAACTTAGAATTAAAACTTCTAAGCTGCCTACGTACCCGGTAAAGGGATCAAGCCATAACGTAGTTCAACAATTTACAAAAGTGCACGAAAAATAGGTGGTATGACATCCTCTCCCCCTTAAGATTGCAGTTATGTCCCCATAACTGTGTCGGTATCGGTTTGGAACAATGTCGGGTATCGTTCTCTCATGTCGGATTCTACTTCCCAAGTTGCCGTCTCACTTTCCTTGATCATTTTGACGGCACATACTGTAACACCCCGATTTAATTAATACATGAGTAATTTAATTAATTGTGGTTAATTAATAAAGGATTTATTATATGGATATTTTGTAGGTATGATTTTAATGAAGTGGAAAAATAAGTGGGTTCAAACCCGCAAGAGAATAAGTGCTCAAGTGCTCAAGTGAGTGCAATATGATAAGAATGGCTCAAGACAAGTGGAATAACCCATTTTCGGACCCGACCCATTTGCACCAAACCGATCCGGGCTGACCCAAGACCCAATAAAACCCCCCCAAATCAGCCCCTTGGCTTCATTTGCAACTCAACATTAGAAACTAGGGCTCAATTCCCGTTTTTGGGAGACATGGTGGAAAAAGGGGGTCCTTGAGAGAGATTTGGCTAATTTGAGCTCAATGAAAGTTGGGGGATTGATTATATACACCTTAGTAAGCATTTTCCTCACTTTAATTCTTGTATTTGAAGAGTTTTGAAATGTTTTTGATGGGTGTCTTTGATGGTGACGGGAATGAAGCTTTTTGGGTGGAATCTTGTGGATTTGTGCAAATTGGAGCTGGAATCTTTGAATGGAAGTTGTATTGGTGTTGGGGGATGCTAAGGTCAGTTCTTCAGCTTGGTTTGTGGTGGTAATTTCATATTGAAGCCCCAAATGGATGCATGTTTGTAGAACCCTTGTTCTTGGCTAAATTTTGATATTTTGGTTCCAAATCTTGAATTGAAGCTTGCATTTGGAGTTGGAGGAGCTTGGGAGCTGGAATTGAAGTGTTTGGACTCCATAAATCCAAGGCAAGAGTAGGATTTAGCTCAAAGTGGGGGAAAAATGGAGGAAGAATCGAAGGGGAACGCAGAACAGCGTTTGCTGTTCTGTTTGCGCTCAGACGGGGCGCCACCAAGCCTTGGCGGCGCCCAGAAATGATCCGGAGCGCCAATTCGGCGCCTCTGTTCACTGGGTTCCAGACCCAGGCGCCACCATGCCTGGGTGGCGCCTAAATGTGGTCTGAGGCGCCACCCTGGGGGTGGCGCCTCCTGTGCACCCCAAAAACTCACAAACTTGAATCGGCTCTAACTTACTCGTTTCTAATCTGATTTTCGCAAACCATATATGAATTTGACCCTACTCGGAACAAGGACTTCAAATATGCAATCAGAATTAAGATATAATGACTCCTTCAAAAATTTAATATAGGAATTTATAACCCGAGGGTGTCCCCTGCGTGCCGATTCACTGTTTTCTTCCATTTTTCGTTCCCTTTCGTATTTTATCATTTCTCGCTCGTTTATAGGCTACGAAAATTGTTCTAAATGGTCTAAGCCTTGTTGGTGTTATAGTTATGACAATTGGTATTGGCTTGAGAATCTACCATACCTTAGAAACTATGGAGACGTGAATGAGCTAGAACTTAACTCTTGTAACAGAGTTGCGAGCCGATATGTGGGATTGGCTAACCCATAATCTAAATCTTAGTCATGGGACTTGGAAATCATCTTGTTATGCTTCCGAATCTTGAGATTGGGCATGTGAATTATGATTGTGCGAATTATTTGACTTATGCTTTCGAGGATACAAATATCATGTATATGCTTTCGACTGTTAACTGGGCAAGCTTGGTTATTTGATTATCTTGGGCATATTATTATGATGATTATGTGTTTATGCTTTCGAGAACTTAGTTCTGGGCATGTAAGCTTTCGAGAGCGAGATGCTCTGGGCTCTACCCGCTGTCTGTGGTTCGATCCTTGGGGATGCCACTCCGTAAGTCCACTTACCCCTTTATGCATGTAGTGTCCGCGGCGGGGGCACTGTAGGCATCTCTTTCGACCATTAAGGAGAGGTGGATCCTTAATGGGAAAGAATGCTGGCCATGGTATTAGGATGCGCGCTAGACATCTTATGTGCTGCATTTAGGATAGATAGGCACTTAGGTCATTGCATTTCATTCATTATTCATCTCATCATCTATTTTGCAGTGTATGACGTGGTTGAAGCACCGGTATGGGACGGTGTGATGTTTTAATTATGTATTTAATTATGCAACTATATAATCTGTTATTACTGTGCTAACCTCGTTCCCCGTTTGCCCAGCTAGTTCTACTCTTGCTCAGTACTTTATGTACTGACACCTTGCATTTTGTCTTTCTTATAGATACTCCCTAGGAGGACGCAGAGCGTGATCATGGTGACGGGTTTGGGACTGAGTGATCTATTAGGACTGCATTATTATGTTGTTGACTAATATGCTGTATTAGACCATACATTATCTTTATGTGACTTGTCTGGTATTTTTGAGTATTACTGTGAATTGGAATTGGTCTGTGAACCAATCATTTGTTATTCCTCCTTGTACTTGATATTTTGGATAGGTAGACGTGAATACCGAGGTGAGGTACTGTATGAGGCTTGTAGCCGAGTTGTTATGATGATATGATGGACTTGTTTCTGTTGCTTACTCTGTTACTCTGATATTATGATGTGTTGGATTTTCTGATTACCAGGCTTCGTGTTATCAAACTTAAATTGACTGGCCAACAGTTTAAGGGAGGTAACACGGCAGTGACGTCACAAAAATTGGTTTAAAATTTTTGGGGCGTTACATGTTGGTATCAGAGCCATGTGTGCTCTTATGTGCTTAGAACTTTGACACAAGTATGTGGTGAGGTGTGTGGGGGAATGCATATAGTATAGGATTTGCATATGGTTATGCTTATGTTCCTGTTGCCTTGCATTATTTTTGGGATAACTGCGTCCCTTATGGGATTGAGTTTTGGTTTGTGAGCCAAACCACGATCAATCCATAAAGATATCCCGGGAGATCTATACTTACTTAATTCATATTCGGTATCATTACCGAATGTTACTCAATGGTTTGTTATGTTTGAGTATAGTATACCGTCACGCAGAGTTGGAAACCGAGAGGCGGGAAAGGCCTCATAAAAATTCGGGACCAATAATTTGTGACAATGGGCAGTATAATGTCGGAAAGAATGAACTCACTAAAGAGAATGGGCTTCATTCAGATGAACTCTTGGGAGTTGATGGGGAACTTCGCCTTGAGGACGAACCAGTTTCACCATCACTGCCACTAAGACCTATGCCTTTCGATTCCGTTCAGCTTATGCCCCAGATGTTCTCAATTATGCAGAACATGAATCAGGGACAGAGAGTCGATCCAATTCATTTCAATTGGAATCTTGTGTATTCAGCGCTACGTTGATGGCGAACTTGTGAGAACGATTTTTTGAAGAGATCAAGATTCCCTTGGGGAGGCGATCTGTTATGCCTAGTAATCTCATTCTAAATCCCTCAGATGATGGATGTCAAGAAGAGGGAGTTCCTCACTTTGGAGCAAGTGGGGACATGGCAGTTCAGAATATTACTAGCGCTAAGTGGAGCATGCTGTGTTATTGCAAGTCATTATAAGGATAATGCCACATATTGTTGAATGTGTAGGTACTATACTTGTTGACAACGTGCTAAACTCGGGCACCGTGTTCACGTATATCCTTGGATATTATATCCGAACACCGGATGGGACCTTTGATGACTTATCATCTTCCTGTGTCATTACCATCTGGTGATATAATACGAAGTGAACGGATAGGACCCAATGCACGTATAACTATAAAGGATTCGGGAGTTCAGCACTGATCTCGTGGTGCTAGACTTGGCGGATTCCAACGTCACACTGGGAATGGATTGATGTCCAAGTACTAAGCGAGATTGGATTTCAGAGTACCAAGAATATTCTTCGTCAATCAAGAAGGTGAGAAAGTGATCTATTACCCTAATGTTCGAGTTGTATCCTCCATGTCTTTTGCGGTATTAAACAGAAAGGGGTACCCGACGCATATCATATCTGCTATGTGCATGAAATCACACCACCTACATCAAGACCAGCAGTGTCACCAATTCCTATCCTCTCAAGATCTTCCGATATAATTCCGATGAGATACCCGGGAGATAGAGTTGCCATAGGTTTGGTGCCAAGCGCAACGCTGTTTGCCAAGACTCCCTATCGTATGGCTCCTGCAGAATCGAAGGAGTTGAAGGAGCAGCTTAAGGAGTTACTTTATAAAGAATACATTCAACCAAGCGGTTCGCCTTGGGGAGCATCGGTAATCTTTGTGAGAAGAAGGATGGGAGTTGAGGATGTGCGTCGATTACCGCGGACTTAATCAGGTGACGGTCAAGAACCGGTATCCAATACCGGGGATCGACGACATGTTTGATCAGTTGAAGGGCGCTTCTACGTCTTCTAAGACTGATTGAAGATTCAGATATCATTAAATTCGAATAGCGAAAAGGGGACCACAAGAAAACATCCTTTTAAGCATGTATGGTCATTTTGAAGTTACGGTGATGCCGTTCGAAATGACTAATGCACAAGCGGTCTTCATGAACTTTTTGAATCGTGTGTTCAGACCTTGGCTGGATGTGTGTGTGGTTATTTTCATCGATGATATCTTGGTATACTCTCCCGATATACAGACGCATAAGGAGCATCTCGGAACAGTTTGCAGGTGCTCAGGGAGCACAAATTATATGCCAAGCTTTCAAGTGTGAATTATGGCTGGATAAGGCTGCTTTTCTTGGGCATATAATTTCCGGTTAAGGAATTTTCGTGGATCCAGCTAAGATGGAAGTAGTGTTGGGGTTGAATCCACTAATTACTGTCTGGGAGGTACGTAGTTTCCTTGGGTCGGTAGGATTCTACAAGAGGTTCATGGAGGGGTGTCGTAAGTAGTGCTCGACCCATGTCTCAGTTATTGAGGAAAGATATACCTTTTTAGTGGAGCGAGGATTGTCAAGAGGCATTTGATCTATTGAAGGAGAAGGTGACGGAAGCTTCAATTTTAGTGTTACCCGACGAGTCTGGGGAATATCACTGATGCATCTCATCAAGGCTTGGGTGTGTACTTATGCATAATGGCCGAGTGATTGCATATGCATCTAGGCAATTGAAGCCTCATGAGCTAAATTACTCAACTCACGACTTGGAGATGGCAGCGGTCGTGCATGCATTGAAGATTTGGAGACATTATCTTTATGGTACTAAGTGTCAAATGTACTCGAACCAAAAGAATCTTAAGTGTCTTTACACTGCAGATAAGATTAGTGGGAGGCAGCGAAGGTGGTTGGAGTTTTTGTAGGATTATGACACTAACATTCGATACATTGAGGGAAAGGCGAGTCGAGTGGCTGATGCACTTAGCATGGAGGGACACATGCTGAGCACTATTACCCTCCCTTGGCATTTGAGGCAAGACTTGGAAAAGGAGGAAATTGTGGCCATCCCTTACGGTATTAAGGAAAGGCTAAATGCTATGATCGCAACACCTTCATTACTGGAAGAACTCAGATTGAGTCAAGCTATAAGTCAAGAGATGATGCATTTTAGAGCCAGAATTTGACAAGGCGAGACAGATGGATTCACTATTGATAGCAGAGGTACGATCAAGCTTGAGGATCGCTGGTGTGTGCATCCTGAGGATCAGGCGCTAAAAAGGAATGTTATGGAGGAAGCACACTGCACACCATACTCTGTACATCCGGGAGCAGTGAAGATGTACAAGGACTTGAGATAGAACTACTGGTAGAAGGTATGAAGAATGAGGCTACTGAGTTGTGTCTAAGCGCCCTACTTGCCAGAAGGTTAAGGCAGAACACATGCGACCTTCAAGATTATTGCAACCTTTGGAGGTTTCCATATGGATGTGGGAGTCCATTGCTCTGGATTTTGTCACTAGATTGCCTAAGACAAGGAACAGGTTAGACACCATTTGGGTGATTGTGGATCGTATGACCAAGAGCGCAGTATTTGCACCTATGAGATTCGATTGGAGTATGCAATAATTGATGGGTTCTTACATCCAACATATGGTTAGACTGTTTGGGGTGCCGAAGGAGATCATTTCAGACAGGGATTTCAAATTCATGTCTAGATTTTGGAAGAAATTGCAAGCAGCTTTTGGCACTCAGATTTGTATGAGCACAGCGTGGCACCCTCAGACTGATGGCAGACAGAAAGGACCATCAGAACATTGGAAGATATGTTGAGGGCTTGTGTTATGGACTTTCAGGGGACCTGGGAGGAACACCTACCCTTGGTGGAGTTCTCCTACAACAACATTTACCACGTGAGTATTCGTATGGCTCCTTTCGAGGCCTTATACGAAAGGAAATGCAGAAACACCCTTGTGCTGGAGTGATCCTTCAGAGCGGGTGGTGATGGGTCCCGAGATCATTGAGCAAACCACTGAAATTGTGCGAGTGATCAGAGACATAATGAAGGAAGCTTAGGATCGTCAGAAGAGTTATGTAGATCTAGCAAGAAGGGATATTGAGCTCGCTGTTGGCGATTGGGTATTTTTTAGAGTCTCACCGATGCGAGGTGTGAGACGATTTGGGAAGAAGGGGAAATTGAGTCCTCAATTTATAGGCACCTATGAGATCATGAAAAAGATCGGGAATGTAGCCTACCAACTAGAATTGCCAGCGGAGGTGGAAAATGTGCATAATATTTTCCATGTCTCATAATTAAGAAAATATGTTTCCGATCCCGACAATATCATCCAACCGGATGAAGTGGAATTGGATGAGTGCTTGGAGTATGGAGAGTATCCCGTGGCGATTCTGGATACTAAGGAGAAACTGCTTCGCAACAAGGTGATCAAGATGGTGAAAGTACTTTGGTCTAGACATGGTGTAGAAGATGCCACTTGGGAGACCGAGGACAGTATGTTGGAGCGATATCCTGAATCGGATTTGACTCCAAATCAATGAGATAACCTACTCAATCCATATTCTTGCATTCGGGGACGAATGATCCTAAGGGGGAGGGATTGTAACACCCCGATTTAATTAATACATGAGTAATTTAATTAATTGTGGTTAATTAATAAAGGATTTATTATATGGATATTTTGTAGGTATGATTTTAATGAAGTGGAAAAATAAGTGGGTTCAAACCCGCAAGAGAATAAGTGCTCAAGTGCTCAAGTGAGTGCAATATGATAAGAATGGCTCAAGACAAGTGGAATAACCCATTTTCGGACCCGACCCGTTTGCACCAAACCGATCCGGGCTGACCCAAGACCCAATAAAACCCCCCCAAATCAGCCCCTTGGCTTCATTTGCAACTCAACATTAGAAACTAGGGCTCAATTCCCGTTTTTGGGAGACATGGTGGAAAAAGGGGGTCCTTGAGAGAGATTTGGCTAATTTGAGCTCAATGAAAGTTGGGGGATTGATTATATACACCTTGGTAAGCATTTTCCTCACTTTAATTCTTGTATTTGAAGAGTTTTGAAATGTTTTTGATGGGTGTCTTTGATGGTGACGGGAATGAAGCTTTTTGGGTGGAATCTTGTGGATTTGTGCAAATTGGAGCTGGAATCTTTGAATGGAAGTTGTATTGGTGTTGGGGGATGCTAAGGTCAGTTCTTCAGCTTGGTTTGTGGTGGTAATTTCATATTGAAGCCCCAAATGGATGCATGTTTGTAGAACCCTTGTTCTTGGCTAAATTTTGATATTTTGGTTCCAAATCTTGAATTGAAGCTTGCATTTGGAGTTGGAGGAGCTTGGGAGCTGGAATTGAAGTGTTTGGACTCCATAAATCCAAGGCAAGAGTAGGATTTAGCTCAAAGTGGGGGAAAAATGGAGGAAGAATCGAAGGGGAACGCAGAACAGCGTTTGCTGTTCTGTTTGCGCTCAGACGGGGCGCCACCAAGCCTTGGCGGCGCCCAGAAATGATCCGGAGCGCCAATTCGGCACCTCTGTTCACTGGGTTCCAGACCCAGGCGCCACCATGCCTGGGTGGCGCCTAAATGTGGTCTGAGGCGGGGGTGGCGCCTCCTGTGCACCCCAAAAACTCACAAACTTGAATCGGCTCTAACTTACTCGTTTCTAATCCGATTTTCGCAAACCATATATGAATTTGACCCTACTCGGAACAAGGATTTCAAATATGCAATCAGAATTAAGATATAATGACTCCTTCAAAAATTTAATATAGGAATTTATAACCCGAGGGTGTCCCCTGCGTGCCGATTCACTGTTTTCTTCCATTTTTCGTTCCCTTTCGTATTTTATCATTTCTCGCTCGTTTATAGGCTACGAAAATTGTTCTAAATGGTCTAAGCCTTGTTGGTGTTATAGTTATGACAATTGGTATTGGCTTGAGAATCTACCATACCTTAGAAACTATGGAGACGTGAATGAGCTAGAACTTAACTCTTGTAACAGAGTTGCGAGCCGATATGTGGGATTGGCTAACCCATAATCTAAATCTTAGTCATGGGACTTGGAAATCATCTTGTTATGCTTCCGAATCTTGAGATTGGGCCTGTGAATTATGATTGTGCGAATTATTTGACTTATGCTTTCGAGGATACAAATATCATGTATATGCTTTCGACTGTTAACTGGGCAAGCTTGGTTATTTGATTATCTTGGGCATATTATTATGATGATTATGTGTTTATGCTTTCGAGAACTTAGTTCTGGGCATGTAAGCTTTCGAGAGCGAGATGCTCTGGGCTCTACCCGCTGTCTGTGGTTCGATCCTTGGGGATGCCACTCCGTAAGTCCACTTACCCCTTTATGCATGTAGTGTCCGCGGCGGGGGCACTGTAGGCATCTCTTTCGACCATTAAGGAGAGGTGGATCCTTAATGGGAAAGAATGCTGGCCATGGTATTAGGATGCGCGCTAGACATCTTATGTGCTGCATTTAGGATAGATAGGCACTTAGGTCATTGCATTTCATTCATTATTCATCTCATCATCTATTTTGCAGTGTATGACGTGGTTGAAGCACCGGTATGGGACGGTGTGATGTTTTAATTATGTATTTAATTATGCAACTATATAATCTGTTATTACTGTGCTAACCTCGTTCCCCGTTTGCCCAGCTAGTTCTACTCTTGCTCAGTACTTTATGTACTGACACCTTGCATTTTGTCTTTCTTATAGATACTCCCTAGGAGGACGCAGAGCGTGATCATGGTAACGGGTTTGGGACTGAGTGATCTATTAGGACTGCATTATTATGTTGTTGACTAATATGCTGTATTAGACCATACATTATCTTTATGTGACTTGTCTGGTATTTTTGAGTATTACTGTGAATTGGAATTGGTCTGTGAACCAATCATTTGTTATTCCTCCTTGTACTTGATATTTTGGACAGGTAGACGTGAATACCGAGGTGAGGTACTGTATGAGGCTTGTAGCCGAGTTGTTATGATGATATGATGGACTTGTTTCTGTTGCTTACTCTGTTACTCTGATATTATGATGTGTTGGATTTTCTGATTACCAGGCTTCGTGTTATCAAACTTAAATTGACTGGCCAACAGTTTAAGGGAGGTAACACGGCAGTGACGTCACAAAAATTGGTTTAAAATTTTTGGGGCGTTACACATACTTCTTTAGTTGCGAGACATGGAAGACATTATGAACTCTATCTAAGTGTGGCGGTAAAGCCAATCGGTAGGCTAGAGTTCCGACTCGTTCTAGAATTTCGTAAGGTCCTATGTATCGAGGACTTAACTTCTCTCGTTTGCCAAAGCGCATCACCCCCTTCATGGGTGATATCTTTAGCATGACTCTATCTCCCACTTGAAATTCTAGGTCTCGTCGTCTCACGTCGGCATAACTCTTTTGACGGTCTTGTGCGGCTTTCATCTTCCCTTGAATCACTTTGATTTGTTGAGCCATGTCTTCGATAAGTTGTGGTCCCACTACCACGGACTTATCGTTTTCTTCCCAGCTCAATGGGCTTCGGCACTTTCGTCCATACAATGCCTCGAAAGGTGCCATGCCGATGCTAGCATGGTAGCTATTATTAAAGGAAAACTCAATCAAGGGTAAATGAGATTCCCAATTTCCTTTGAATTCCAACACACATGCTCTCAGCATGTCTTCTAGTGTTTGGATTGTTCTCTCGGTTTGACCATCCGTCATCGGGTGGAATGCGGTGCTCATTTTGATTTGAGTACCGAGAGCTTTTTGTAACTCCGTCCAGAAATGAGAGACAAATCTACTGTCTCTATCGGAAATGATATCATGTGGTACTCCATGTCGTCGTACCACATTATCAATGTAGGCTCGGGCCAATTGGTCCATAGTCCACGTGTCTTTCATTGGGATAAATATGGCTGTCTTCGTTAGCCTATCCACAATCACCCAAATCTTATTCATGCCCTTAGGTGATCGGGGTAATCCCGAGACAAAGTCCATTGAGATGCTATCCCACTTCCAACTTGGAATCTCTAGTGGTTGCATCAATCCTAAGGGTTTATGTCGCACTGCCTTAACCTTTTGGCAGGTGAGACATCTCGCCACAAAGTTCGCCACTTCCTTCTTCATTCCCGGCCACCAATAGATCTTCTTCAGATCTTTGTATAGCTTGTCACCTCCGGGATGTACGGAATATGGCGTGTTGTGCCCTTCCTCCATCAACCTTTGTTTCAACTCGGCACATTTAAGAGGTACACACCATCTCCCTTTAAAACGGATGCTTCCATCCTCGTGGACAGCAAATCCTATTGCCTTTCCTTCGGCAATATACCCTTTTATCTTCTCGAGTTTCGGGTCGCCCGGTTGAGCGAGTCGAATCTCGTCTAATATTGGAGTTTCTACGACCATGGCATTGACCGTTTCTCTCACTGTGCCAGGATGCACAAGTTCTAGCTCCAATCGAGCCAATTCCAAGTACAATGTCGGCGGAATTACCAACGAGTTTGTCACGTGTTGGGTTTTCCGACTTAGGGCATCGGCTACCACATTCGCCTTCCCCTCGTGGTATGCTATCTCTAAATCATAGTCTTTAATAAGTTCCAACCACCTTCGCTGTCTCAAATTCAACTCCTTCTGAGTGAATATATATTTCAAGCTCTTGTGGTCGGTGAACATTCGACACTTCCGCCCATAAAGATAATGTCTCCATATCTTTAGAGCGAAAACGACCGCTGCCAACTCCAGGTCATGGGTCGGATAATTTTCCTCGTGAGGTTTTAGTTGGCGTGATGCATAGGCTACGACTCTCGAGTCTTGCATCAAGACACAACCTAAACCTTCCTTCGAAGCATCGCTATATACTTCGAAGTCACCATTCTCTGATGGTAATGTTAATACGGGTGTGGTGGTGAGTCGTTTCTTCAGCTCTTGAAACGCAGTCTCACACGCTTCGGTCCACTCGTATTTTGCTCCTTTCTTCAGTAGCTGGGTCAAAGGACGTGCAATCCTTGAAAAGTCCTTCACAAATCGTCTATAATACCCGGCTAATCCAAGGAAACTCCTTATTTCCGTTGGACTCTTCGGAGTTGCCCACTCCGTCACGGCAGAAACCTTTGCCGGATCCACTGATACTCCATCAGCGGATACTATGTGTCCGAGAAATGCCACTTCTTTCAACCAGAAATCGCATTTGGGCAATTTGCCGTATAGCTGATTTCTTCGCAAGATTTCCAACACTTGATGTAAGTGTTTTGCATGCTCTTCCTCGCTCTTTGAGTAGATCAGGATGTCGTCGATGAACACTACGACGCACTGATCTAACAATTCTCGGAACACGTTGTTCATGAGATTCATGAACATGGCCGGAGCATTTGTTAACCTGAAGGATAACACTGTGAACTCGTAATGGCCATATCGCGTTCGAAATGCCGTCTTCGGAATGTCCTTCTCGGCGATCCTCAATTGATGATACCCAGATCGCAAATCGATCTTCGAGAATACTGAAGCTCCCTTCAGTTGATCAAACAGATCCTCTATCCTCGGTAGGGGGTATTTATTCTTAATGGTCACTTGGTTTAGTCCTCGGTAATCTATGCAAAGACGTAGTCCTCCGTCTTTCTTCTTGACAAACAAAACCGGTGCTCCCCAAGGGGACGTACTCGGTCTTATGTAACCTTTTCCCAATAGCTCCTCGAGTTGTTCCTTTAACTCCTTCATTTCCAGTGGTGCCATCCGGTATGGAGCTTTCGAGACAGGCTCTGTCCTCGGAATGAGATCTATCGTGAATTCAAGGTCTCTCTCAGGTGGCATGCCCGGAACGTCTTCAGGGAACACGTCCGGGTATTCTCTTACCACTGGTATGCTATCAACCTTGTTCTCTTCCGCCTCAAGGTTGTGCACATAGCACACATATAGTTCATACCCCTTACGCATCAAGTTACTCAATTTGAGTGCACTAACGATTTTGTTACTTTTCTTAGGGGGCTGAGAGTAAAAGATGACCCTCTTTCCCCTACTTTTTGACAAGGTGATCTTTTGCTTTTGGCATTCGATCACCGCTTTATACTGGGATAGCCAATCCATCCCCAGTATGATGTCAAAGTCTCTTAAGTTAAATTCTACTAAGTTCGCGAAGAATTCTACATTCTTTATCACTATAGGAATTCCGTTATATCGTTTAGAGCAAGAAACTACTTCTCCAGAAGGCAATTGAATTCCTAAGCTAATTTCTCGCACTTAGGTAGATCTAACTCAGGCACTATCCTTGATGCTATAATTGAGCAACTAGCTCCAGAATCAAATAGAATTCTAAGGGGCGTATTCAACACATAAAATGTACCTGCCATCACTTCCCCTTGTGCAGGCACGTCCGCTTGGTTCACCACGTTCAGCCTCCCCATAGGGCATCCCTGATTGCCCTGCTGATTCACATTCGGCTGCTGATTTTGTTGCTGGTTTTGATTCTGAGGGGGCGGAGGTCGTTGGTTCTGGTTCTGGTTTTGCGGCCTATTTTGAGGGGGCCTGTACCCTTGGTTATTCCCGTTTCGCCCGTTTTGATTTTGAGGCTGTTCTTGCCCCGCGACCAAATCGTCCCTCTTCGTTATGTTCTCGAGCCTAGTTCGGCAATTCCGTCGAACGTGACCCATTCGACTGCATCGGTAACAGGCGCCTTGTTGCGGGCATCCCCTTGCCAGATGGGGTCGTCCACATCGCGGGCAAGGCGATACCGGTTCTTCTTGGTTGAACCTCCTCCCAGTGTTGTTTTGTTGGGGCCTATTCGACCCTCTACGCTGCTTGATAATGGCCAAAATTGTCCATTATTTCCAATCCATTTCCGTGTCTGAGACGGACATTTTGATCGTGATTCCATCTTATTTCAATAAGAAAGCAGTTGAATTTGACAGATTAATGCGAGTTTGTAAAAACATCGAGCCGGTAACAAAAAGACACAAAATATGCAATTTTTAATTGTATTTGTGTTAGAAAAATCCAAAAACATGAAAAAAGGAAAAAGAAAAGAAAAAGGAGTGAAAAGATGGGCAAAAGAATAAAAGAGCCCACAAAAATCCAAAAAGATGGGAAAAAGATTGAAAATCCCACAACTGAAATTTGGTTAAGTGTTGAAGCACAATTCGAATTGTTGTGCAATTCGAATTAATTCGAATTGCACAACAATTCGAATTGCTAAAAATGAGCAAAGAAATGGTTAAGTGTTGGAAGGAATGCAGAAGCCTAATTCGAATTGTTCAAGTTCGAATTAATTCGAATTAGGGAATGAAGAGAGAAGAAACCCAAAGGCAAGAAGAAGATGCAATTCGAATTGTCCAATTCGAATTAATTCGAATTGGCACAAACAATTCGAATTGCCAACAAGTGCAAGGAAGCCAAGCAGAAACCCTCATCCAATTCGAGAAAAGACCAATTCGAATTATCCTCAACAATTCGAATTGACTACTGAAGGCTACAACTCCAGCTCAAGGAAGAGATCTCACAATTCGAATTAATTCGAATTGGTTGAGATAATTCGAACTTCACTCAACAATTCATCCAAAGAAAGCTGTGCACAACATTGGTGGGCCTAGGCTTTTGAAGATTGTCTATAAAAGCAGACCTTCCACAACAGAATCAAGAGATCAAGAAATTTTAACCAAAAAGCAGCTTGGGACAAAAAGAACAGCAGGAGGTTCCACACCCCTTAAGGGTTAGGTAGGTAGTTTAGTTTAGTTTAGTTTAGTTTATTTTTCTTGCAAGTAGTGTAATCTTTACATGCTTTAATCTTAGTTTAGTGTAGAAGCAGTTTGTGTAACCCTTAGAGTAGCCATTTTCCATATGTTTACATGCTTTCTAGTTAGAATAAACCCTACCTTCAAGCTAATGATGGTTTTGGGTTCTTTATTTTGCTTTCAAAGTGTCAATACAAGGAAAATTTCCAGAAATGGTTTTATTCATTTGTTTTGGCACTCTTTAATGCTTTCCCTAGAAATAAATGCTTAGTATGTTTGTTTGTTTCAACTAGGTTACATTTATTATGTCCTAGTTGACATTCAAACTTAATAAATGCATGTTTGGTGGGTTTTTGGCTTGATTTAGGGCCTTAGAGCTTCAAATAAGTGTTCTTAGGTTTTAGAAGTTTTAAGGTTTGTTTTAATTTATATTTAAGTTTTATTCTCCCTGCCTTAATCTTATTTCATGCTACCTTAGATAACTTGAGTGTTCTTAGTTTACTCATGTAGTTTTTAGATGACTAGATGTTTTAGGCTCTTTGATCTTTGATCTCTTGTTTGTAGAAATAGGGTTTGAATCTGGCCAATACCCACTAGACATGTATCTGTTTATTTCTTGAAAATCTCACTAGGGTGGCTGTGAAATGACACTGATGTGAGATGAGGGATTTAGTAAATCTAAACCCATCATTACAGTACAGTGTTCACCTAACCCATACTTGTGAGAACAAAAATTGTTGTTGTCTGAAAATATGTGATTCGAATTGAGGCAATTCGAATTAACTCGAATTGCCCAAGAAATTCGAATTGCATAGCCAAATTCTTCTCTTCATGTGGTTTCCAGCCAATTCGAATTATCCAATTCGAATTAATTCGAACTTGCTCAACAATTCGAACTGGCTTGAAAACCCACATTGTATCCATTGTCATCCCTTCATGCCTTAGTTTATTTTCCACCTCTTACCAATTCGAATTGTCCAATTCAAATTAATTCGAATTGCTGGACAATTCGAATCCACCTTCCCCTTGAGGTAAATGCCTTAGCCAATTTGAGCAAGAAAGGGACTTCGTCAATTCGAGTTGTCCAATTCGAATTAATTCGAATTGGACAATAATTCGAATTTGATGATGTTCCAATTTCTGGCAATGATCAATTGGGTAAAGTACTACTTCATCCTTCATGCATTCTCAATTCGAATTACCCCAATAATTCGAATTGAACTATCCCATCTATTTTGAAAACTCCAAAAACATTTTCTTTCATGATTTGTGTAAGTTGCATGGGTGTATTGGGCCTAGGCCCATTTCACCCAATTTCTATCCATTACACATTTCAACCCACTAGTGTCTACTTATTGTGTGCTTAACACCCACACAGTACCAAAAAATATTTTCTTACTTTCTTATTTTCTCTTTCATTGTGTGTATGAACGGATATTAAGAAACACCACAGATTAATGTTGGTGAAAGGTCCCTTCACAGGGATATCGACTAACCCGTCTTCTGTGTGTCAATTATTATCTATTATTTTGCATGATCTGGTTAGTGGTTGGTGGAAGCTTCGGCGAGCGTTCTCTTCACTAAGAGTTTCGATTAGTCACTCAGCCGATTCCTAATTAGATACAGTTTTAATTTTCTTTATCTTAAATTTCTCAACCTGAATTCAAGTTGCAATAGTATCAACTGATGTCGACCAACATCAGTTGAGAAATATTACAGCAAGAAATATGTGGGTTATTTTTCCACTCACAGACAAAGGAAAACTGAATGACGGCGGTCACCGTTGTTTGGCATTCTTTCTGTCTACAATGAATCATCTGGGATAATTGGGAACCGGATAGCAGATGTTGGCAGCCCGGAAAACCCCAACTATCTCTGGCATCCTCTTTAGCCGATTTCTTCTCATCTCAGGCTAATCCATCTTGTGTATCGCATTCTGTCTAACCCCACCATATATTTTGGGGTAGTTTATTTTCCTTTTCATATACTTGTATGCATGATATTATTATGTAGATGTTCCGGTCATATTATTATTTTGGGGATCCTTCCCCTTGGACACAGAAGACTTGATATAAATCAGATGTTGCATAATAAATTTCCAACAAAAATTTCTTTAAAAAATCCGGATCTGAGTAAGGGATAAATTCGACAGTTATGACTAATTCATCTTCCACCGGGGATTGATTTTGAGAGCTTAGAAGCAGAGTCAGCGATTAGGTCTCGTCTAGACTGAAAGGATCTGTATTTTGATTGAGAGTCTAGTACCTGTTTAGGGAATGATTTTCAAATACTCATTTGCTTCTCAAAATTGCTGTGTGTTGGAAATCTGATATTAGATATCGCATTAAGTTAATATCCACTTGGGTGTAGATGAGATGTGATAAATAATACTAGAGGAACAACATATAGGCCTTGGTGAATTTATAAGGTAAGGTCGAGTATTCCTTCGACTACTATCTTCTTCTGCCAAAGTCTAGAATTGAGTCTTGAGTGAGTACATCCGGAATAGGTTCATTTATGGATCTGTTTCATTTAGTTTGTATCTCATAACTACCCAGATGTTGTAAGCCCTGTGGCTTATTGATATCTTGGGGGTTCTTGATCTGCATCTGGTCACCAAGACCAGGGGCTCTTTTATACTAACGGAAAGAGACGTTTTTAACGCTTCCGAGTGATAGATTTAAATGCTTTCTTTACAGCTTCCTTTACTGCTTTCCTTTAAATGCTTTCATAGAGGTCACTCGGAAGAATTAGGGGCTGTCCATCTGTTAAAAGGTTCGAGAGTTATGGAATGGTTTGGGGCTTGATTTGAAACTTTGGGTGTGACATGGGGGATTGATAGCAGTACTTGGCATGTCAACTAATGATGTGTTAGGTGTTGCTTATCCACCACAGATATGTAATGTAACTTCACAAGGCCTGTGGAGGGAGTTATAAGTCTGTGGTATCTTAGAAATTGTTGTCTTAAGAGCATGTAAATTCTCATCATAAGTACCTGTCCGTTAAAGGGAACATGGTGCAGAAAGCATGAGAGTTAGCTAACTAGAGGATTATCCCAAACTAAGATCTGTGTATTAAAAATGGAAGTTTAATTGTGTTTCATATGAATCTTGTCCAATCTTTATTATTTCCTCCCTGTCCCTTCTGTCATATTTAAATCTGCTTTCTAGATAGTGTAGCATAATTTTAAATTGCTTTCGTAGTATAGATTTAATTGCTTTCCTCGACCTAGTTTATCATGCTTTGTAGAATAATTTTTACTGCTTTCATGATCTGATTTAAATTATGTCAAGTAGTTATTAGAAACCCTTGCAAAACTTGAAACGAGTAACCGAGTGGAAAATCTTAGTAAACGACGTGGGCCCTGCTTCCATCGCACATCCTCCAGTGAACGATCCGGTACTTACTATAAATTACTGCAATTTTTGACCCGTGCGCTTTCGGGAGCACAGTTTCTTGACACGAGTAAATAAAAACAACATTTTGGGAAAATACTCTTACAGTGGGAAGATGTTCAAGAATTTCACGGCAGGTATATTCTTGACATGAAATTTAGAGAAGCATCATGGTGCAGATATCAGGGACTTTCAGGGTGACAGACTGAAGGTCCATCCCTGTTGCACCGTGATATTTGTCAAAAGTTTCATGGCTGGAAGAACCACAACGCCGTTTGAACCCCACAGGAGTAATAAAAAGGGAAATCTTAATATATTCTTAAACCCCTTCCCTCAATCATAACTCTTTTCATTTAATAAATCCGAACTTGGAAATTGTATTTCGACGGTTCTTCAACCCCACAGTAGCAAAATGAAACTAGAGCAAAAGTTTCATGGCGCCGTTGCCGGGGACTCTCGGGGCACCATTTGAATTCACAGTTTCCTCCTTAAGCAATAAACCAGTAAAGGAATTTTCAGAAAATTACTCGTGTTGGCGAAGCTCGTCAAAAGTTTCATGACGCCGTTGCCGGGGAGGATGCAGCGCCGTTTACTAGGAGAATTACATTCCTGATTTACTCATAGATATTTCTTGTATATATTCTTGAACCGTTACTAACCTGGGGGTTGTACAGGTACTGTCAAAAGCTTGATACCAACTGCTTATGCAACGGAGAAGGAGCACATTACCGGAGCTACCGTTCGATCTAGAAATAGAAAGGACCGCTCGCCAACTGAGGGCAGAAGCCAGAAGACGGAAAGAGCAGGAGCGTCGGACCCGCACTTCACCTGAAACATCAAGCAACGATCTATCAGATATGGCAGAAAACCAAAACATTCCCCCGATCTTACCCATAGACCAACCACCAAATAACCCTGGTAATGGAGCTGACGGAGGAGTGGTAGAGCATCCTAATCGTGCCAACGAAGAGGAGAATCTACCAAATCCCAATCAGCAGCAATACCAGCAATTCCACCAACAACCACCACCACCCGTAAACCAATTTCACCAAAACCAAAACATACCAAACCAACAATACCAAAACCAAGCTTTCAATCCATATCAATTTCAGAACAACCCACAAGATCCACATAACTTCCAGCAATTTCCAAATTATCACCAACAGTACCAGAACCAAGCCGAACAAGGAAATCAACAACAGCAGCAAGCAGCAGCAGACTTCATGCAACCAATTGTAGAGCCCTATCTGGATGGACCTGGGAGAGCACATTTTCCCGCACGCAATTTCGAGCTCAAACCGACACTCATTAATTTGGTGCAAAACAATCAGTTCTGCGGTGCAAATCATGAGGACCCTCATGATCATCTCCAGACCTTCCTGGAGCTCTGCGACACGATCAAAAATCAGGGAGTCTCTCCTGATGCTATAAGGCTAATGTTGTTCCCATTTTCTTTATATAGTGGTGCCAGGGACTGGTATAAGTCATTGCCTATCAATCTGCGGAGCACTTGGGCAGACTTGGTGAGGAGCTTCTTGCTGAAGTATTTTCCAGAATCAAAGATTGAGGAAGGACGAGCTAAGATTGGAGATTTTAAGATGAAGCCAGATGAGTCATTATATGATGCGAAGGAAAGATTCTTGGGCCTCATCAGGCGATGCCCCCAACATGGGTACGCACCATGGGAGCAATTGAGGAAATTCTACGGAGGACTCACCCATCCATGGAGAACAATGTTAGACGCCGCTGGCGGACGACATTTACTCCACCTGCCTATGGACCAAGCTTGGGAGAAGATTGAGACAATGTCTGTCAACAGATCCATCCTAAACACAGATGATAGGAAGGAAGGCCCTCCTAGAAAAGTCTTTGCTGTAAGTGAAGGGAAAACAGATTTTGAAAAATTACAGGAACAGGTAGCTGCGATACAGCTGAGTCAGGATAAAGGGAAGGGAACGGACGCTTCTCAGGCAGGAACCTCATCTGACCAAGTTCAAACACAGCAATCGGGAGTTGTCTGTGGACTGTGTCAGGGACCTCATCCAACTGATACATGCCAACAGATAGCTACCGAAAGCTGTAATTATGCCGGGAACTACCAAAATCGCCATCCCAACCTCTCTTATTCCAACAACAATGCACTTAATGCGCATTTGTTGCAGCCAAACCAGCCCAATCAGTTCCAAAACCCACAGCAGAACTTCAGACCTCAGAACCAAGGATTCGTCCAGCAAAGAGTGCAGAACTTTCAAAATCAGAATCAGAATTTCCAACCTCAAATTCAACAGAGGCCTAATCAGAACCAAGGTCAGAATTTCCAGAATTTCCAGTCCCAACCTGATCAGAATCAGCAATATAACCAAAGGCCACCATCTCGTTTGGAGAACTTGATGACTGAGTTTATAGCCAACCAAAAGGATATAAATCAACAACTGCAGTCATCAATCAAGAATGTGGAGACGCAAGTCACCCAATTGGCCAAGGAACTACAGAACAGGGGGAAAGGAACACTTCCAAGCAGTACTGAAGCTAACCCGCAGTGTAAAGCAATCACATTGCGGGGAGGCAAGACTCTGAAAGGAATTGTTGGACATGGAAAAGAGACTGCCGAGGAGGAAAAGGATCTAGTGGAGGGTGAAAAAGGAAGTGAAAGGATCGAAGGAGGAGATGGTATTGGACTGGTCAAGGACAAATCAGAAACAGCTATTTCGCAGGCTGAAGCTGCAAAGGAAGCTGAAAAGGGTAGGGTTGAAGGTACAGCTTCCTTCTCTTTACCACCTAAAACAAATAATAATAAGTACATGCCAAGGGTGCCATACCCGGCACGTCTTAAAAATAAGGAGCAAGATGAAAAATTTAAAAAGTTTTTAGAAAGACTGAAAGCTGTCGAGATCACTATTCCATTGGTCGAAATGATTTCAGAAATGCCCGTCTATGCTAAATTTCTTAAAGAAATGATTTCAGGGAGGAGAAAAGTTGAGCAGGAAGAAGTAGTGATTTTGAACAGCAGCTGCAGTGCCATTATCCAAAGAGTGCTACCGGAGAAGAAGGAAGATCCAGGATGTATTACATTGCCGATCCACATTGGGAAAACTAATGTTGGAAAAGGATTGTGCGATCTGGGATCGAGCATCAACGTCATGCCACTTGCCATGGTGAAACGTCTTCACTTGGGGACAATTGAACCGGTTACAATGAAGTTACAGCTGGCAGACCGATCAATTACCCATCCAATCGGAATCCTGAAGGACGTAATTGTCAAGACGGGAGGGACTCTCTTCCCCGTCGATTTCATTATTTTGGATATAGAGGAGGACTACGAGATGCCACTGATCTTAGGCCGCCCCTTTCTCTCAACCGGTGGTGCACTTATAGACGCTAGATCAAATCAAATCAAGCTCCGAGTCGGAGAAGAAGAATTGGATTTCAGCATGGGAAAGCTGCAGAAGTTCCCGTCTGAGGGATCTTGTTCCATTTTTGATGTAATAGATAGTAGGAGTGAGGATGAGAGCATAGACTCTGTGACTGATGAGCCAAGCAAAGTTTCAAAACAGGTACTGAAGCCTGAAGGTGCGGAGCAACCAAGGAGCTGTAACGCTGTTCATTTCGAGGATCCTATCTCTGGGAACATTGAAGAATTCGATGGAGTTGAGTTCATCCCGGAGGAAGAGGAAAGCACTGCTGAGGAGGAAGTGGATCCTGTACTGACACAGGATCCTGAAGGTAAATCTGATCTCTCTCTCCCACCCATTTCTCGCAAATTACTGCCTTCCGTTGAATGCCCACCAGAGCTTGAACTTAAAATACTTCCGGATCATCTTAAGTACGTTTTTCTCGCTGCACATAAAAGATTACCGGTGATTGTGTCAGCCAAGCTGACACAAGAACAAGAAAAGGCTCTGGTAGACATTCTAAAGAAATATGTACATGCAATCGGATGGACCATTTCTGACATAAAAGGAATAAGCCCCTCTGTTTGCATGCACAGAATTTTAATGGAAGAGGAGTATAAGCCCTCAAGGCAACCACAAAGGCGTCTGAACCCCCATATGCAGGAAGTGGTAAGGAAAGAAGTTATCAAGCTCTTAGATGCTGGTATCATCTATCCTATCTCTGATAGCAAATGGGTTAGCCCAGTGCAGGTCGTACCGAAACGTGGGGGGATCTGTGTAACGACTAATGAGCAAGGAGAAGAAGTGGCGACGCGTCCAGTGACCGGTTGGAGAGTTTGCATCGACTACCGGAAGCTCAATACCGCTACCAGGAAGGACCATTTCCCCTTGCCGTTCATTGATCAGATGCTGGAGAGGTTGGCCGGAAGGGAGTACTACTGCTTTTTGGATGGGTACTCTGGCTATAATCAGATTGTAATAGCTAGCGAGGATCACGACAAGACCACATTCACGTGCCCTTACGGAACTTTTGCGTACAGGCGCATGCCTTTTGGACTTTGTAATGCGCCTGCCACATTTCAACGTTGCATGATGTCAATTTTCTCAGAATTTATCGAAAAATGCATTGAAGTTTTCATGGATGACTTCTCTGTGTATGGAGATACTTTTGATGAATGCCTGACTAATCTTGCACAAATTTTGAAAAGATGTGAGGATACCAACCTAGTTTTGAACTGGGAGAAGTGCCATTTCATGGTCACCGAAGGAATAGTGTTGGGTCACCGCATCTCGCGCGCAGGTATTGAAGTCGACAGAGCTAAGGTCTCAGTCATCTCAAACCTACCATTGCCTAATTCAATAAAAGCAGTTAGGAGTTTCTTAGGGCATGCCGGTTTCTACCAGAGATTCATAAAAGACTTCTCTAAAATTGCCAAGCCGCTCACTAACTTGCTTTGTAAAGAAAACCCTTTTGTAATAAATGAAGCGTGTGTTCAAGCCTTTGACACGCTCAAAGAAATGTTGATTTCTGCTCCAATAGTGCAACCACCCGATTGGTCAATGCCTTTCGAGGTAATGTGTGATGCAAGTGATCTCGCCGTGGGTGCAGTTCTTGGGCAACATAAGGAAGGGAAGCATTGCGTGATTCATTACGCAATTCATGCCCTGAACGAGGCCCAAATTAACTACACCACCACGGAGAAGGAGATGTATGCTGTGGTTTTTGCGTTTGATAAATTCAGACAATATCTCATTGGTACGAAAACCACAGTGTACACAGATCACTCTGCACTAAGATACTTGTTTAGCAAACAAGACGCCAAACCTCGATTAATCAGGTGGGTACTTTTGCTGCAGGAATTCAACATTATAATAAAAGATAGAAAAGGCAGAGACAATGGTGCTGCTGACCATTTGTCTCGACTAGAAAATGATAAAAATGAGCTAGCCGTAAATGAGAATTTTCCGGACGAGCAACTGTTTGCCTTGCATCTTCATGATCAAGCTTGTCCGTGGTTTTCCGATATTGCTAACTTTTTAGCATGCGGAATAACCCCACCATTTCAAAGCAGAGGCCACAAAGCGAGGTTCAACCGAGATGTAGTTAACTACTTCTGGGAAGACCCTTACCTCTTCAAGTATTGTGCAGATTCGATTATTAGACAATGTGTAACTGAGCACGAGGCTTACCAAATCGCTAAGAAATGCCATGAATCGGAATATGGAGGTCACCATGGCCCCACTCGAACAGCTCATAAGGTACTCGAGTGCGGTTTTTATTGGCCTACCATTTACGAGGATTGCAAAGCGTTTGTTAAAGCTTGCGACAGATGCCAGAGATTAGGGAATATCTCCAAGAGGGATGAGATGCCTCTGCAAGGAATTCTCACTCTCGAGATTTTCGATGTATGGGGTATTGACTTCATGGGACCATTTCCGACGTCTGATGGGAACCATTACATCTTGGTAGCTGTCGATTACGTTTCCAAGTGGGTTGAGGCTGTTGCACTGCCAACCAATGATGGCAACCAGGTCGTCAAATTTTTGAAAAATAACATTTTCAATAGATTTGGTGTACCCAGGGTGATCATATCAGATGGAGGAACCCATTTTGTTAATAAAGCATTTGCAAATCTTATGAGCAAAAATGGGATTCTCCACAAGATCGGCACGCCTTACCATCCCCAAACCAGTGGTCAAGTCGAGGTCTCTAACCGCGAAATCAAACACATACTCGAGGCCACTGTGGGGACAACTCGCAAAGATTGGTCACGTAAGCTCAATGATGCTTTATGGGCATACCGCACTGCATTCAAGACTCCCATCGGGATGTCTCCATACAGACTCATCTTCGGAAAAGCCTGTCATTTGCCCGTAGAACTAGAGCATAAGGCTTACTGGGCCGTACGAATGCTCAATTTTGACTCCCGAGTTGCCCAGAGTAAGCGCAAGTTGGACCTCAATGAAATTGAGGAAATACGTGCGCAAGCTTATGAAAGCTCGAGGATTTATAAAGAGCGGACCCAGAAGTTACACGATCGTCGTATTAAATCTAAACACTTCTATGTTGGCCAGAAGGTCTTGTTATTTAATTCTAGGTTGAAGCTATTCCCCGGAAAGCTTAAATCCAGATGGGAAGGGCCATACGAAGTGATGCACGTGTTTGAAAGTGGAGCTGTCAGGATCCGAACTGACAAAGGAGAGCTGGTGGTGAATGGACACAGACTGAAGGAGTATCTTGGGCAGTTCGACCCCGAAAAAGAAGCTCAGATGACAACAGAACCGGCTTATGTTCAATAAATATTATACATATATTTACTTACTTATTTATTACTTTCTTCACTTATTTTTATGGGGACAAAGTATCCGAAAATCAAGTGAACATTTAGAGTACTAAGACTCTAAATGTGAGGATGTTGATATTTGGAGAAAACCTAATACCTGTTCACAATTGTTTTGCAGGAATTCGAGGAACCAACAAAAAGAAAGATAAAGCTTCCAAAAACCAGGATCCCGGTTGGGGTAACATTATATTTGATGGAGGTTAATTTTGGAATTTAGAGAAATCTAAAATCCAGAATACATTCATAAAATAAAATTGTTAACCCAACCTAATTTATGCAAGCAATATGTTTTAGATTCTCATTCGGTGTAGATATGTTTGCTTTTGAGTTCATATAATTTTTGGAAAATCTAAAAATTTTCCAAAGTCTTGAATGGGGTATACTCTTCATTTCAAGAAAATTCGAATTAATTCGAATTGCTTGGAATAGACCACATTCAAGACATTTTGCCTTGGAATTTTCACTTTCGGATTTGTTAATTCGAATTAGTTAGGCAATTCGAATTAATTCGAATTGCCATGAAAATTCGAATTAGCAACCAAGGCAAAATTTTCGGATTTATTTTGGCCAAGTAGTGCAATTCGAATTATAAGGCAATTCGAATTAATTCGAATTGCCTAACTAATTCGAATTAGCATGCACAAGGCATTTTCGTCAGCAAGTGAGCAATTTGAGTTATTCTAGCAATTCGAATTAATTCGAATTGCCTGAATAATTCGAATTAGCTCATTTCAGCCTTGTGCAGATTTTGCCCACATTCTCAAGTTCGAATTGTGAGCCAATTCGAATTAATTCGAATTGATCTCAGTAATTCGAACTTGCTTGTTTTCTTTGTCTTTCAAGCCAATTCGAATTAATTCGAATTGGCCTGAATAACTCGCATCTCTCACAGAATGCACCAATTCGAATTAATTCAAATTGGTGCATAATTCGAACCTCCCTGTCCAAATCCTTTATATATCCGTGTTTCCCCCCCACTTCCATCACTTTCGCTTTTCACATTTCCAAAACACCCGTGTTTTCTCTCTCGCGAACCCTTCTCCCTCGCGAAAACTAGTACTCATCTCGACATTCCCTCCGCTTGAACTCGTCGGAAATGGCTTCTTCATCATCCAATCCAAGTGGGAGCAGGGGGTAAGTGTTTCTTTTCCGTTTTCGCACTCGACTTTCGCAGTTTTCAGTTTTGTCTTTTCGTATTCCTTGCGAAATCGAGGTTGGGGAGGGGAATGCTTTTGCTTCTCATGTCGGGAAGAGTCGGAAAATGGTCGGAGTATGTTGGGTTTGTTCAGAAATGGGGTAGAAACCGACTGGGCAGAACCTAGGGTTTGAGGATCTTTTTGATAAAAACTGCCATTTAAGGGTTCGAAGTTTTCTGTGGTAAAGGGGATGTTCTTATTTTGAAAATGAGGGTCTCAAAACCCTTAAAAATTTGATTTTTTTTTTGTTCATATTGCAGTATTGTTGTACCATTTGTGTTTATGTGTGTATCTGTGCTTTCTGCTTTGTGATTTTGGTAACTTGTAAGTAGGGTTAACACTTTGGTCATGCTTTCTTCAGCCACTGTGTTGTTTTTCAATAAATAATTGTTGATGATGACTGAAAATGCATATAGATGATATCTGCGAAATTTATGTTTTTAACAGCATGAGTTTTGTTGATAACATTAGTACATTACAGTAGTATAGATGGATCAATTGTTCTCGTTTGTTTTGGTGTTTGCATGTATATTATTATATGAATATTTTGGTAATAAATGCTTTTGTCGGGTACATGTTGCCCACATTTTGCAAACTCAACTCTAGAAGTTGATTTTTTGCACTTCCGGGACACATGGTACAGACGAAACCATGCCAAAATTTTTCCAACACTTTTGGCATGACATTTATGTGTAAAAAGACAAAATGATAGATTGTTCTTTTTGTTTAAAGTGTTTGATCTTTGTCAACTTGGAACAAGTGGGGAATACTTGTAAGGAATGTTTTGTTTTATTCCTTAAAAACCCACTTTCCAAAACAAAATCCAAATGGGGGACCACTCACACCCCCAATTTCATTAAATAAACAAGTCAACACCTTTTCATAAAAATCCAAAAATCGCCTTTTGTATGTATGCATGTCTATTTTCTATCTTTATTTCTTATTTTTGGTCATGGTCCATTATACATACTAGTAATTGCATAATTTATCGCTTGCATTCGATTGTCATCATTAATCTCTTATTTTCCCTACCTCACATGATTTAAATCACTTTTTCAGTGGTAAAAATCAAATTCCTTCGTAGGCTCAATAACCTACGAAATTTTCTCTTTTTGGTCCTTTGACCACCCAAAAACATCTTAGACTATTTATAGTCTAAGAAAAAAATTTTAAGGATCCAAGATCCTTATCTCTCTTGCTTTCCTTATTTTTGCTGTAATAAGAGTAGATTTGATAATCTGACCCCTTGGACTTTCATAGTGTACCTCAAGTGAGACAGGTGCTAGAAAGTGAACTGTACTTTGAAGTGGCTGAAGGTATTAGGCTGAGGGTCTCAGACCTAATCATCTCTCCATGTCTTTTCAGAGACATCATTCCCCTAGCCCCAAACGAAGATCACGAGGAAGAAACTCAACTACTGGATCTGCCAGTGGAGCTCCTAGGAGAAATCCTCTCCCGCATCGGAGAGGATTGCATTAAGAAAGTGTGGAGAGTCAGAGAAGTGTGCACCAAGCTCAGGGATGCAGCTGATCTTCCCATTGTCTACAGAAGGTGTGAACTGGAAACCACCATCGTCAAGATGTGGGAACAGAGAGTTGAACTGCAGAAGGAAGCACTCCTGGCCAGGTGCGAAGAAGCTGGCAATTACAACCTGAAACTCATTCCAGCCCTCCAGGCATTCGGAGCAGGAAACGAGACCCTTGCTTGTGAGCTGCTAAAGGAAGGGATTGAGGACAACCACAAGGCCTCAATCTTTGTCCGGGGATACATGCTGCTCAGCAAGCTGGACAATGAACAGGTCCAGCAGGGAGTGTCAATGATCGACAGGATCATAACCAGCAGGTTCGTCATGCAATACGTTGGGACTAACGTCTTTGCATGGTTGGCTGATAGTCTAGAGACACCCGACCTGTTTGGAAATCAAGGACCAAGGGTCTACTGCACCAGGGTGATGGAGGAAGATGAGGATGACATGATAGATTTCTGCGTACCCTGCAGCTTGACGAACTATGTCCATTGGACCAGAATCTTCTTCCAAGGATAGAGGGGAAAGATGCTGAAGATGGATTGAATCTGTAGAGATTCACTTTTGACTGGACTGACTGGGACTGTGTTTTGGGGAAATCTTTTGACTGATCTGTGATGCTAACCCATTCAAGTGTACAGCTTTGTCTGTATTGATGTCTGGTTGTAATTAAGGTCGTGTACTGTATAACGAACCTTAGAATTGTCTGTTATGATGGGTGTACGACGTATTTTGGGCAGTCGTACATTTACTGCTTTCCGCAAGAGAATTTCGTCTTGAGTTCTCCATTATTCGAAAAAGATGTGTGACAGTCCAAGATGAATAAGTGACTGTCACGCCAAAAACAAGCTGTGACAGCTTGCATGCTCACAGTGTCTCTTTTTACTGCTTTCAATTAAACAAACCGGCATAAAACAAGCATAAATCTGTCACCTAAATTCACATGTTGAATTTAGGCTGATGATGAAATTTTCAGACTATTACATTGGGATAAAACAATTAAAAATATACATGACATAAATTCTTGAAGTTTTGAGCTATGAAGTTTTGTTTCAACTCGGCACATTTAAGAGGTACACACCATCTCCCTTTAAAACGGATGCTTCCATCCTCGTGGACAGCAAATCCTATTGCCTTTCCTTCGGCAATATACCCTTTTATCTTCTCGAGTTTCGGGTCGCCCGGTTGAGCGAGTCGAATCTCGTCTAATATTGGAGTTTCTACGACCATGGCATTGACCGTTTCTCTCACTGTGCCAGGATGCACAAGTTCTAGCTCCAACCGAGCCAATTCCAAGTACAATGTCGGCGGAATTACCAACGAGTTTGTCACGTGTTGGGTTTTCCGACTTAGGGCATCGGCTACCGCATTCGCCTTCCCCTCGTGGTATGCTATCTCTAAATCATAGTCTTTAATAAGTTCCAACCACCTTCGCTGTCTCAAATTCAACTCCTTCTGAGTGAATATATATTTCAAGCTCTTGTGGTCGGTGAACATTCGACACTTCCGCCCATAAAGATAATGTCTCCATATCTTTAGAGCGAAAACGACCGCTGCCAACTCCAGGTCGTGGGTCGGATAATTTTCCTCGTGAGGTTTTAGTTGGCGTGATGCATAGGCTACGACTCTCGAGTCTTGCATCAAGACACAACCTAAACCTTCCTTCGAAGCATCGCTATATACTTCGAAGTCACCATTCTCTGATGGTAATGTTAATACGGGTGTGGTGGTGAGTCGTTTCTTCAGCTCTTGAAACGCAGTCTCACACGCTTCGGTCCACTCGTATTTTGCTCCTTTCTTCAGTAGCTGGGTCAAAGGACGTGCAATCCTTGAAAAGTCCTTCACAAATCGTCTATAATACCTGGCTAATCCAAGGAAACTCCTTATTTCCGTTGGACTCTTCGGAGTTGCCCACTCCGTCACGGCAGAAACCTTTGCCGGATCCACTGATACTCCATCAGCGGATACTATGTGTCCGAGAAATGCCACTTCTTTCAACCAGAAATCGCATTTGGGCAATTTGCCGTATAGCTGATTTCTTCGCAAGATTTCCAACACTTGATGTAAGTGTTTTGCATGCTCTTCCTCGCTCTTTGAGTAGATCAGGATGTCGTCGATGAACACTACGACGCACTGATTTAACAATTCTCGGAACACGTTGTTCATGAGATTCATGAACATGGCCGGAGCATTTGTTAACCCGAAGGATAACACTGTGAACTCGTAATGGCCATATCGCGTTCGAAATGCCGTCTTCGGAATGTCCTTCTCGGCGATCCTCAATTGATGATACCCAGATCGCAAATCGATCTTCGAGAATACTGAAGCTCCCTTCAGTTGATCAAACAGATCCTCTATCCTCGGTAGGGGGTATTTATTCTTAATGGTCACTTGGTTTAGTCCTCGGTAATCTATGCAAAGACGTAGTCCTCCGTCTTTCTTCTTGACAAACAAAACCGGTGCTCCCCAAGGGGACGTACTCGGTCTTATGTAACCTTTTCCCAATAGCTCCTCGAGTTGTTCCTTTAACTCCTTCATTTCCAGTGGTGCCATCCGGTATGGAGCTTTCGAGACAGGCTCTGTCCTCGGAATGAGATCTATCGTGAATTCAAGGTCTCTCTCAGGTGGCATGCCCGGAACGTCTTCAGGGAACACGTCCGGGTATTCTCTTACCACTGGTATGCTATCAACCTTGTTCTCTTCCGCCTCAAGGTTGTGCACATAGCACACATATAGTTCATACCCCTTACGCATCAAGTTACTCAATTTGAGTGCACTAACGATTTTGTTACTTTTCTTAGGGGGCTGAGAGTAAAAGATGACCCTCTTTCCCCTACTTTTTGACAAGGTGATCTTTTGCTTTTGGCATTCGATCACCGCTTTATACTGGGATAGCCAATCCATCCCCAGTATGATGTCAAAGTCTCTTAAGTTAAATTCTACTAAGTTCGCGAAGAATTCTACATTCTTTATCACTATAGGAATTCCGTTATATCGTTTAGAGCAAGAAACTACTTCTCCAGAAGGCAATTGAATTCCTAAGCTAATTTCTCGCACTTAGGTAGATCTAACTCAGGCACTATCCTTGATGCTATAATTGAGCAACTAGCTCCAGAATCAAATAGAATTCTAAGGGGCGTATTCAACACATAAAATGTACCTGCCATCACTTCCCCTTGTGCAGGCACGTCCGCTTGGTTCACCACGTTCAGCCTCCCCATAGGGCATCCCTGATTGCCCTGCTGATTCACATTCGGCTGCTGATTTTGTTGCTGGTTTTGATTCTGAGGGGGCGGAGGTCGTTGGTTCTGGTTCTGGTTTTGCGGCCTATTTTGAGGGGGCCTGTACCCTTGGTTATTCCCGTTTCGCCCGTTTTGATTTTGAGGCTGTTCTTGCCCCGCGACCAAATCGTCCCTCTTCGTTATGTTCTCGAGCCTAGTTCGGCAATTCCGTCGAACGTGACCCATTCGACCGCATCGGTAACAGGCGCCTTGTTGCGGGCATCCCCTTGCCAGATGGGGTCGTCCACATCGCGGGCAAGGCGATACCGGTTCTTCTTGGTTGAACCTCCTCCCAGTGTTGTTTTGTTGGGGCCTATTCGACCCTCTACGCTGCTTGATAATGGCCAAAATTGTCCATTATTTCCAATCCATTTCCGTGTCTGAGACGGACATTTTGATCGTGATTCCATCTTATTTCAATAAGAAAGCAGTTGAATTTGACAGATTAATGCGAGTTTGTAAAAACATCGAGCCGGTAACAAAAAGACACAAAATATGCAATTTTTAATTGTATTTGTGTTAGAAAAATCCAAAAACATGAAAGAAGGAAAAAGAAAAGAAAAAGGAGTGAAAAGATGGGCAAAAGAATAAACGAGCCCACAAAAATCCAAAAAGATGGGAAAAAGATTGAAAATCCCACAACTGAAATTTGGTTAAGTGTTGAAGCACAATTCGAATTGTAGGCAATTCGAATTAATTCGAATTGCACAACAATTCGAATTGCTAAAAATGAGCAAAGAAATGGTTAAGTGTTGAAAGGAATGCAGAAGCCTAATTCGAATTGTTCAAGTTCGAATTAATTCGAATTAGGGAATGAAGAGAGAAGAAACCCAAAGGCAAGAAGAAGATGCAATTCGAATTGTCCAATTCGAATTAATTCGAATTGGCACAAACAATTCGAATTGCCAACAAGTGCAAGGAAGCCAAGCAGAAACCCTCATCCAATTCGAGAAAAGACCAATTCGAATTATCCTCAACAATTCGAATTGACTACTGAAGGCTACAACTCCAGCTCAAGGAAGAGATCTCACAATTCGAATTAATTCGAATTGGTTGAGATAATTCGAACTTCACTCAACAATTCATCCAAAGAAAGCTGTGCACAACATTGGTGGACCTAGGGTTTTGAAGATTGTCTATAAAAGCAGACCTTCCACAACAGAATCAAGAGATCAAGAAATTTTAACCAAAAAGCAGCTTGGGACAAAAAGAACAGCAGGAGGTTCCACACCCCTTAAGGGTTAGGTAGGTAGTTTAGTTTAGTTTAGTTTATTTTTCTTGCAAGTAGTGTAATCTTTACATGCTTTAATCTTAGTTTAGTGTAGAAGCAGTTTGTGTAACCCTTAGAGTAGCCATTTTTCATATGTTTACATGCTTTCTAGTTAGAATAAACCCTACCTTCAAGCTAATGATGGTTTTGGGTTCTTTATTTTGCTTTCAAAGTGTCAATACAAGGAAAATTTCCAGAAATGATTTTATTCATTTGTTTTGGCACTCTTTAATGCTTTCCCTAGAAATAAATGCTTAGTATGTTTGTTTGTTTCAACTAGGTTACATTTATTATGTCCTAGTTGACATTCAAACTTAATAAATGCATGTTTGGTGGGTTTTTGGCTTGATTTAGGGCCTTAGAGCTTCAAATAAGTGTTCTTAGGTTTTAGAAGTTTTAAGGTTTGTTTTAATTTATATTTAAGTTTTATTCTCCCTGCCTTAATCTTATTTCATGCTACCTTAGATAACTTGAGTGTTCTTAGTTTACTCATGTAGTTTTTAGATGACTAGATGTTTTAGGCTCTTTGATCTTTGATCTCTTGTTTGTAGAAATAAGGTTTGAATCTGGCCAATACCCACTAGACATGTATCTGTTTATTTCTTGAAAATCTCACTAGGGTGGCTGTGAAATGACACTGATGTGAGATGAGGGATTTAGTAAATCTAAACCCATCATTACAGTACAGTGTTCACCTAACCCATACTTGTGAGAACAAAAATTGTTGTTGTCTGAAAATATGTGATTCGAATTGAGGCAATTCGAATTAACTCGAATTGCCCAAGAAATTCAAATTGCATAGCCAAATTCTTCTCTTCATGTGGTTTCCAACCAATTCGAATTATCCAATTCGAATTAATTCGAACTTGCTCAACAATTCGAACTGGCTTGAAAACCCACATTGTATCCATTGTCATCCCTTCATGCCTTAGTTTATTTTCCACCTCTTACCAATTCGAATTGTCCAATTCGAATTAATTCGAATTGCTGGACAATTCGAATCCACCTTCCCCTTGAGGTAAATGCCTTAGCCAATTTGAGCAAGAAAGGGACTTCGTCAATTCGAGTTGTCCAATTCGAATTAATTCGAATTGGACAATAATTCGAATTTGATGATGTTCCAATTTCTGGCAATGATCAATTGGGTAAAGTACTACTTCATCCTTCATGCATTCTCAATTCGAATTACCCCAATAATTCGAATTGAACTATCCCCTCTATTTTGAAAACTCCAAAAACATTTTCTTTCATGATTTGTGTAAGTTGCATGGGTGTATTGGGCCTAGGCCCATTTCACCCAATTTCTATCCATTACACATTTCAACCCACTAGTGTCTACTTATTGTGTGCTTAACACCCACACAGTACCAAAAAATATTTTCTTACTTTCTTATTTTCTCTTTCATTGTGTGTATGAACGGATATTAAGAAACACCACAGATTAATGTTGGTGAAAGGTCCCTTCACAGGGATATCGACTAACCCGTCTTCTGTGTGTCAATTATTATCTGTTATTTTGCATGATCTGGTTAGTGGTTGGTGGAAGCTTCGGCGAGCGTTCTCTTCACTAAGAGTTTCGATTAGTCACTCAGCCGATTCCTAATTAGATACAGTTTTAATTTTCTTTATCTTAAATTTCTCAACCTGAATTCAAGTTGCAATAGTATCAACTGATGTCGACCAACATCAGTTGAGAAATATTACAGCAAGAAATATGTGGGTTATTTTTCCACTCACAGACAAAGGAAAACTGAATGACGGCGGTCACCGTTGTTTGGCATTCTTTCTGTCTACAATGAATCATCTGGGATAATTGGGAACCGGATAGCAGATGTTGGCAGCCCGGAAAACCCCAACTATCTCTGGCATCCTCTTTAGCCGATTTCTTCTCATCTCAGGCTAATCCATCTTGTGTATCGCATTCTGTCTAACCCCACCATATATTTTGGGGTAGTTTATTTTCCTTTTCATATACTTGTATGCATGATATTATTATGTAGATGTTCCGGTCATATTATTATTTTGGGGATCCTTCCCCTTGGACACAGAAGACTTGATATAAATCAGATGTTGCATAATAAATTTCCAACAAAAATTTCTTTAAAAAATCCGGATCTGAGTAAGGGATAAATTCGACAGTTATGACTAATTCATCTTCCACTGGGGATTGATTTTGAGAGCTTAGAAACAGAGTCAGCGATTAGGTCTCGTCTTGACTGAAAGGATCTGTATTTTGATTGAGAGTCTAGTACCTGTTTAGGGAATGATTTTCAAATACTCATTTGCTTCTCAAAATTGCTGTGTGTTGGAAATCTGATATTAGATATCGCATTAAGTCAATATCCACTTGGGTGTAGATGAGATGTGATAAATAATACTAGAGGAACAACATATAGGCCTTGATGAATTTATAAGGTAAGGTCGAGTATTCCTTCGACTACTATCTTCTTCTGCCAAAGTCTAGAATTGAGTCTTGAGTGAGTACATCCAGAATAGGTTCATTTATGGATCTGTTTCATTTAGTTTGTATCTCATAACTACCCAGATGTTGTAAGCCCTGTGGCTTATTGATATCTTGGGGGTTCTTGATCTGCATCTGGTCACCAAGACCAGGGGCTCTTTTATACTAACGGAAAGAGACGTTTTTAACGCTTCCGAGTGATAGATTTAAATGCTTTCTTTACAGCTTCCTTTACTGCTTTCCTTTAAATGCTTTCATAGAGGTCACTCGGAAGAATTAGGGGCTGTCCATCTGTTAAAAGGTTCGAGAGTTATGGAATGGTTTGGGGCTTGATTTGAAACTTTGGGTGTGACATGGGGGATTGATAGCAGTACTTGGCATGTCAACTAATGATGTGTTAGGTGTTGCTTATCCACCACAGATATGTAATGTAACTTCACAAGGCCTGTGGAGGGAGTTATAAGTCTGTGGTATCTTAGAAATTGTTGTCTTAAGAGCATGTAAATTCTCATCATAAGTACCTGTCCGTTAAAGGGAACATGGTGCAGAAAGCATGAGAGTTAGCTAACTAGAGGATTATCCCAAACTAAGATCTGTGTATTAAAAATGGAAGTTTAATTGTGTTTCATATGAATCTTGTCCAATCTTTATTATTTCCTCCCTGTCCCTTCTGTCATATTTAAATCTGCTTTCTAGATAGTGTAGCATAATTTTAAATTGCTTTCGTAGTATAGATTTAATTGCTTTCCTCGACCTAGTTTATCATGCTTTGTAGAATAATTTTTACTGCTTTCATGATCTGATTTAAATTATGTCAAGTAGTTATTAGAAACCCTTGCAAAACTTGAAACGAGTAACCGAGTGGAAAATCTTAGTAAACGACGTGGGCCCTGCTTCCATCGCACATCCTCCAGTGAACGATCCGGTACTTACTATAAATTACTGCAATTTTTGACCCGTGCGCTTTCGGGAGCACAGTTTCTTGACACGAGTAAATAAAAACAACATTTTGGGAAAATACTCTTACAGTGGGAAGATGTTCAAGAATTTCACGGCAGGTATATTCTTGACATGAAATTTAGAGAAGCATCATGGTGCAGATATCAGGGACTTTCAGGGTGACAGACTGAAGGTCCATCCCTGTTGCACCGTGATATTTGTCAAAAGTTTCATGGCTGGAAGAACCACAACGCCGTTTGAACCCCACAGGAGTAATAAAAAGGGAAATCTTAATATATTCTTAAACCCCTTCCCTCAATCATAACTCTTTTCATTTAATAAATCCGAACTTGGAAATTGTATTTCGACGGTTCTTCAACCCCACAGTAGCAAAATGAAACTAGAGCAAAAGTTTCATGGCGCCGTTGCCGGGGACTCTCGGGGCACCATTTGAATTCACAGTTTCCTCCTTAAGCAATAAACCAGTAAAGGAATTTTCAGAAAATTACTCGTGTTGGCGAAGCTCGTCAAAAGTTTCACTGCTCGTTCCTTCCAGTGTTGTTCTCGTTTCTTGAGTCTCGGCTTCTCTTGTCTTGAGGACCCCTGCTGGACTCCCCACTCACCCTTCTTTTCAGCTGCTGCACGCGTGCTACCGCCACGGCGCGGTCATACACAGCTTGCAAATCGGGGTAGTGTACCCCTGCGATCACCTCGCGCACGGACAGGTTCAGTCCCATCTCGAACTTCTGTGCCTTTTCTGCATCAGTAGGGACTAGCCTTGGTGCGAACCTCACCAGCTCCTTGAAGCGGGTGTAGTATTCCTGCACCGTTTGGCTTCCTTGCTTCAGCGACAGGAACTCTTCGTACATGGCAGCTTTAGTACTCAAGGGGTAGAATCGATCCCTGAGTAGTTCCATCATCTCCATCCACGAGTAGGGCTCGTCATCTTCAGTCAGTTTAGCTTGAGTGGCCTGCCACCAGTCGTCGGCTTCGCCTCCCAAGTAGTACGAAGCGACGTGCACTCTTTCTCCTTCCGGACATTTAACTGCTCCCAGCAGCTTGTCGAAGGTCCGGATCCACTCTTCCAGTTTAGCTGGATCCTCCTCACCAGCATAGTGGGACGGCTGGTAAGGATTCACCATCGCCAGGTAGTTAGGGCGAGCTTGGGGCGGAGGTACCGCCGCAGCTTGACCCTGGTTGACTTGCGCGTTTCCGAGCGCAATCAACACTTCCTCTATCGTCCTAAGACGATCGCCCACATTGTTCGGTGCGGGGGCGTCCTGCGCACGTTGGGGCTGTTCCATCTCAGGTTGAATCGGTTCAGTGACGTTTGGTGGTGTTTCAGTGGGTGTTTCAGTGGTGGTTTGGGGAGCGGGTTGAGTTCTTCCTCTTCCTCTTCCTCTGGGTGCCATTCTGGTACAAACGGAAGGGATTAGGACTGGTGAATTTAACATATAGTCTATGTGTATTGCAATTTAGCACGTGGTGCTTTGTTCGAACTAAGAAGCGTCGTACGCTTCGGGGTTTTATTTTAATTTGTTCTTATTTCGAATTTTTTTTTCAGGGCTGTACGGACAGATCTGTCCGTTTTTTTTTTCGATTTATTAAAAATAAATTGGGCATTTTATTTCCTCAAAAGAAATTTTAGTACAAAAGTAGAAATATTTTCCTAGCAAAAGAGTATCTAACAGTAGAATCTCTAGTGTCTCATGACGTTCTCCGGTGGGGTAGCAGGATCTTCCTCCGGATCTTCCTCCTCCGAACTTGGCGGCTGTAGCTCGTCAAAGATAGTGTTTAAGTCTTGCCCGTGGGCATCAATGTATTCCTTTAGTATTAAGTTTTGTGTAGTGAGGGTTTGGACTTGGCGTTCGAGTTGGTTTATGCGGTGATGATCCGTCTCTCTCAAGTTGCCCATGTGATGTAAATTGGCCTCCAATTGAGCCATACGGTACTTAATTTGCTCTAGGGTTTGGTGGGAATCGAGATGAACGCTCATCATCCTGACCATCAACTGCATCACGTCTTGACTAGCCATCTAGCGCAAGCAAGAGATCTAAGTTAATATTCGCCAAGATTCTAAGTTCAATTCGCCAAGATTCTAGGTTCGAATCTTGCCAAGATTCTAGGTTCAAATTCGCCAAGATTCTAAGTTCAAGTTTCACCAAGATTCTAAGTTCATAGCAGAAATGCAATATGCAAGTGCAAATGATGATTTCCCCCCAAAAATAATTTAATGCAGTATATATATATTTTTTTTCCATGGGTTTTAAAATAAAAATTTTCCATGGAAATAATACTTTAAAATTTAAAATAATAGTCAAAATATTAATAATAGTTGAAAAATAATAATGGTTTAAAAATAATAGTTTAAAAATAATAATGGTTTAAAAATAGCCGGGCTCTGATACCAACTTGTAACACCCCGGTTTTTGGTCACCCAGGTCGGGATGTCACCGCCACATCCCCCTAATAAGACACGGTTTCTCCGAGCTTACTAAAGAGATGCAAGGCTAGGTATTGCAGTATTTAAAAGTATTTAAATCATTCAAGATAGCCCATTCAATATAATCGGAAAATAATAATAGTATAGCGCAGCGGAAATAAATGGTTTAGTACAATATCGCAGCGGAAAATATAAATAGGGCCGACATGGCCAAAACACGGGTTAAACAGGCCCGTTCATAATATAGTCTAAAATACGAATTTAAAAGCAAAACAAAGTTCCCAAAATCCCATGTATGATTCGTGCTCACACATGCTCATTCCACATATTCTGTAAGAAAAGGAATAAAAACGGTTTTGGTCAGCAAATTTGCTGAGTAAGTTAATACATGCATGATCGTAGGGTTTAAAAGCCATTAATTGCATAACTTACTAAAAGCATGATAATAACATAATATTTAATTTCATCTAATCAACTATTCGATAGCATAATTTATCTCAGGGCTCTATTTAATAACACATATCGCATGGTTTAGAAATAATAGCCATAATTTAAAGAAAGCATTTAAATAATTTAATTGGACAACAACATAATTTAATCTAGTATAATTTAGTTTAGTATCCCCATTACATCCCCGATTTGGTATTTCAAAGTTTCACGATAGCATCGCGATGTCAACAAGTTTAGCCGGTAGCCCGGCGGCCGCAACCGTATCAGCCATACCCAGTACCACTCCGGAGCCTCGGGAAACCCATACGGATATTCACGAGAGTGTAGGCTCTATATTTCGCCGTTTTGGCAATATCACATTTCAAGTTTAGAGCGCGGGGTCACCATCGTCCATTACGGCACGAAGTGAATCGTTAGGGGGCACCCTGCAGAGCACTCACCCCTAATTTTAATTTATCAAGTTTGTAAGGGGATTTAATTTTTAAAATCTGACTTCAATTGTATTCATTTAAAAATAATATCTCAACTCGTTTCTCCGTTTGAATTCGTTTTAAGGTTCGGAAAAATTCATCAAATCTGTTGCGTCGGTAGAAAGTATAAATTGACAGATTTTTGATTTCTTGTTAATCTTTTAGTTTTGAATGTTTTAATTCATCCCAAAACCATGTAAGAGTTAACTTACAGAGTTTACGAACGTCCGGGAGTGTCTATTCGAAGGCGTGGCTTCCAGTCCACCGTTTCTCCTCTCCGTTCGTCGGGTTCTACGATCTAGATCCAATACGGGGTGTAGAAAGAAAAAGGAGATGATTAGGACTTGTTTTCGAATCGTTTATTGAATAAAGATTGGATCGAGACTTACCACGACTATGGAGATCTGTAGAGAAATTCGTCCAACAGCGTTCGTCTTGGTTTCGTGCCTCCGACGACTCCGGATTTAGGGTTTCGAATGAGTAGAAGGTTGTAGGGTTTTGTAAACTTGTTCGGGGCTCCCAAGGGGTTTATTTATAGATTTCCCAAGCCCTAGGGCGTCCAACATCTGACCTAAGGGTCTTGGGTCGAGAGATGTTCAACCGAAAGTCGAAAAATCCGCGTTCGGGCGAGAGATTCACGCAACGGGCAAATCTGTCGTGTGGCGCGGTCGTGGCGCGCTCTTCCGCCTTCCACCGCGCGGCCACCGCGCGACACTCGCCTGGACTTCGATCCGGGTGGGTCGTGCGATCCGTCGTGCTTTTCCGTCTCTCTTTCGGGTTTCTATCCCTCTATGCTCCCGAATTCCGATTCCCGGGGTATCTTCGGGTTTCTACTTTGTCTCTAAATTTTCACTCGGGTCCAATTGGATGTTTTGGACTCGAATCCTCGAGTTCATTAGTGTCGGGTTTTGGTGTACAATTTATTTACCTTTAATAATTCTTTTCATTTAATTTAATTCCTTTAATTCCTTTTTAAGTTAAATCTCATTTCTCATTTCCTTATATTTATTTATTTATTTATTTGCTGGATTCATTTATTTATTTATGGTATTTATTTTATTTATTATTTATTTATTTAATCATTGTTTTATTTTATGATGGAAAATTCTCGGGTATTACAAAGGCTCCCCCTTCAAGTTACCCTTGGTCGAAACCTGTTGACGACCCTCCTTCTAAAATATTTCGTGTAAGCTCTTGAGTTTGACGACTCCTCGAAAGCCTTGATTGAATCCGTCGACTTCAATCAAGAATACTGTGGCACACTCTCGATCAATTCACCCGAGGAAGTGTTGATCGTATGTCTTCCTTCGAAATGATAAATTCACAAACACGGAACGAATGTGTTTTTCTCTTGCAATTATTTCGATAGCACAAGGGAGAGAATGAGTAATACAAGTTGTGAGCACCACCACCCTTGGCCGGCGTATTTCAAGAGAAAAACATCTCTCCATTCAAGGTAGGATTTTGTTGCCATATTTAACCCTTTCCTTAGAATGGAGTTGCCCGGATTAGGAGATCTTTGTTTCCATACTTCTTGAGCACGATCCGGGCAAGGAATTAGCTGACTGTTGGAGTTGATTTTCGTGCAGATTCGCCAGCATTTCTTCCTTTAAATAGTTTGTCGAATACTGTCGGGGTTGGTTCAACAAAGTAGTCCAGACATCGGTTGTGAACACATTTGCTCAAAACTGGTTCCCAACAATCTCCCCCTTTTTGGCAGAATGTGGGCCAGTATATGAGTTGATCAAACCGATGTCCAAACATTTACACAAGTACATAAAAGGAGAAATATTTCCTATTCCACCCAACCACCAATTACATTAATTCCCATGTCTAGAAAAACTATTCTAATGCTCCGTACGAATAACCTATCCATTTAATCTAGGAGCATTCACAGTAAAACAACACATGGCAATAAAAATGCAGCATCTATAATCACAGTCATATTATTACAGGCCATAATGCAAAATCAGAAACAGTTCACAAAAAGTAGTCCAAACAAGATAAGAAAAACGAATGTTACCCTTCACCAACAGAACTTTTTCAGCAGACTCCCCCTCCTTGATTGTAGTGCTTGCCAGAGGAACCGATCAACGGTTATATCAACTTAACTCCCCCTCTGGCGCACATTTTGCCCAAAAGGGCATGCATCATTCAGATTCTTCAGAGGAATCTGCATCCGAGTCATCAGATTCCTCCTCTGGATTGGTATCCATGTCCAGCTCTCCATCCGACCACACATCAGGAAGCTGTCTGAGCAGCTTTTCAGCAGCCTGAACACGTGCATGTGCCTGAGCTTCCAGGACCTTCAAGTGATTGATGTGATCAGTGAGCTCTTCACGCAGGGAGGAGAAGGCATCTTTGGCAGGGATCCTTCCTCCTGGTCCAGGCAGGTCGGGCTTCTTTTTCACTAGGGCAGCGGATAGCTTGAAGTCAGCTATATCCTCCGGACGATCATGCTTGTCTCCAAGGATGTGGAGATGCTGCAGGTACTCAGTGATGAGGCCTGAGAAGGGATGTGTGGTGTTGTACTTCCTTTTGACTTTTCCAGCAAACACCAGCATTTGTTCAAGCACCAGCACTCAATCCTTTGCCATGAATTCTTTTACCCTCAACTTCAGTGAGTGTCTCAGCAATGGTGTTCATAGGGAATTTTGCAGCACGTGAGTAAACAGACTTAAGAGATGTTCGGGGTACCTGGAGGAATCGATTCAATGCCTTAGATTTCAGTTCAAACAGTTCTCCTCGGGCATAGCTAAGTTCGAACCAGGGGCTTTTGGTGTTGAGGACTTCACCGCTCAGGTTTGCATAGAAATGGCTAACTAGCTGTCCTTTGTATTGCTTGATCTCCGTCCCCCAGAAAAGTAAGGATCTTTCCTCCAAGTATTTGTGCCACCCCATCTCCCCATATCTTGCTGCTGCAAATCGAATCTCCGGATGCACTTTCATCTTCTCCAGGACTGTTGTGAAGTACTGCTTGCACTCTTCATAGTAGAAGTAAGTGGATATGGCATTCCCTGCATCAATGATCTCTGGTTCATGTTCTTCGGATGGGGATAGGACAATCTTCATCTTCTTGGATCCAGTGGCTTTGGAAGACCCTTCTAGTTCAGAACGAGTCCGCTTCTTTGGTTCGGACTCCTTTGGTGAACTCCTTGTAGGAGGAGTTGGTTCTCGTGTTTCAGTCTGGGTTCCTCCTCTTCCACATGATCAGACTCTTCTTCTTTTCCAGAATCCTCACCTAAATCTTCATCTGCATTCTCTTGGTCAGATCCATCTTCATCACTTTTGGTATCTTGTGAACCCAATTCTTCGGACTTGTCTTCACTGGGATTCTCCCCCTTAATGGGACCAGGGGTATCTTCATTAGGGTGGTCAGTGTCACCTTCCGATTCTTTGTTCTGATTGTCCTCAGAGCTTGAGGATTCATCAACTTCTTCTTCTTCTTGTTCGGCTTCAGTAGCAACAGGCTCTGTGGCTGGGGCAATTGGTTCAGTGTTCTTCCTCAGTTCATGCTTTCTCTTCTGGCTGGCAGTCCAGGAAATTTCCTCTGTGATCTCGTTCAAAGCATCATTCTTCTCGTCATCACTGATGTTGATCATTGATTCATCTCCAGAGCTTTCAACGTCTGACTCTTGCACATAGTCAGAATCTGGTTCTTCTTCATCGAGTGGTTCAGTCACAGGTTCAGACTCCTTGGCTGGACTGGTTTGAGTTCCAGAAGCAGTGATTTGAAGAGGTTCAGTTGGGTTTTCCTCGATTGTGGTGATAGGAGCAGGATCACTCACGGCACTTGGTTCCACCACGGTCTTCTTCGCAGGAGTTTTCTTCTTGGTCTTTTCAGTGGACACCTTTGGTGCATCTTTCGGTGCAGGGTCAGCAACTTTAGTGGCCACGACTGCTTCGGAGTCTTTGCCGGAGCCCATTACAGGGAGGTCGGCCAGAATAGCTTCAATGGGTTTCAGTGCTTTGGCAATGTCTGCCTCAACTCGTTCGCTGATGGACGCATTCTTCCTTGCCACGGCTTTCTCTCTTGGTTTGGAGGAGGAGACATCATTCTCTTTAGTTTTCTGCGTTCCTTCTCCTTTTTGTTTCATGGTGTTGGCTCCAGCAACTTCAGCCCGAATATCGAGAGGATCTAGAGCAGCTACGGTGGTACCCTTTTCTCCGGCAGTGGATGGAGAAGAAGAGTGGAATGGAACAGCTACTAGAGAGGGTGTCTCTGAGATGGTCTGATCTACGATTGCCTTCTGAACAGCTTTGGCCCGCCCCTTTGCGCTAGACTCCTCGGGCGATATCACTTTCTTTCTTCCTGTTGAAGATGCGGGAGTTGGTTCTTGAGACTTTGAGCTTTGGCTACCTCGTGTTTTCACCATGTTTCCTGAAATATAGATCTTTCGGCAAGAGCAAGTGAGGACTCACATATTTCTTGAAGAATATATGATGAATGTTAAGAAGGGAAGAGATAGTGGAGGAGAAGGAAACACGATCAATGAGAGATATGGGCACGATAAGATGAGAAACTTCCCTTATTTCAATTTTGGAAAGAGGATCACGGTTACCAAAAATTGTCATGATCACGTTTTTCAATGGGAGTATGCGGATAACTGTTCCCGCCCCTTTCCTTGACAGGTCCGACTGTCACATCAAAATTCGAATTTTGAACTTGTGTGGGAAAATTCCTAGTTTAATGAACCTGCAGAAATCTCCTTAACAAAATAATTAGTATTACAAAACATATTTAAGGTAATAGAATATACGTAAATTAGGAATATGGAAATTGCACAAAATATAAAACTTATTCCAATATTTGCGGGATTATTAGGAGATTGTGCATAATCCGAGATCTCTCCTCAATTTTTCGAATCTTTCTCGATATATTGCCTTAGTGAAAATATCCGCATGTTGCTCAGTAGTTCCGACATGTTGGATGGACACAATTCCTTCTTCAACAAGATCTCTAATGAAGTGGTGTCGGAGCTCAATATGCTTGGTTCTCCCATGTTGGACTGGATTCTTTGAGATGATGATTGCACTCATGTTGTCACATAGTATAGTGAGGACTTCTTGATCAATTCCATAATCTAGCATCATTTGCTTCATCCACAGCAATTGTGCACAACAACTTCCAGTCACAATGTATTCAGCTTCGGCAGTAGAGAGTGAGATGGAGCTTTGTTTCTTGCTATACCAACTAACTAGGTTGGTTCCGATGTAGAAGCACCCTTCCGTTGTGCTCTTTCTATCGTCCGCGTCATCTGCCCAATCTGCATCACTATAACCAATGAAATGAAAGGTTAGATTCTTTAGAATACCATATACCAAGTTCACTTGTCCCTGAAACATATTTGATCACTCTTTTGGCTGCTTTCAAGTGAGATTCCTTGGGATCGGCTTGGTAGCGAGCACATACTCCAACTGCATAGCTTATGTCAGGTCGACTTGCGGCCAAGTATAGTAAGCTCCCAATGATGCTTCGATAGAGTTTCTGATCCACACTTTGACCACTGGGATCTTTGCTCAATCTGTCATTAGTCCCTATAGGAGTTCGGACATGTTTGCTGGACTCCATGCCAAACTTTTTGACAATGTTCCGAGCATACTTGGTTTGGCTGAGAAATATGCCATCTTTCTTTTGTGCTACCTGCAAGCCAAGAAAATAGGTTAGTTCCCCAACCATGCTCATTTCAAACTCCTTACCCATTATTTCGATGAAGTGGTCTTTGAGCACATGATGTGTTGATCCAAAGACTATGTCATCTACATAGACTTGAGCAATTAGAATTCCTTTGCTTTCTCTTTTGATGAATAAAGTCTTGTCAAGACTTCCTCTTTCAAATCCATGTTCGAGCAGGTACTTGGAGAGCCTCTCGTACCAAGCCCTAGGAGCTTGTTTTAAGCAATATAGAGCTTTGTTGAGCTTCTAGACATGGGGATGATGAGGGTCCTCAAATCCTTTGGGCTGCTGCACGTACACTTCTTTGTTGAGCCATCCATTTAGGAAAGCGCTCTTGACATCCATTTGATAAAGCTTGAACCCTAATGAACATGCAATGGATAATAGGAGTCGAACTGCTTCAAGTCTGGCTACGGGGGCAAATGTCTCACTGAAGTCCACTCCTTCAACCTGTGTGTATCCTTGAGCAACTAGACGTGCCTTGTTTCTGGTAATGTTCCCTTTTTCATCACTTTTGTTGCGAAAGATCCACTTGGTACCGATTATGTTCTTATCTTTGGGTCTTTCGACAAGAGTCCAAACTTCATTTCTTTTGAACTGAAGTAGTTCATCTTGCATGGCGTTTATCCAATGCTCATCCTGGAGAGCCTCTTCCACTTTGGATGGTTCGATCTTGGATGTATAGCAGTGCAAGCCAGCTAGTTCTTTGAAGTCAATCTTCTTCTCGCGAGTTTTCCTCTTTTCATTGACATCACCTATTATATCTTCAGGGTCATGATGTTTATGAATGCGTCCGTTGAGGTCTTTCTGGGGCTCAGAGTCAAGAGACAAGGTGTCCAGAATGGGAGTTTGGACTGCTTCCGTGGACTCTGCGCCAGTTATGATTTTTTCAGCATTGATCTGTCCTGAATTCTGACTACTAGGTAATGTTGATGGAATTTCATCATCATTTAGATGAGCATGATCTTTGCATGAGACATCTTCTATGGCAACGTTTATGGACTCAAGAACTTTCCTGGTCTTTGGAATATATATCCTGCATGCTCTGCTTGTGATAGAGTATCCCACGAACACTCCTTCATGACTCTTTTCTTGGAATTTTCCCATATGTTCCCTGTCATTTAAGATAAAACATTTGCTACCAAAGATATGAAAGTAAGTGATAGATGTCTTTTTACTGTTCCATATCTCATATGGAGTCATGAGGGAATTAGGTCTCAAGTAGACTCGATTTATGGTATAGCATGCAGTGTTGATAGCCTCAGCCCATAAGAACTCAGCTACATTTTTGACATTTAGCATGACCCTTGACATTTCTTGCAGGGTGCGATTTTTCCTTTCAACTACTCCATTTTGTTAAGGAGTTTTTGTTGCCGAGAATTCTTGCTTGATTCCATGAGCAGAGCAATATTCCTCAAAGGATTGGTTTTCAAATTCTCGTCCATGATCACTTCGAATCCTTTTCACTTTGGTATCTTTCTCAGTCATGAGGCGGTTGCATAATTTTTCAAAGGCTTTAAAAGCGTCACCATTTTCCCTGAGAAAGTCTACCCAAGTATATCTTGAATAATTGTCAATGCATACAAAAATATATCTTTGACCTCCCAAGCTTTCAACCTCAGTGGGACCAATAAGATCCATGTGCAGTAGGTCAAGACATTTAGTCGATCCGAGGTGTTCAGACAGCTTGTGTGAACTCCTATGCTGTTTGTTCTTGGCACATTCGTCACAGAACTCCACGTTGGAGTTTTTGAAGTGAGGAAGATCTTTGACTGCTTCGGTTCTACTGAGTCTGATCAGATCTTTGAAGTTGAGATGCCCAAGCTTTTCATGCCATAGCATGATGTGGTTTTTTCCTGCAACTGAGCCAAAATTGCCTGTTTGAACAAGATGATAACAATTATTTTTAGAGCGCAAACCTCTCATGATGCATTCTTGATTTTGGTTGAGCACTTGACAATCTTTCTTGGTGAACTGTACAACAAGATCCTCATCACACAATTGACTGATGCTAATCAAGTTTGCTTGAAGTCCATCAACAAAGAACACTGGAGATAGTTCTCGTGAGCCGTTGTTCTCAATGGTTCCTTGTCCAACCAGGGCAGCCTTTTTGCCATCTCCAAATACAAAAAATCCTCCATCAATTTCCTTGTAATGTTTGAGCAAGTTCCTTTCACCGGTCATGTGTTTGGAGCATCCACCATCAAAATACCATACTGTGTCCTTAGATTTCTTCTTATGTGATAAGAAGACAACATGGCATCTGTTTTGAACTTTAGGAACCCATTCGCATTTGATGGAGATCAGCTTTATCTTGATTTTATCGTTCGGCCAGATGATAGGTCTTCCTGCTTGTAGGTCTCTCACAATGATTCCACAGTTTTTAGTTTTGTGGCATTCAAGTTTGCAATAATCACATCTGAGTGGAATGGGAGGAGGAGGTCTTCTCGTCCATTTGTTTCTTTTTGTATGATGAAGAACTTTCTTCCTAGTCTGGTGTTCACTCAGCATTCCTACGGAGACAAATTTTCTTTTATTCACCCCTTTTGAGGTTGAAGCTTGAAAACCTAGGCCTTGTTTGTTACTGCTTGGTCTCCCCATAGCGATGACATCATCTAGTTTTCCTTTTCCTTTTTCAAAGCAGCAAGAGTGTCTTCGGCCTTGGCAAGCTTTTCTTGAACTTCAGTCAGTTCGGTATGAAGAGCATCTTTCTTGCCAAGCATACTGTAGTACCAGAGTTTGTAGTCATTCTTTTCCACTTCTAGGTCATCATTATCTTTCTGGAGTTCTGCATTTTTCTCAAGTAGTTCGTCCACCTGTTCAGACAGTTCTTTGAACATCTTTTCAAGTTCCTAATTTCTGTTTTCGAGACCGTTGATATGCTCCTTTGAGTTTCCATTCTCGACTTTCAGTTCTACTGACTCAGCAATGGATATTTCCAATTTCTCGAACGTTTCTTCATAGAGATCGTTGAGTTTGCTGATACTCTCTTCATGTTCCCTGACAAAAGAATGCACCATGTTAGACGAAACCATATTGACTGAGTTAGTACTGATACCTGCATCGTTTTCATCATCACTGTCTGAATCCCACGTCCCGACAAATGCTACTCCATAGTCTGGACCATTTTCACTGGACTCCTTCTCATCTTCGGAGTCACTGAATGTTACTTGGTATGATTTGTTTGACTCCTTTGGTCGAAGATTGGCACAGTCCTTTTTGATATGACCTCTTCCGCCACACTCAAAACAGATGATTTCTTTGTCATCCTCAGTCTTAGATGGTTTGGATCTGTTTTTGTCGAACGACTTAGAGCCTTTCGAAGTAGGTTTGGAATTAGATGTCCCGGCATCCTTCTTCATGGAAGAGTTGAATCTGGATCTTCGGTTTTTAAGGATCTGATTCAGCCTTTTGGACAGCATGGCCAATTCTTCTTCATCACTGTAGTCATCAAGATCTTCCACGGAGGAGTCATCCATATCCTTGGTCAAAGATCTGAATGCTACTGGTTTGCTTTTACCCCTAGGGCAGTGATCCATTTCCCATAATTGTAGGATTCCCATCAGTTCATCAACCTGTAATTTATCAAAGTCTTTGTATAGTTCAAGTGTAGCCACTTTTGCATTGAACCTTTCTGGAAGCATCCCAATGATTTTACCTACAATATCCTGTTGAGAATACACTTTGCCAAGCTGAAGAGCTTGGTTGGTTAGATCACGAATACGACCAATATATTGGCCAACAGTTTCATTATCATCCATAGTAATCTTATGAAATTGAGCATCAAGTGTAATGATTCTTGATTTCTTTACCAGAGCCATACCCTCATAGGTATTGGCTAAATTAGTCCAGACGTCGTATGCAATCTTGCATCCAGCGATAAGTTTGTATTGATCCTTTGTAAGGGCGTTATGAATAGCATTCAATGCTTTGGAGTTCTTTGATGCAGCAAGTTTCTCGGTTGCAGTCCATTCTCTCCTTGGTTTGAGGGTTTTCACACCATCTTTTTCTTCTACTGGAGGATGGTATTGAGTTTCTACTGCATCCCAAGCTCCTTCATCTAGAGCGATGAGAAATGCATCCATTTGATCTTTCCAATAGGCATAGTTTGATCCATCGAGCAATGGGGGCCTGGTTACTGAACCACCTTGGCTATCCATACTTTTATGACTGGATCTTGCTTGCAGAGCGGGTGGCTCTGATACCAATTGTTAGGTCCGTATGCGTGGATAACCAATGAACTGGTCCTGAAAACTAGTTCAAACACCTTTTGTGGACACGTTAAACAGTTTTAAGATGTTATGCAGCGGAAAATAAATAAACTGTTAAAGTAAGGAACTTAAAGTTTGTTGACCCAGTTTGGCACAAGCCTACATCTGGGGGATACCAATCCAGGAGGTTCACTAATTGTTTCAACTTGATCCTCGATCTAAACAATAGTGATTTAACTCGCCCAACTCCAATCTCCAAGCGGTTGAATTGTGGGACCAAAAGACTCCCTTGTTTTGGTGAAGATCTTCCCCGACCTTGCTCCAATTCCTTGAAGGCTCCCCCTTCAAGTTACCCTTGGTCGAAACCTGTTGGCGACCCTCCTTCTAGAATATTTCGTTTAAGCTCTTGAGTTTGACGACTCCTCGAAAGCCTTGATTGAATCCGTCGACTTCAATCAAGAACACTGTGGCACACTCTCGATCAATTCACCCGAGGAAGTGTTGATCGTATGTCTTCCTTCGAAATGATAAATTCACGAACACGGAAGGAATGTGTTTTTCTCTTGCAATTCTTTCAATAGCACAAGGGAGAGAATGAGTAATATAAGTCTTGAGCACCACCACCCTTGGCCGGCGTATTTCAAGAGAAAAACATCTCTCCATTCAAGGTAGGATTTTGTTGCCATATTTAACCCTTTCCTTAGAATGGAGTTGCCCGGATTAGGAGATCTTTGTTTCCATACTTCTTGAGCACGATCCGGGCAAGGAATTAGCTGACCGTTGGAGTTGATCTTCGTGCAGATTCGCCAGCATTTCTTCCTTTAAATAGTTTGTCGAATATTGTCGGGGTTGGTTCAACAAAGTAGTCCATACATCGGTTGTGAACACATTTGCTCAAAACTGGTTCCCAACACTCATCACCCACATCATGTCTATAAACTCAATGGTCGGCTGATCTCTTCAACGGTTGTGTTCGTGAATGTAACACCCCGTATTTGATAACCCAGGCCGCACCGCCACACCTCCCTAGCAAGACACGGATTCTCCGAGCTTGCTAAAGAGATGCAAGGCTATGGGTTTTGGAAAAAAAGTTTTAAAAACAAGTCCGGAATTGCTTAAAATAATAATATGACATCATCCACACATGTAATAATAATAACAAATTTGCAGCGGGAATTTAAAGATAGGGCCGACATGGCTAAAGTCGGGTTAACAAGCCCGTATGCAAGTCATGTAAAATAAATACTAAATGTCCAAAGTTATCTCCCGATGCATGATCATGCTCCGTACTCTGTAATAGAAAAATAAACAACGGGTTTTATCAGTACATAAAATAATGAGTAAGTTAATCCCTAACTAAACAATTTGACGGGTTACATGTGTTTAATTAAAATTACTCTTTTCATGCATTACGAAATTAATTTAAAATTCATAGTTTACTCGCAGCGTAAGAACATGATTAATTTATTCAAGACGAGAATACATAATTAAATGACTAAATTTTAAAGCGTAATTTAAAAGCATAATTTAAAAACGTAATTTAGAAGCATAATTTAAAAACGTGATAAATAATTTCAGCATAATTAAATACGCACACAAGTCTTTTATATTTTTATCCCGCAAACTAAGAAGAGGACACCATACCGGGGAGATCACTAACGAGGCAATCTCAATAATCATAATCAGTTAGCCGGTGAGCCGGCGGCCGCAGCCATATCAGTGTTGACTGCCGTTTTGGCTAGCCATGTATCTCGATTGCCATTCCGGCAAGCCGTGTGTATCTACTGTCAATTTGACAGGCATGTATATTTAGTGTCATTTGACAGGCCTTTCAAGCGGTTTCACTGCCACTCGGGCAGGCCGTGTATTTCTCACTGCCGTTTTGGCAGGCCATGTGCACAACTGCCGATTTGGCATAATAAGGAGATCACTAACGAGGCAATCTCAGATAGTAGGGAGACCACTAACGAGGCAGTTTCAAAGATAATGATAGCATGAAGATCGGCTCAGTCTAGTGCACGGGATTTTTCGAAAGTTCGTATTTCAATGTTACCAAAATATTCGATATCGCGTTTCGTAGTTCGAGTTTTCTCAAGTTCGAAAAATCCGATTCGACGCAGTTTACGCCTTCCTTAATTAAAAATTCATCTTTACACCAAAAATTCTAAAATTTACACAGTAGCTCAAAAACACACATACGAACAACTTTCATGTTTTAAGTTTTTGGAAATAAGGTTTCGAAGTGAGTCAAATTTCGAGTTCTTTGCAAAAGATGATTTTTGTCCAAAAGACTAATTCCGACACAGTTACGTGCAACGCCGATTAAAAATTCATTTCAAAGCCAATTGGTCTGAAATTTTTACAGGATGTGCACAACACCTTAATGAATAACTTTCATGTTTTAAGATTTTGGAAATAATGAATTTTAGATGTTCAAAAGTCGACACAACACGCTGCATACGCGCGGACTCCAAAGTTAGTTTAGAACAGTTTCTGAAAATTGTCCGTTTGACATATCAAATGAACTCCAAAATTCATGAAATTTTATATGCATAATCTAGACATAATTATCTACAACTTTTGTTTAGAAATGCAAAGTTGAATAGATCTAAAAATGGGTGAAAAACATGCATCAAAATCGAGTCAAATAATCTGTCCAGAATTCAAACGTCCGGTTTTGTCACAGAAACTTTACGGCGCGTTTTGGGATAGTAAATCTTTATGTCAATGGCTGAAATTTGGACACAAGGTAGATTAGTGTCTTATGAACAAAATCTATGTTGAAAAGTTTTTAGTTTAATTCCCGAAGGTCGAGTTTTAGGCGAGTTTATAAAATTGGACAAAAATAGGGTTTTTGAAAACCGATTTTTGTTACGTGTCTAGATCTTAAGTTTTAAACGACAATAAACCACAAAAATTGAAGAGTAAGGTCTTAACTTACTTAGTTGGAGAATAGGGTCACTGTAAGGGATTTCCGGACGTCCTAAGGTCGCGACGAACGACCAACTTCTCCGATCGCTTTTTGTTCGTCCCCCGACGTGAAATCGTGGCAAAGGAAAGATGGTTAGATTTCGAGTTTTTGAGACTTATGGATGAGCTACACACTATAATACAACTTACCAAGATCCTACAAGGCAGTGGCCTTGTCTCGCTCGTCCCGTCTTCACCGGAATACTCGTCGGGAGGTTGCCGGAAATTCGTCGGAGAGGTGTTTGGCTTTGGGAGAGATTGTGGGTGTTTGGGGGGGCTGCTCAATGGTGAATAGCGTGGGGGAGGCAGCCCTAGTCGGGTAAAAGCTTCTCCACTTGTCCGATTTAGTTACCAAAGTCGGGAGGCGTAATTTTGGCAAGAAATCGCCATGATCGCGCGATTTGCAGTTGTCTGCTTGGCAAGAAATCGCCATGATCGCGCGATTTGCAGCTGTCTGCTGCTTGGCGCGCTCCTGGCGCGTTCCCGCGCGGCGACCGCGCGGCTCCGGGTCGGGCCTTTCCTCATCTCTTTTGGAATTCTGTCCTTCTACGTTTTCGGGCTCGACTTTTCGGGTCGTTTTCGGGTTACGATTCCTTTCTTAAATTTATTTTGACTCCAATGAATTTCATATTCGAAATCTTGAATCCGTCGAGTTTGAATCCGTTGGCTTGAATTCGTCGTCTTTTGGCTCATGTGCAATAATTTATCTAATTAAATTATTTCCGACTTCACGGGTTCTTGGAATTAAAATTCTTTTCCTTCTTGAATTTAATTCCAGTTCTTTTGGGATTAATACATGGAATATCTTCGGGCTTCCTTTCCCTCTTTCATCCCATTTCGACTTGACCAAAATTTGGGTTCGAATTCTTTGAATTTATCGGTCACGCCATTTCCGAGCAATAATTTATTGTAATAAATTATTTTCTTCTCGGAAATGAATTTTATTTCGTTTCTTTGAGTGTTGTAAAAACCCCGGGTATTACAGTCTACCCCCCCTTAAGAATCATCTTCGTCCCCGAAGTTGCGCCCTCGCTTTCTTTTGGGCTCAATTTAATGTTGGGGTATTTCCATCTATTTTCCACAAGAAATTTATTCCATTCCTTTGAACGTGAATTAAATTTCTCGGGTGTTACATCCTCTCCCCCTTAGGAATCAACTTCGTCCTCGAAGTTGGGAGTTAGCTCCTCGCGAGCTCGGACATTGTTTGGTTGCGTGATTGTATTAATGTGTGTTGTTGTTTGTTATTATTTGACTGTACCCAGAATTTAGATTTCCAAGCTGCCTACATGTAACACCCCGATTTTTGGTCGCCCAGGTCGGGGTGTCACCGCCACACCTCCCTAGCAAGACACGGTTTCTCCGAGCTCACTAAAGAGATGCAAGGCTATGGTTTTTCAGAATTTAAAATATTCAAACAGCCCATTCATATATAATTTAAAAATAATACATCGAAGTTGCAGCGGAAAATAATAATTACATATGTATAATGCAGCGGAATTTAATATAGCCAACACGGCCAGAATACGGGTTAAACAGGCCCGTTCATGCAAGATCTAGTCTAATATAATAATTCAAAATAATATATCTTCCCAAAATTCCCATGTATGCATATGACGATGCATAATTCTCAACTCTGAAAGAAAAAGGAAAAATATGGTTTGTTCAGCAAAAACTTGCTGAGTAAGTTAACGCATACATGATTATGAGGTTTCAAAGCCTTTAATTAAATTTAAAGGAAACATGTGCATAATGTAATCTATTCATTTAATAATAATTTAATCGCATAATTTAAAAGGCATGGATTCCATACGATCTTGAGTATAGCTTGAAAAGTAATTAAATAAATTTCCATAAATATAAAAGAACAATCTAATACAACTTTAATTTGGAATTCTCGCAAACTTCTCGTTTCATATCTTTTAGAGATCACCATCGCTAGGGCTCTATATCCGCCAGCCTTACGCCTGGGCTCTTATGTCCACAAGTATCATGGTCGATCTTTTAATTAGAGTTAATCCGTCCGCTAGCCATACGATCAGTGTTTCGCTAGGGCTCTTACGTCAACCTAGACATACACTTGGGCTCTTATGTCCCAAGCCGCAGAGAACATTGACAGTATCTAGCTTAGTCATAACCCGCAATATTTTTAACCTTCTTATTTCGTGTATCTTATTTCAAAGAATTTCTACTCGTTTCAACCGTAAAGGCTAATTTCGCCGTTTCAACAAGATTTCAAGATTTAACTCCCGGTAAACCACTGTTTACTCTGAAATTCATTAAAAATCGAGTTTAGTTCCAAAAATTCTGAAATTTTACCACTGACTCGGAAACATCGAGATGAACAACTTTCTTGTTTTAACTTTTTCAATCCGAGATGCCGAAACAGGTCAAAAACCTTAATTTTCGTCCTACCATAAATCTGTCCGAATTTCGTGTACAGCAGTTTAAGATTATCAAGATCTACCATAGCAAATCAACTCCAAACTCAACGAAATTTTACAGAGACCTTCTTAAGACATTTGTCTACAACTTTCATGTTCGGCTAAAGATCTAAATCGGCCTAGAACTAATGTCAAAAACGTGATCAAGATCGGACCTAAGTTCTGTCAAGAAATTCAAGATCCAAGTTTCAGCAGTTCGGTTTCGGGTGGATTTCAAATATCAAAACGTCTCTAAAAATTCTGAAAATTTTACAGTAGATAGATCTAAGCCTTAGGAACGTTTTTCATCTTTTAAGTTTTTCCGTTTGAAGTCGTTTTAAGGTTCGGAAAAATTAGACAAAACTGTTGCGCCGGTAAAGTCATACGTTGACAGATTTTCGAAATCTTGTTTAAACTTTTAGGTTTGAATGTTTTAGTTACTCCCAAAACCATGTAAGTATTAACTTACAGATTCATAGATGTCCGGGATCGTCTATTTCGAAGGCGTGGCTTCCAGTCCACCGTTTATCCTCTTGATTCGTCGGGTTCTTCGTTCTCGATCCGGATCGGGGGTTTAGAATAGAAAAAGGGCCGAATTAGGCTTCGTTTTCGAATCAAGAATGGAAGGAGGAATAGATCGGATCTTACCAAGATGATAGGGGACCCCAAATTCGTCCAAGACAGTCCCTCCTCTCGGTGTTGTGCCTCCGACGACTCCGAAATTAGAGTTTTATGTGTAGAGAGATTTCGTAGGGTTTTGTAAAACGTTTGGGGCTGATTAGGATGGTTATTTATAGATGGAAAGGGCCTAAAGGTCGTCCAAATGCAGCCCTAGGATGTCTTGAGTCGCAAGGTGTGCAACCGAAGTCGAAAAATCCGGATTCGGACGAGTAAATCTCGCAACTGGGAGATTCTGTGGCGTGGCGCGCTCGTGGCGCGGTCTTCCCCTTATAGGAGCGCGGCCACCGCGTGGCCTCGGTCTAGGCTTCGGTCTGGGCCGGGTCGTGCGATCCGTCGGGCGTTTCCTCCTCTCTTTCGGACTTCTATCCCTCTATGTTCTCGGATTCGGATTTCCGGGGTATCTTCGGGCTTCTATTTCTTCTCTAAATTTTACTCGGGTCTAATTTTACATGTGGACTCGAGTTATTGAGTCCATCGATGTTGGGTTCACGTATGACCATTTATTTGACTAAATTGTTTTCGGCTTCCCGGGTTCTCGAAATTTTGATTCCCTTTTTAATTTAAATTCCCTTTCTCATCTCTTATGATTCTTTATCTATTTATCATGTTTGTTTATTTATTATTTTTATTTATTTATTTATCTATTTATATATTTATTTATTTATTTTATGTTGCAAAATTCTCGGGTATTACACTACGTACCCCGTGAAAGGATCAAGTCATAACGTAGTTCAAAACAATCTGAATTTGTTTATTTTTGATTGGATACAATTCGTCGAATCGAACTCAAAATAAATGCAGTTATCGATGCTTGGAAACTTCTTACGGTTGCTTGGGCCGAGTGGTCACGTCCTCTCTCCTGTTTATGTTTTCTATTCGCGCCCGCCAGCCACGCAGCCGATGACCATGTCGACCGCACCGAAGGCATGATTCAGGCTGAGGGCATCCTCTCGCATAGTGTGGTTTACCACACTTTGGACATGGTCGCGCATAGTCACCATGGTTGAAGACTATCCCCTTGTTTTCGTCCATTGTCGTTTTGATGTGGTTGGTTCGAGTTTCTACGGACATGGCCATTATTCCTCTTGTATCCTCCTTGTGGTCCTTGGTTAGTCCCACCTCCGATTTCCGTTTCAGTCCTTGAACTCGTGCAACCGCTACTGCACGATCATACAGAGCTTGCAGGTCAGGGTAGTGCTCACCCGTGATCACCTCTCTAATAGATAGGTTCAGTCCCATCTCGAACCTCTGTGCCTTCTCTACATCAGTTGACACCAGTCTCGGCGCAAACCGCACCAACTCCTTGAAACGGTTATAGTATTCTTGGACCGTTTTTCCTCCTTGCCTTAGTGCCAGAAATTCCTCGTACATGGCAGCCTTCGTGCTCATGGGATAAAAATGATCCCTAAGCAGATCCGTGAATTCTGACCATGTGTAGGGCTCGTCGTACTCCGCACGATTCCATTGGGTGGCTTGCCACCAATCATCCGCCTCGCCTCCTAAGTAATATGAAGCTACGTGAACCTTTTCCCCGTCGGGACACTTTACGACGTTCAACAGCTTATCGAACGTCCATATCCATTCCTCTAGCTGAGCCGGGTCCCTTTTTCCGGCGTAGTGGGGTGGTTGGTAAGGGTTTACCAAGGCTAAGTAGTTGACTCGGGTTACCGGTGGTGGTACACCTGCTTGTGCACGTTGCACTTCAGCATTTCCTAATACTACGAGAACTTCCTCGACAGTCCTTAGACGCCCATCCATATTGTTGGGAACATGAGGCACTCGCCCTCCTACGTTATGAGGGATCCCATTATTGTTCGGTGCGTTGGGGAGGTCAGCGTTAGTGTTGTTTGGGATTTCCTTTCTCGATTTGCCCTTAGGTGCCATTTTCTGTTATCAACGCACGTGAAGATGAGTTTCTAATCTAAGGTAAGTTAGCGTTCAAGAAAATCTATAAGATAGGATTGGCAAGAGGTATTAGATAGAAGAATGCTAAACTTAGGTGATCAAGTTCTAGGACTATGGCAAATTTGTATTAAGCAAATGCTTCTAAGTCAAGGTCATGACCAATTTTTAATGTAAGAGTTTTGACACTGTTAATTCACATAAAAAAAAATTTAGCGCGATATTCATGCATGTATGTGTGCGAATGCATGTATGCTTTATACAATGCTACCCCAACCCCGAAAAATATTTTCGTGACTTTAAAAACTTGTTGGAAAATTTTTTATGCATATGTAAATATTTTCCATGTGTTTAAAATAAATTTTGTTCCATGGAAATAAAACTTAAAATTTTAAAAAAATAATATTAATATTTGTTCAAAAATCCTTGGCCTCTATATTGGCCAAAATAATAATAATAATTTAAAAATATTTCCGGGCTCTGATACCACTTTGTAACACCCCGGATTTGATAACCCAGGCCGGGATGCCACCGCCACACCTTCCTAGCAAGACACGGATTCTCCGAGCTTGCTAAAGAGATGCAAGGCAATGGGTTTTGGAAAAAAAGTTTTAAAAACAAGTCCGGAATTGCTTAAAATAATAATATGACATCATCCACACATGTAATAATAATAACAAATTTGCAGCGGGAATTTAAAGATAGGGCCGACATGGCCAAAGTCGGGTTAATAATCCCGTATGCAAGTCATGTAAAATAAATACTAAATGTCCAAAGTTATCTCCCGATGCATGATCATGCTCCGTACTCTGTAATAGAAAAATAAACAACGGGTTTTATCAGTATATAAAATACTGAGTAAGTTAATCCCTAACTAAACAATTTGAGGGGTTACATGTGTTTAACTAAAATTACTCTTTTCATGCATTACGAAATTAATTTAAAATTCATTGTTTACTCGCAGCGGAAGAACACGATTAATTTATTCAAGACGAGAATACATAATTTAAGGACTAAATTTTAAAGCGTAATTTAAAAGCATAATTTAAAAACGTAATTTAGATGCATAATTTAAAAACGTGATAAATAATTTCAGCATAATTAAATACGCACACAAGTCTTTTATATTTTTATCCCGCAAACTAAGAAGAGGACACCATACCGGGGAGATCACTAACGAGGCAATCTCAATAATCATAATCAGTTAGCCGGTGAGCCGGCGGCCGCAGCCATATCAGTGTTGACTGCCGTTTTGGCTAGCCATGTATCTCGATTGCCATTCCGGCAAGCCATGTGTATCTACTGTCAATTTGACAGGCATGTATATCAACTGTCATTTGACAGGCCTTTCAAGCGGTTTCACTGCCACTCGGGCAGGCCGTGTATTTCTCACTGCCGTTTTGGCAGGCCATGTGCACAACTGCCGTTTTGGCATAATAAGGAGATCACTAACGAGGCAATCTCAGATAGTAGGGAGACCACTAACGTGGCAGTCTCAAAGATAATGATAGCATGAACATCGGCTCAGCCTAGTGCACGGGATTTTTTGAAAGTTCGTATTTCAATGTTACCAAAATATTCGATATCGCGTTTCGTAGTTCGAGTTTTCTCAAGTTCGAAAAATTAGATTCGACGCAGTTTACGCCTTCCTTAATTAAAAATTCATCTTTACACCAAAAATTCTAAAATTTACACAGTAGCTCAAAAACACATATACGAACAACTTTCATGTTTTAAGTTTTTGGAAATAAGGTTTCGAAGATAGTCAAATTTCAAGTTCTTTGCAAAAGATGATTTCTGTCCAAAAGACTAATTCCGACACAGTTACGTGCAATGCCGATAAAAAATTCATTTCAAAGCCAATTGGTCTGAAATTTTTACAGGATGTGCACAACACCTTAATGAATAACTTTCATGTTTTAAGATTTTGAAAATAATGAATTTTAGATGTTCAAAAGTCGACAACAACACGCTACATACGCGCGGACTCCAAAGTTAGTTTAGAACAGTTTCTGAAAATCGTCCGTTTGACATATCAAATGAACTCCAAAATTCATGAAATTTTGTATGCATAATCTAGACACAATTATCTACAACTTTTATTTAGAAATGCAAAGTTGAATCGATCTAAAAATGGGTGAAAACATGCATTAAGTCGAGTCAAATAATCTGTCCAGAATTCAAACGTTCGGTTTTGTCACAGAAACTTTACGGCGCGTTTTGGGATAGTAAATCTTTATGTCAATAGCTGAAATTTGGACACATGGTAGATTAGAGTCTTATGAACAAAATCTATGTTGAAAAGTTTTTGGTTTGAATTCCCGAACGTCAAGTTTTAGGCGAGTTTATAAAATTGGACGAAAATAGGGTTTTTGAAAACCGATTTTTGTTACGTATCTAGATCTTAAGTTTTAAACGACAATAAACCACAAAAATTGAAGAGTAAGGTCTTAACTTACTTAGTTGGAGAATAGGGTCACTGTAAGGGATTTCCGGACGTCCTAAGGTCGCGACGAACGGCCAACTTCTCCGATCGCTTTTTGTTCGTCCCCCGACGTGAAATCGTGGCAAAGGAAAGATGGTTAGATTTCGAGTTTTTGAGACTTATGGACGAGCTACACACTATAATACAACTTACCAAGATCCTACAAGGCAGTGGCCTTGTCTCGCTCGTCCCGTCTTCACCGGAATACTCGTCGGGAGGTTGCCGGAAATTCGTCGGAGAGGTGTTTGGCTTTGGGAGAGATTGTGGGTGTTTGGGGGGGCTGCTCAATGGTGAATAGCGTGGGGGAGGCAGCCCTAGTCGGGTAAAAGCTTCTCCACTTGTCCGATTTAGTTACCAAAGTCGGGAGGCGTAATTTTGGCAAGAAATCGCCATGATCGCGCGATATGCAGCTGTCTGCTACTTGGCGCGCTCCTGGCGCGTTCCCGCGCGACGACCGCGCGGTTTCGGCCTGGGCCGGGTCGTGCGATCCGTCGGGCCTTTCCTCATCTCTTTCGGACTTCTGTCCTTCTACGTTTTCAGGTTCGACTTTTCGGGTCGTTTTCGGGTTACGATTCCTTTCTTAAATTTATTTCGACTCCAATGAATTTCATATTCGAAATCTTGAATCCGTCGAGTTTGAATCCGTTGGCTTGAATTCGTCGTCTTTTGGCTCCCGTGCAATAATTAATCTAATTAAATTATTTCCGACTTCACGGGTTCTTGGAATTAAAATTCTTTTCCTTCTTGAATTTAATTCCAATTCTTTTGGAATTAATCCATGAAATATCTTCGGGCTTCCTTTCCCTCTTTCATCCCATTTCGACTTGACCAAAATTTGGGTTCGAATTCTTTGAATTTATCGGTCACGCCATTTCCGAGCAATAATTTATTGTAATAAATTATTTTCTTCTCGGAAATGAATTTTATTTCGTTTCTTTGGGCGTTGTAAAAACCCCGGGTATTACAGTCTACCCCCTTTAAGAATCAACTTCGTCCCCGAAGTTGCGCCCTCGCTTTCTTTTGGGCTCAATTTAATGTTGGGGTATTTCCATCTACTTACTTTCCACAAGAAATTTATTCCATTCCTTTGAACGTGAATTAAATTTCTCGGGTGTTACATCATCTCCCCCTTAGGAATCAACTTCGTCCTCGAAGTTGGGAGTTAGCTCCTCGCGAGCTCGGACATTGTTTGGTTGCGTGATTGTTTTAATGTGTGTTGTTGTTTGTTATTATTTGACTGAACCCAGAATTTAGATTTCCAAGCTGCCTACGTACCCCGTGAAGGGATCAAGTCATAACGTAGTTCAAAACAATCTGAATTTGTTTATTTTTGATTGGATACAATTCGTCGAATCGAACTCAAAATAAATGCAGTAATCGATGCTTGGAAACTTCTTACGGTTGCTTGGGCCGAGTGGTCACGTCCTCTCTCCTGTTTATGTTTTCTATTCACGTCCGGCAGCCACGCAGCCGATGACCATGTCGACCGCACCGAAGGCATGATCCAGGCTGAGGGCATCCTTTCGCATAGTGTGGTTTACCACACTTTGGACATGGTCGCGCATAGTCACCATGGTTGAAGACTATCCCCTTGTTTCGTCCATTGTCGTTTTGATGTGGTTGGTTCGAGTTTCTACGGACATGGCCATTATTCCTCTTGTATCCTCCTTGTGGTCCTTGGTTAGTCCCACCTACCGATTTCCGTTTCAGTCCTTGAACTCGTGCAACCGCTACTGCACGATCATACACAGCTTGCAGGTCAGGGTAGTGCTCACCCGTGATCACCTCTCTAATAGATAGGTTCAGTCCCATCTCGAACCTCTGTGCCTTCTCTACATCAGTTGACACCAGTCTCGGCGCAAACCGCACCAACTCCTTGAAACGGTTATAGTATTCTTGGACCGTTTTTCCTCCTTGCCTTTGTGCCAGAAATTCCTCGTACATGGCAGCCTTCGTGCACATGGGATAAAAATGATCCCTAAGCAGATCCGTGAATTCTGCCCATGTGTAGGGCTCGTCGTACTCCGCACGATTCCATTGGGTGGCTTGCCACCAATCATCCGCCTCGCCTCCTAAGTAGTATGAAGCTACGTGAACCTTTTCCCCGCCGGGACACTTTACGGCGTTCAACAGCTTATCGAACGTCCGCATCCATTCCTCTAGCTGAGCCGGGTCCCCTTTGCCGGCGTAGTGGGGTGGTTGGTAAGGGTTTACCAAGGCTAAGTAGTTGACTCGGGTTACCGGTGGTGGTACACCCGCTTGTGCACGTTGCACTTCAATATTTCCTAATACTACGAGAACTTCCTCGACAGTCCTTAGACGCCCATCCATATTGTTGGGAACATGAGGCACTCGCCCTCCTACATTCGATCCCATTATTGTTCGGTGCGTTGGGGAGGTCAGCATTAGTGTTGTTTGGGATTTCCTTTCTCGATTTGCCCTTAGGTGCCATTTTCTGTTATCAACGCACGTGAAGATGAGTTTCTAATCTAAGGTAAGTTAGTGTTCAAGAAAATCTATAAGATAGGATTGACAAGAGGTATTAGATAGAAGAATGCTAAACTTAGGTGATCAAGTTCTAGGACTATGGCAAATTTGTATTAAGCAAATGCTTCTAAGTCAAGGTCATGACCAATTTTTAAAGTAAGAGTTTTGACACTATTAATTCACATAAAAAAAATTTAGCGCGATATTCATGCATGTATGTATGCGAATGCATGTATGCTTTATACAATGCTACCCCAACCCCGAAAAATATTTTCGTGACTTTAAAAACTTGTTGGAAAAATTTCTATGCATATGTAAATATTTTCCATGTGTTTAAAATAAATTTTGTTCCATGGAAATAAAACTTAAAATTTTAAAAAAATAATATTAATATTTGTTTAAAAATCCTTGGCCTCTATATTGGCCAAAATAATAATAATAATTTAAAAATATTTCCGGGCTCTGATACCACTTTGTAACACCCCGGATTTGATAACCCAAGCCGGGATGCCACCGCCACACCTCCCTAGCAAGACACGGATTCTCCGAGCTTGCTAAAGAGATGCAAGGCTATGGGTTTTGGAAAAAAAGTTTTAAAAACAAGTCCGGAATTGCTTAAAGTAATAATATGACATCATCCACACATGTAATAATAATAACAAATTTGCAGCGGGAATTTAAAGAAAGGGCCGACATGGCTAAAGTCGGGTTAACAAGCCCGTATGCAAGTCATGTAAAATAAATACTAAATGTCCAAAGTTATCTCCCGATGCATGATCATGCTCCGTACTCTGTATTAGAAAAATAAACAACGGGTTTTATCAGTACATAAAATAATGAGTAAGTTAATCCCTAACTAAATAATTTGACGGGTTACATGTGTTTAATTAAAATTACTCTTTTCATGCATTACGAAATTAATTTAAAATTCATAGTTTACTCGCAGCGTAAGAACATGATTAATTTATTCAAGACGAGAATACATAATTTAAGGACTAAATTTTAAAGCGTAATTTAAAAGCATAATTTAAAAACGTAATTTAGAAGCATAATTTAAAAACATCATAAATAATTTCAGCATAATTAAATACGCACACAAGTCTTTTATATTTTTATCCCGCAAACTAAGAAGAGGACACCATACCGGGGAGATCACTAACGAGGCAATCCAATAATCATAATCAGTTAGCCGGTGAGCCGGCGGCCGCAGCCATATCAGTGTTGACTGCCGTTTTGGCTAGCCATGTATCTCGATTTCCATTCCGGCAAGCCGTGTGTATCAACTGTCATTTGACAGGCCTTTCAAGCGGTTTCACTGCCACTCGGGCAGGCCGTGTATTTCTCACTGCCGTTTTGGCAGGCCATGTGCACAACTGCCGTTTTGGCATAATAAGGAGATCACTAACGAGGCAATATCAGAAAGTAGGGAGACCACTAACGAGGCAGTCTCAAAGATAATGATAGCATGAAGATCGGCTCAGTCTAGTGCACGGGATTTTTCGAAAGTTCGTATTTCAATGTTACCAAAATATTCGATATCGCGTTTCGTAGTTCGATTTTTCTCAAGTTCGAAAAATCCGATTAGACGCAGTTTACGCCTTCCTTAATTAAAAATTCATCTTTACACCAAAAATTCTAAAATTTACACAGTAGCTCAAAAACACACATACGAACAACTTTCATGTTTTAAGTTTTTGGAAATAAGTTATCGAAGTGAGTCAAATTTCGAGTTCTTTGCAAAAGATGATTTCTGTCCAAAAGACTAATTCCGACACAGTTACGTGCAACGCCGATTAAAAATTCATTTCAAAGCCAATTGGTCCGAAATTTTTACAGGATGTGCACAACACCTTAGTGAATAACTTTCATGTTTTAAGATTTTGGAAATAATGAATTTTAGATGTTCAAAAGTCGACCACAACACGCTGCATACGCGCGGTCTCCAAAGTTAGTTTAGAACAGTCTCTGAAAATCGTCCGTTTGATATATCAAATGAACTCCAAAATTCATGAAAATTTATATGCATAATCTAGACACAATTATCTACAACTTTTGTTTATAAATGCAAAGTTGACTCGATCTAAAAATGGGTGAAAAATATGCATCAAGTCGAGTCAAATAATCTGTCCAGAATTCAAACGTTCGGTTTTGTCACAGAAACTTTACGGCGCGTTTTGGGACAGTAAATCTTTATGTCAATGGCTGAAATTTGGACACAAGGTAGATTAGAGTCTTATGAACAAATTCTATGTTGAAAAGTTTTTTGTTTGAATTCCCGAAGGTCGAGTTTTAGGCGAGTTTATAAAATTGGACGAAAATAGGGTTTTTGAAAACCGATTTTTGTTACGTATCTAGATCTTAAGTTTTAAACGAAAATAAACCACAAAAATTGACGAGTAAGGTCTTAACTTACTTAGTTGGAGAATAGGGTCACTGTAAGGGATTTCCGGACGTCCTAAGGTCGCGACGAATGGCCAACTTCTCCGATCGCTTTTTGTTCGTCCCTGGACGTGAAATCGTGGCAAAGGAAAGATGGTTAGATTTCGAGTTTTTGAGACTTATGGACGAGCTACATACTATAATACAACTTACCAAGGTCCTAGAAGGCAGTGGCCTTGTCTCGCTCATCCCGTCTTCGCCGGAATACTCGCCGGGAGGTTGCCGGAAGTTCGTCGGAGAGGTGTTTGGCTTTGGGAGAGATTGTGGGTATTTGGGGGGGCTGCTCAATGGTGAATAGAGTGGGGGAGGCAGCCCTAGGTCGGGTAAAAGCTTCCCCACTTGTCCGATTTAGTTACCAAAGTCGGGAGGCGTAATTTTGGCAAGAAATCGCCATGATCGCGCGATTTGCAGCTGTCTGCTGCTTGGCGCGTTCCCGCGCGGCGACCGCACGGCTCCGGCCTGGGCTGCAGCCTGGGCCGGGTCGTGCGATCCGTCGGGCCTTTCCTCATCTCTTTCGGACTTCTGTCCTTCTACGTTTTCGGCCTCGACTTTTCGGGTCGTTTTCGGGTTACGATTCCTTTCTTAAATTTATTTCGACTCCAATGAATTTCATATTCGAAATCTTGAATCCGTCGAGTTTGAATCCGTTGACTTGAATTCGTCGTCTTTTGGCTCCTGTGCAATAATTTATCTAATTAAATTATTTTCGACTTCACGGGTTCTTGGAATTAAAATTCTTTTCCTTCTTGAATTTAATTCCAATTCTTTTGGGATTAATCCATGGAATATCTTCGGGCTTCGTTTCCCTCTTTCATCCCATTTCGACTTGACCAAAATTTGGGTTCGAATTCTTTGAATTTATCGGTCACGCCATTTCCAAGCAATAATTTATTGTAATAAATTATTTTCTTCTCGGAAATGAAGTTTATTTCGTTTCTTTGGGCGTTGTAAAAACCCCGGGTATTACAGTGAAGTATGGAAACCAAGATCTCCTATTCCGGGCATCTCCATTCTAAGGAAGGAAGAATTATGGTAACAATATCTTACCTTAGAATGGAGGTTTTGCTCACTTCAAATACGGAGGCTGAGGAATGAAGAAGTACGACTTTTGAATCGATATCTGTATTCACCTGAGCATTCCTCCCGAAGTGAGAAAAGAAATTCCTTCCTGTGTTTGTGATTACATCATCTTGAAGGAAGTCATTCGATCAACACTGCCTTGGGTGATTTGATCCAACTAGTGCTACAATGATCTTGATTGAAGTCGACGAATTCAGTCAAGTATTCCAAGGAGTCGTCAATACACGAGCTTAAAAAAGATCACCTAGTGAAGGAGGGTTTGCCAACAGGTTTCATCCAAGGGTGACTTGAAGGAGGAGCCTTCAAGGAATTGGAGCAAGGTCGGGAAGATCTTCACCAAAGTAGGGGAGTGTTTTGGTTCGACAATTCAACTGCTTGGAGATTGGAGTTGGGCAAATTGATACACTATTGTTTGGATCAAGGATCGAGTTAAACAAGTAGTGAAACCTCCTGGATTGGTATCCCCCAGATGTAGGCTTGTGTCGAACTGGGTCAACAAATCTCTGAGTTCGTTTATTTTTCAGTTTATACATATTCCGCTGCATATTATTATAAAACTGATTAACGTGTCCACAAAAGGTGTTTGAACTAGTTTACAGGACTAGTTTACCGGTTATCCACACAAACGGACCTAACACCTTGGATATACTGTGGAGCCACTATCCCTAAAATCATTTTGTATTCCCATAATTGACATCAGTTTGCTTACTAACATATTCTTTCAACGTAATATATGTAACTAATAGCTTAATTTAATATATATATATATATATGAATATATGGTAAGCACTGCGAACGTATACAACACAGATAGTAGGTACAAGGTCCCGTGTATGCTAATTCATATGTAAGATTTCATAAGGTCCCTAAATTGCACCTGTCGAACATAAGATTCTTTTGTATTGCACTGATCTACCTACTTGTGGAAATGTTTTGCTTTCTTTCTAATTAACATTGTCTTAGAATTAAGCTATCTTTATCCTTAGTTCCCTTGGAACATGCTTTTGTATTTAACATTGCTTATCAGAATGGCACCACGTGGATGCCCGAGAGTTTATCGCCTTGAGGAAGCACCTACTGGCACCAACGCGGTACCTCTTGGCTTTAACTTACCCAATGTCGCGAATGAAGTACCCCTAGGTCCAAACCCACCTAATGTTGGGAATCAAGTGCCCTTAGGCGCAAACCCTCCAATTCCAAATTATCAAAATGGCAACGACAGGCTTCGGACAATGGAGCAAATGCTGCTAATGTTGGGAGCTGCATTTCAACGCCAACAACAACGGGAGAAAGCCCAAGCTGCAGCTTCTGCCGCAGTACCACCACCCGCACCACCCCAAATAAATTACTTAAGCTTGGTGACCCAATACAGGCCACCATCCTATGAAGGTCAAGAAAACCCGAGCTAATTGGAGGATTGGATCCGAACCTTCGACAAGTTACTAGTCGCCACTCAATGTCCTAAAGGCCAAATGGTGAATGTAGCAATGTACTATTTAGGAGGAGAAGCTGATGCATGGTGGCATACCTATGAGGGTAATGAACAGTTAACGTGGCCTCAATTTAAAGAAGCTTTAAGAGATCGGTTCTATCCGATGAGCATCAAAATTGCTAAGTATGAGGAGTTCTTGACTCTGAGGCAGGGTACTTCCACAGTCCAGGAGTACCATGCCAAATTTATGGAACTACTTCGGTTTGCCACAGACTTAGTACCCACGGAGCAAGCGAAGGCACAAAAATTTGAAATGGGGCTTAATTTGGCTATAAGAGAAGCATTCAGAGGGAAGCAGTTTACTTCACCACAAAAGGTCTATGATCGTGCTGTCACAGTTGCAAAGGTGCAACAATAGAAATGAAGGGTTACTGGAGACTCCAGCCGCACCCAAGGAGGCCCATCTCAAGACAAGAAGCAACGATTCAAAAGGAGGCGTGAGGTTGCTAACACTTACAAGCAAGCAAGGACGTGAAAAAAACCAGGGCATGCAGAATCAAAGATAATGGGCCTCGGGGAGGAGGTCTAACACCTTGTCCGAAGTGTAACATGAGGCATCTCGTGAAAGAGTGCCCCGGTCCCGCAGCTTGTTATAAATGTGGGCGAGAAGGACATAGAGCTAATCAGTGTAGAATCCGGTCAGATCAGATCCGGAAGCGAGATGATCTTATTGATTTCACCACACAGTTCGTTCAGAATCAGGCTGGGCAGACAAGAGCCCCAGAGAGGCGTAACAGTGGTGGAGCTAACCAGGGACCACATCCGCAGTGGAATGGAAATCGGGGGAAGCGAGAGGTACCAAATGGGCAAGCTGGGAGACTGAATGTCATAAACCAGGCTGATCTTCCAGACCAAGGAGAAGTTATGATAGGTACATTTACAATTTCAACAGTGCCTGTTAAAGTGTTGTTCGATTCTGGTGCAAGCTGTTCTTTTATCTCTACTAAAGTAGCATCTAAGTGAAATTGCCGAACCCGGAGACGATTAAGCTAGGAATTTCCCTACCATCGAGCGAGGTGATTCCGTGTACAAAGCAACATTTCAATATTCCACTTGTGGTTATGGATGTAGATTTCCCCTCAAACCTGATAGAGTTCAATTTGCAAGATTTTGATCTTATTCTAGGCATGGATTGGTTAGCTCGATACAAGGCAAAAATAAATTGTCTTAAGCGTAAGATATCCTTGAGAGGATTAGATGGGGGGTGGATAGCCTATTATACAAATCCACCACAACCTAGCGTGAAGGTGGTGTCGGCATTGAAAATGGGGATGATAGTGCACAAGGGATATCCACTATATGCTTGCTACATGCATTATTTGGAAGCTAAGGAAAATGAGTTGAGCGAGATACCCATCGTTAGGGACTACCCGGATGTGTTTCCAAATGACATATCGGGCATGCCACCTACAAGAGAAGTGGAGTTCACAATCGACTTGGCTCCAGGAACGGAACCAATTCAAAAGCCCCTTATTGAATAGCACCTGCGGAGATGAAGGAATTAAAAGAGAAACTTGAGGACCTACTTAAGAAGGGGTATATAAGGCCAAGCACATCGCCATGGGGAGCACCCGTTCTATTCGTGAAGAAAAAGGATGGAAGCATGCGACTCTACATAGATTACAGAGGCCTAAATCAAGTCACGATTAAGAACAAATACCCTCTACCTCGCATTGATGATCTTTTTCATCAATTGAGGGGACCCAAGGTGTTCTCAAAGATAGATCTTCGCTCGAGCTATCACCAGTTGAGAATTACGGAGAATAACATTCCGAAGACGGCGTTCCAAACACGCTATGGCCATTACGAGTTCACGGTCATGTCATTTGGCCTAACGAATGCGCCGACCGCGTTCATGGGACTCATGAACAATGTCTTTCGGGAATTTTTAGATAGTTGTGTAGTTATCTTCATTGATGACATCCTAGTATACTCAAAGAATGAAGAAGAGCATGCACAACATCTTCGACAAGTTTTAAAGTTGTTGAGAAAGCATCAACTTTTTGCCAAACTATCAAAATGTGAGTTTTGGCTTGATAAAGTCACATTTTTGGGACATATTGTATCGGCGGACGGAGTATCAGTGGACCAAGCTAAGATATCAGCGGTAGCCGATTGGCCTGTATCCAAGAACCAGAGTGAGATTCGTAGTTTCGTTAGGTTAACAGGATACTACAGGAGGTTCGTAAAGAATTTCTTGAAGGTTGCCCGACCAATGACCCAAATGCTAAAGAAAGGTTTAAAGTATGAGTGGACCGAGGAGTGTGAAAATTCTTTCCAAGAATTAAAGAAACGCCTCACAACTGCTTCTGTACTAACCTTGCCATTGGATGATGACGATTTCGCAATCTATAGCGATGCATCCAAGCAAGGGTTGGGATGTGTGTTAATGCAACAACTGAAAGTTATTGCTTATGTATATCGATAATTGAGGCCACATGAAGAGAATTACCCTATGCACGATTTGGAATTCGCAGCAGTGGTGTTTTCCCTGAAAATTTGGCGGCACTACTTGAACGGCCGAACGTGCAAAATTTTCACCGACCACAAGAGCTTAAAATACAGATTTACTCAGAAAGAGTGAAATATGAGGCAATGGAGGTGGTTGGAATTGATTAAGAACTATGATTTGGACATTTCCTACCATGAAGGGAAGGCAAATGTGGTCGCAGATGTGCTCAGTACAAAATCTAAACATCTGGCGAACACATTGATAATCCAACTAGAGATGTACATGGATATCGTACGACTTGATGTTGAGATTGTACATCAAGGAACAATGGTGAAAGTGCTGAACTCAATGGCAATTCAACCTACTATATTCGAAGAGATTCGAAACGGACAATCTGATGATGTGAAGTTAGAAAGAATCAAACAAAAGATTTCACAAGGTAAGGGCACAGATTTCAAGATACATGAGGATGGTAGCATTCGCTATAAAGGGCGATGGTGCATACCTCATAAATGTGGCGAGCTAAAAAGACGAATCATGGAGGAAGGCCATAAAATGCTCTACTCAGTACACCCCAGACGTGATAAGCTTTATAAAGATTTGAAGAAGGTGTACTGGTGGCCACGAATGAAACGTGAGGTGACAGAATTCGTTTCGATATGTCTAACTTGTCAAAAGGTTAAGGCGGAACGAAAGAGGCCTTTAGGGTTGATGGAACCTTTGGAGATCCCTTCGTGGAGATGGGATAGTATCTCAATGGATTTCGTATCGGGACTACCAAGGTCACCAAAGGGGATGAACAAAATATGGGTCATCGTGAATCGATTGACTAAGGTAGCAATATTTATTCCGATGAAAGATACATGGAGTATGGACCAACTAGCCAAAGCATATGTCGAAAACGTCGTTTGGCGACATAGAGTTCCTGACGACATAATCTCTGATAGAGATAGTCGTTTGTGTCTAATTTTTGGACAAAGGTACAAGAGGCGTTTGGCACAAACATCAAGATGAGTACGGCGGCATCCTATGACGGACGGCCAAACGGAGAGGACAACCCAAACACTAGAGGACATGCTCAGAGCTTGTGTGCTTGAGTTCAAAGAGAGTTGGGAGAATCACTTGGCTCTAATTGAATTCTCTTATAATAATAGCTACCACACTAGCATCGGCATGGCACCGTTTGAGGCCTTGTATGGGCATAAGTGTCGAAGTCCCTTATGTTGGACGGAGAACAAGAAGGTGGTAACCCTTGGTCCTCAAATGCTTGAGGATTTTGGTGAACATAATTGATACCATCCAGCGAAAGATGAGGGCATCGCAGGATCGCCAGAAAACTTACGCCGACCGAAAGCGGAAACATGGAAAAAAAAGAAGGAGATAAGATCCTCCTAAAGATATCTCCAATGAAGGATGTAATGAAGTTTGGCAAGCGTGAGAAATTAAGTCCACGTTACATTGGGCCATACGAGATATTAGAGCGAGTCGGTAAGTTAACATATCGACTAGCCTTGCGAGTGGAATTAGCAAGAGTGCACAATGTATTCCACATTTCCCAATTAAAAAGATATGTTCACGATCCGAATCATGTGCTATGCCCAGAAATCATAGAATTAGATGATGATCTCAAGTATGCTGAGAGACCAATTAAGATACTCGACACCAAAGTTCGCTCGACTAGGAACAGGAATACTTGCATGGTGAAGATCCTGTGGTCAAATCATGGTGTTGAGGAAGCCACTTGGGAGTTGGAAGAGGACATGCGACAACGGTATCCTGAGTTGTTTCGAAAAAATGAACACAGGCATGAGGACATGACTAGTGCTTAAGGAGGGGAGGATACAACATCAAACTTGCAGGTTAGAACCTTCATTTGAAACTTGGGTGGAACTTAATGTTTTCTTCGTAGTTTCTATAGTGAGATAAACTAACTTCGAGGACGAAGTTGTTTTTTAAGGAGGGTAGATTGTGATACCCGAGAAATCACTCGAAAGAATCATATTCTACCGAGGTGATTATTATTATTATTATTATTATTATTATTATTATTATTATTATTATTATTATTATTATTATTATTATTATTATTATTATTATTATTATTATTATCATCATTGTTGTTAGTATTATCATTATTTTATTATATATTTGACACTCTATTGGCAATCAAAACTTTATACGGTCTTGGACATTATTAGTAATACATTTGTTTTAATTGGGATTAATCTACACTATTTTAGTCATTTAATAAATTAGATAAATTACACTATGGGAAGGGTTGGATGCAGAGAGGGTTTGGATAAATTTGACTTGGAAAAGGTAGGGTAGCAGTTAATTATTGAGAACCACAATCTTTGTCATTACCTTGCAAAACCTCCGTACACTATGCTTAAATTGAGGCCAGAATTCTATCAAAATTTATCATCTTCCTGCAATTAAACCCATCAATCCCATGATTTTCGTCCTTGCCAAAGCTACCAATCCAAGGTTCCTTATGGCTCTATAGATAAGCTTTACCAGAAACTGTAAACTGCTACCCAAAAGTCTAGAGTTTAGAGAATAATTTAGTGAAGTCGGAGTCCGTATTGCCGAGCCATCTTCCAGTACCTTAATTACCCTTTGATTGGTTCTAAGTTAATCTTGTTTTCCTACATTCTCCATTTTTGGTGTGTGTCTCGCCAATGTGTGTGATTTCGTCCTTTCCTATATTCGCTTGAATTCTTCTATCTCTCAATTGCCTATATTTTGCCTATACTTTTATGTCGTGTGACTATCGGAATAGTAGAACCAGGTACTAAACTTATGTAAATATTAGTCTAGATAGGATATCCGTTTGGATCTTTATTAAATGATTTCCTTGGCTTAAATCTGTGTTGTGTACTTTTGAGATTAGCTAGTAGGTGGATACTGGTTGTTGTCATTTCCCTGGAGTCAAAAAATTGTGGGCGGTGCATGTGAAAACAAATATGTGTATCAATTTTTATATATATGCACACACATTCACCCGTATGGACAGTATCAATACAGTATGTTTAGCTGCTCAGAATTCAAGCCTTGAGATTGAATAATCACTTGTATACAATACGTCAGATTTCTTAGTTGGCAATTTTAAACAGAACATTGCTTAAGGGCTGTTTATTTGTGGGTGTGATTGAGCTCCTCGTAATTCCTATTAAATACTATAATTTATGATAGTGTTTCTTATTACAAGCCAGGGTGTGACTTGCCTCTGTGGTGGTCATATTGTTTCACTAAGTTGTTGGCAAAATATGTTTATGTGGGTTAATTGGTATTGACGAGTTGATGCGGTTATGTGGTTATGCGGATAGTGCGGTTGAGGGGCAGAACCGTGACGGGCTCTAGTGACGCAACTCAGCCCCTTATCAAAATTAATTAAATAGGTTGACGAACCTTAAAAATGAGTGGTATTATGCGGTTATGCATCCTCATCAATATTAATTCGCCATTTTATAATGATTTGTGGTTGTATCAATTGTTTAGTTACATAATTGTAGTCATATGGAATTGGGATTAACTTACCAGTTTTTACTGATTTGTGTGTGCGTGTCTTATTTCTTTTTCAGGATTCGAAGATGAGACACCATGAGCCTTGCACGCATTGGGGGAAGGGACTTTGAAAGACTATTTTGATTAAATAAAATTATATATGATTATATATATATAATCTAATTTTGACTCATGCTATTTTTCCTTTACGCAATGAGAACTCCTAGTATTTTTGCAAAATATTTATTTTTGAACTACTTTGTATTTTTTGCGCGACATGATTGCCAAAGTTGCAGGATTTGTTTTGATAACCTTAACATCTCTTGGTTATTTTCATGCTAAAGTATTTTGTTCCAAGAGGTATGGCGGTAGCACCATTTAATTTGGTCTTTTAAATTTGGGGATGTTACACCTAATTCCACCTAGAGAGAGTGACGGGATTTTGGTATTTTAAGAAAATGAAATGGGTCTCATTCACCCAACATCATATTTTTATCTTCCAAATGGGTCCGGGTCAGATCGAGGGTTGCGAGCCGGGTCGGAAGATGGGCTAATGGGCTGGGCTAATATAGGTCAGCAGAAGGAGGTCTTTCTACTTTTGGGCCACGATATCAAAATATCCACTTATGAGCCACTATAAGGCATTTTGGGCCTAATTTGATACGAAATGACCGGAAAAATGCTAAGTGCGAGCAACGTGATAGCCTAAAAATAGAAATGGTTTCTTTCTGATTATCTATTTTAATTTTTTTATGTAATTCAAAAAACTAATACTCATTCCGTCCTATTAATTATATTTTGCTTTCATTTTTTGTCTGTCTCAATATTTTTTTGTCTCGTTTTTATTTTAATAAATAATTAAATATCACCTAATTACATCACATCAATAAATAAATTAAAAGTTCAAACACACAACTATCATATAAAACATAAATAAATTAGTTAAAAATTCAAACTCATTACAATCATATCACATAAATTCATACTTACTCATACTTTCAGCTCTAATATACCCCTACATTCAATACTAATTATACTTACATAAAATATACTTCCTGACCCAAAAGTAGAATAAAAATATTAATGAAAATATACCATAAAATAAAAACTAAATTAAATGTAAATTAAAATAAATTAGAAAATACAATGTGAATAATTTTTTATTAAATAAATAATAATATGAAAATAAAATTTAAACATAATCAATAAAACTAATTATATTAATAAATAATTTTTTAAAATAAAAATTAAATAAGTTAAATCTAAAAACTAAATTAAGCTGAAATGATTTATTTATAACAAATAAAAAAAATAACAATAATACTCCCTCTATCCCATGTAATGTGTCATGTTTGACTTTTTGACACTATTTATTGTTCAGCTTTGACTTAATTTTATTATAAGTATATATTCGAAAAAATAGTCAAGTTGGGTCTTGTAATAATCGTATAATCACTTAGTTTAAGAATATATATTTTACATAATTTTTCATTGTATATATTTTGAGATATTAACGATTGAAAAAATGTATTGGATTGTGTGCAGAAGTCAAACAAGACAAGTTAAATGAGACAAATGGAGTATAAATTACAGTACAAACAATAAGAGCTCTCCAATTATTGGCACATTGAAGATCAGGAGAAAGGGTATTCTATGGGAACATTGGTGTGTCAGAGCATTACCGAGGCATTGAACAACCACATTTCATGTGAGAATAATTAGTATTGAATGTAGGGGTATATTAGAGTTCAAAGTATGAGTAAAGTATGAATTTATGTGATCTAATTGTAATGAATTTGAATTTTTAACTGACTTGTTTATGTGTGATGTGATGATTGTGTGTTTGAACTTTTAATTTATTGATTGATGTGATGTGATTGGGTAGGTTTGATAATATTTAATTATTTACTAAAATAAAAATACTGAGACATAAAAAAATGAAAGCAAAAATAATTAATGGGACAGATTATGTATTATTTATGTTAATTACATAAAAAATTAAAACATACCATCAGAAAGAGACAATTTCCATTTTTAGGCCATCGTGTCTGTCCTTCGGCGTGTGCACATTAGCATGGAAGCCGGAACCAGAGCACTAATAAACCCCGCATTTCCAGAAGGACCGCTGTCCCAGCAGCATTCCAGAAGATTCATCTCCAGAATTGCTGAGTTGCTGAAATTTGAAGATGAGCTGCTGAAGGCCAAGGCCGGGAAGATGGGTTTAAAGTTGCTGATCAAGATAGAGGAAGACCCCGGACCCACTCAAATGGATCCAGAAGTCCACAATTGACCAGAAGCAGCCGGATGTCGATCGCCGAAAAGTTGGCCGGAATCCCCACCGGAACAGCCACCGGATATCGAACTTTTTTAGGTAGTTGTTATTTGTAATTTAGCAAGTGCATGCATGCACATAGACAATTAAACAAGCAGGAGAGAGAAGCCCCCAGGTGGACCCCGCAGGACGAGCATCCCTGTCGCAAGCCACAACCAAATCGCAAGCCTGGACCCCCGTCGCAAGACCTCCTTTAGCGACGTGGCCCTTCACGACGTGGCCCCTCTCAGGACGTGATCCATCCCCGTCGTAAGCCTCCACGTCGCAAGAGCCATTGCCCCATCGCAAGACCATCTTTCGCGATGTGAGTCTCATGATGTGATATTCAAACAGAGGGTTCCACTCCCGTCGCCAACCTCCTGGCCCCGTCGCAAGACCTAGTCTCGCGACGGGCCTGCTTAGCAACGGCAAGCTTAGTTTTTCCTTGTTTGTTGGATTGTAGTGTATGGTTGTTTAATCACTTGTATTCCAGGTTGCCTATAAATAGGCCAACCCTAACATTGTCTCATTTTCACATTTGAATGGAATTAAACTATTGAGTGTTTTCTCTTAGATGAAACCGAGTGCATTTGAAGGTCACCTCTCGGATTCAACTCATTGTTGCATTCCTTTCAAGCTTGGGAGGGGCTTGATCGTATAGGCACCTATAGAATATCGATTGAGGGATTAGTCGAGCACCCATGTGCTAGTCGAATCCAAAGTTGAGTATTCAACTAGGTATTCTCTCTATCTTTTTATTTTCAGTTTGTATTCTTCATTTTTATCTATCATGTTCATCACCCATTAATCGTATCCAATCCGATCCATGGAAATTTTTGGTATCAGAGCCTAGATTGGATCGATTTATTCCTTCCATCTTTTAAAAATAAAAAATCTCAAAAATATTTTTGTTCTTTATTTTTCATTTATGCCGTACACTGTTCGATCGAGTTTGGGGGTCCATGGTTGCATGTTTTTATGTTATGGTTGCATATTATTGATCCTCATCAGCTTAGCTTTCGATTGGTACCACTCTTGCACGATTATACCAAGCTTAGCAAAATGACCACCATGGCCGAGAGCTTCTTGTTCTAGCGTTAGGGTTTATTTTTGCTTAATCTTGTGATTTTTGTTTGGTTTGCATTATTGTTGTTGGTTTTATGTGTTAATCGGTCTCATATGCTTGTAACATCCAAGTTTGAGTGAATCCGAGAGCTTGGGATTTTTAGGGTTTGTGTATGAATGTTCTTGAGTGTTCAAACATTTCTTGAATATTGTGGGTTTGATCCAAATTAGGGTTTAGATTGTGTGTTTATTTGTCTCACTTGGGGGAAAACATATGTCGGGTAGTATAGTGCTTTTTAGGGGTTTTAATTGCACCCGTACCAGCTGTCAAGTTTGTTGGAGAACTCAAGTGGGTCACTATCAGCACAAAAGACAAGAAAATGAAAGCAGCCCATCGCCATTTGCCTCCGTCGCTAGCCATCCATCGCGAACCACGGCCTCACATCGCAAGACCAAGTCTAGCGACGTAATTTTTGCTTAAGGACGTAAAGTCCAACAGTAGAGGCCATGTCGTAGAACACCCATCGCAAGGCCCTTTCACGACGTGCTCCAATTGCTTAGCAACATAACACTTCATTCGGCAGCATCACGCGACACGTCCCGGAACCACAAGTCTGTCGCGAGACCACTGACGTCGCAAGACAAAGACTTGCGATGTAACTTCTAGTCTCACGACGTGTAGGCCGATCCACGTACCCGTCGTTAGCAAAAGCACCCCTCGCGAAGCATAGTCTCACGACGAGCCATCAGTCTCACGACGGAACCTATTGCCTTGTGACGTCCCAGCAGAAATCAGGGTCCAGTCCCCACGCGACGCGTGTCCCATCCCCAATTCTGAGGCCAAGGTCAAGTTTAGTATTCAAATTTTCAAAATTCAAATATTGGAAAATTGGGACATCATTTTACTGCACGATTTCACTGATTTAAATCATGAACAATTTATCGGGTTGAAGTTCCGTCAGGATTTATACTGACAATGGAATTCCTTGATAAATAAGTGCTTTTCACTGTTCCTCTTATTTATTTCACAAATCACAGAGTTGAAGCTCCGTCTGCAATTGCAGATAGTGGAGTTCCTCAACAGTAAATAGTATCGGGTTACTTCCAACAACTTAGTATTATTTATTATTGGGATTGTGTGAGTGAGGCAGATATTTTATTCCGAGCATTTTATTTTTGTGAGTTTTTTACTTTACACTTTTAAATTGTGAGGGGTCTGGATATTTGCTTGCATAGCTGATTAACGTCATAAACTGATAATTAATTCAGATTAGTCACACTTCACACACAACTCTAAGTCATTTCTTTGATAGAGTCGAACACTGCAAACTGTTTCTTGCACTGTGCATCCACTACTGCATTTTCTCACCATCCGATAGTTGGTCTATACGGTTGAGCACTTTCTAACTTATTGGAACCAACTGATGGAGAATCAGGAGCTTCAGTGAGAGATACACTTGTGAGATCACTCTATATATTTCTGTTTATTTTCTCTAACCTTCTATACATATATCTAGTTTCCTTCCTTTTTGACCAAATATGGCAGGGAACACCGAGCCTACTTTGAGAGACATCATGGAAGCACTCAGGCATTTGACATAGACCATTGCTAATAGAACTGATTTTGAGTCCATGCGCCAGACAGTAGATGCTAATGTAACTAGTATAGTTGCTGTAAATGAACGAGTGAACACTCTTGTAAATAATATGAATGATGTTTCTAGCCGAATCACCATGCAAGAGCAAGCTCTAAACCTAACCCCCGGAAGTACGAGTGAGGTTCATCAATCAGTAATTGACGAGGTAGAAACAACCATTGAGGAGCAGGAGTTACAATTTGGGACCTATGGCAGACATCAAGGCCTGTGAGGTCCGCGAGCACCACCGCCGCCGCCACCTCGGCAGCGAGTCCCAACAAATGCACAGTTCCAGAATCCACCACCACCCCGGCACCAGCCGCAGCTGCAACCAGACAGCCAGTTTATCCACCTGTCCGCCAGAGGCTGAATCTGAATCCAGTTCTAGGGGATCCACCCGTGGTTGACCTTGACAATGAGGGCCAAGTACCCGTCGAGCAAAATCGATTAGAGGCTGATCTTCGAGGGATCAAATTCACAATTTCGGCATTCAAAGGCACGAATGATCCAGAGGAGTTCATTGATTGAAGGCGGACCATTGGGTTAATTTATGATTGCCAACAATACAACGAATTCACAAAGGTCCTGCTTGCCATTTGCGAACTCAGGGACTATGCTCTGACATGGTGGCAGAAGATCCAACATGACGGCTAGCGTCTGGGACTCCCAACTATTTCCACTTGGGCTGAATTGATGCATGCTATGGAAAAGATGTTTGTTCCTAGGAGTTATTTTGAGGACTTGTACATGAAGGTTAATTTTGTGTGCAGGGAAATCGAACTGTGGATAAATATTACAAGGACTTAGAACGCCTCATGATGAGAGCCCAGATCAATGAGGATGAACCATTATTGATTGTTAGGTTCAAGCAAGGTTTGGAAAGAGAGGTCCTCGCTAAAGTTAAATTAAGGACATACACTGGTTTGGTTCAGCTACCCATTGAAATTGATTCACAGTCATTTGGTTCAGCTAGCCATTGAAATTGATCCCCAACTGAGAGATAGACCGGTCAAGTCCACAGTCATCTCAAATACCACCAAGTATTGGATGACTAGGGCTAACGAACAGACTTCAAAGCCAGCAGACAAATATGCCAAGCCCAACACACCTAAAGATGACAGGCCCAATAGGCCCAAAGCATTTGAAATGGGCAAGGATTTGAAAGACCCGTATCGGTACAGAAAAGACGAGCGGGATAAGCCTAAAAAGGATATCAAGGACATTGCATGCTTCAAGTGTGAACAGAAAGGCAATATTTCCCGAGATTGCCCGAGGCGAGAAAGAAGGATGGTTATGATTGAACCAGAAACATGGAAAGAGATTGATTCCGATGAGGAATATGAAGAAGCTGAGCGCGAAAAATATGAAAATGAATGGTATCAGGACGAGGGTGATCTGAGCCGAGTAGTCTTGGAGGAAAACAAAGAAGAGTACGTGATGAATTTCATCGCGATGCAAGCGCTAACCATGGAGAAAGCCGTTGAACCTGTCAGCAATGCTCCCGAACAAAGGGAGAATTTACTTCACTATCATTGTAAACTTAAAAGCAATGTAGCCTCATTAATTGTGGACAATGGTAGTTGTGTTAATGCCGTAAGCCTTTATACCGTGCGCAGGTTGGGAATACCAATGTAGGACCACATGAAGCCATATCATCTACATTGGATGAATGAACATGGGATTACAAAAGTCGCAAAACAAGTGTGGGTACCAATCACTATTGGCCCTTATTCTGAAGAGATCTTATGCGATGTAGTCCCCATGACCGCGTGTCATGTGCTATTGGGAAGACCATGGATGTATGACAAGCAAGTCATATATAGAGGCACAGAAAATGATCTCTCCTTTCGAGATGGGCAAAGCAGAATCACGATGAAGTCACTACCACCGAAGACTGTCAAAATCGACCATTGGAACTTAGTGCAAAACATCCGGAAAGAAGAAGAGGAGTTCAAGAGAAAAAGAGAGGTAAAGGGATTGTAATTGACTCTCATAATTCTAATCCATCTCATTTACTCCATGTCATGATCGATGCTTACTGTTCACGAAGCAAGAGCTGGAAGTAGCCATTGAAGATGTGTCCATACCAGGTCACTGTTTTCTAGCTTTTGTTAAACCTACCGAAGAAATTCCTAAGAACTCCTTTGCTACACTTAATGTTCCAAATGATTTTCGCAGGATGTTGGAAGAAAACATGGATGTTTTTCCAAAAGAGCTACCAGCTGGACTACCACCTTTGAGAGGTGTGGAGCATAGAATCGACTTCGTACCAGGAGCGTCAATACCAAATCGGCATGCTTACCGCATGAACCCTGAAGAGACTAAATAAGTCCAAAAGCAAGTCCAGGAGCTGTTGGACAAAGGCTGGGTTCGAGAGAGCCTGTCTCCATGCACAGTGCCAGTAATCTTGGTACCGAAGAAAAATGGAATGTGGAGGATGTGCATTGACTGTCGAGCTGTTAATGCAATTACCATCAAATACCGCCATCCGATTCCGCGATTAGATGATATGCTCGATGGGCTGGGTGGAGCGAGTATTTTCACCAAGATACATCTGAAGAGGGGTTATCACCAGATCCGCATGCAGCCAGGGGATGAGTGGAAAACAACATTCAAGACTAAAATTGGGCTGTATGAATGGCTAGTGATGCCCTTCGGACTCACTAACGCTCCATCCACATTCATGCGACTCATGAATGAAACTTTGAGGGAGTTTATGGAAAATTCGTTGTTGTGTACTTTGATAATATTCTTATTTATAGCTACAACGAATCTGATCATGTAAAATATATTGTGCATGTGATCATCAAACTAAGGAAGGTCGAACTGTATGCGAATTTCAAAAAGTGCACCTTCCACGTGCCCGAAGTCACATTTCTGGGATTTGTCGTTGGAGGAAACGGGCTGAAGCTGGACGAGTCCAAGATCAAAGCTATTTCTGAATGGACACCACCAACCAATGTCAATGAAGTTCGAAGGCTTTTGGGCATGTGCGGGTTCTTTCGACGATTTATGCCGCAATTCAGGTGATCGCCGCCCCAATGACCTCTCTGCTAAACAAGGGCTTACAGTTCGAATGGGGATCAAGAGAGCAGAAGTCATTTGAGGAGTTGAAAGAGAAACTCGCCCATGCACCAATATTAGCACTTCTCAATTTTGATCTCCCTTTCGAGATCGAATATGATGCTTCTGGAACTGGCATGGGCGCAGTATTGTTGCAAGATGGACGACCGATTGCCTATCACAGCGAAAAGTTTGGAGGGGCTCAACTGAACTACTCCACGTACGACAAAGAATTATATGTTGTGGTACAAGCTTTAAGGACGCGGCAACATTATCTGCGAGGGCGCGAGTTTATCATCCACACAGATCACGAGACGCTGAAACACATTCGAGGACAGGGGCAACTGAAGTATGTGAGACATGCCCGCTGGAGTTCTTTCATAGAATCATTCCCGTATGTGATCTGTTATAAAATTGGAAAAGACAATGTGGTGGCAGATGCCCTATCCCGGAGACTGAACCTAGCTGCCTTTACCACAACACACTTAGTTGGATTCGAGCACATAAAGGACTTATATGCTCAAGACGTTGATTTTGGGAACTGTACAAGAAAACCGAGAAAATAGCTTTTAAATAATTTTCTCAATTGAACGGTTTCTCTACTATGGAAATAAGTTGTGCATACCAAAGGGATTTATCAGAGAACTTCTGATTACTGAAGCGCATTCTGGCGACATGATGGGTCACTTTGGGAGGATTGCAACAATGAGTATTCTGACAGAACGTTCCCATTGGCCAGGGATGAAGAAATAGGTTGCGGATTTCGTCAAAAAATGCATCACCTGTCTCCGAGCCAAGTCAACCGCCAAGCCGCACGAACTGTATCAGGGCTTGCCGACACTAGAGGGCCCATGGCTTGATTTATCTATGGATTTTGTTTTAGGGTTACCTCGTACTGCGCGGGCTAAAGATTCTATTTTGTTGTGGTTGATAGGTTTTCGAAGATGGCGCATTTCATATCCTATGCCAAGACGAATGATACGCACCACGTGGCCAAAATATTCTTCAATGAAGTTATAAGACTCTACGGTGTACCCAGAACAATCGTTTCCGACAGAGACGCCAAGTTCGTAAGTTATTTTTGGAAATCCTTATGGCTTGAAATAGGGACTATATTGTTATTTTCCACTGCTTATCATCCACAAACTGATGGTCAGACTGAGGCAGTCAATAGAGTCTTAGGTAATTTACTTAGGATAATACTGCTTCCAGTCGCAAGAGTTGGGATGAATGCTTGCCTTACATCGAATTTGCCAATAACAGACATGTACACAGTGACACACACATGTCATACTAGAGCACTGATAATCCCCGCATTTCCAGAAGGATCGGTGTCCCGGTAGCGTTCCAGAAGATTCATCTTCAGAATTCCCGAGTTGCTGACCCGGAACTTTGAAGATGAGCTGTTGAAGGCCAAGGCCAGAAAGATGGGTTTAAAGCTGCTGATCCAAATAGAGGAAGACCCCAGACCACTCAAATGGATCCGGAATTCCACAATTGACCAGAAGCAGCCGGATGTCGATCGCCGGAACGTTGGCCGGAATCCCCACCGGAACAGCCACCGGATATCGAACATTATTAGCTAGTTGTTATTTGTAATTCAACAAGTGCATGCACGCACATACACAATTAAACAAGCAGGAGAGAGAAGCCCCCAGGTGGACCCCGCAGGACGAGCATCCCCGTCGCAAGCCTCAACCACATCGCTAGCTTGGACCCCCATTGCAAGAACTCCTTTAGCGACGTCGCCCTTCACAACGTGGCCGCTCTCAGGACGTGATCCATCCTCATCGTAAGCCTCCATGTCGCAAGAGCCATTGCCCCGTCGCAAGACCATCCTTCGCGACGTGAGTCTCACGACGTGATCTTCAAACATAGGGTTCCACTCCCGTCGCCAACCTCCTGGCCCTGTCACAAGACCTAGTCTCACGACGGGCCTGCTTAGCAACGGCCAGCTTAGTTTTTCCTTGTTTGTTGGATTCTAGTGTAGGGTTGTTTAATCACTTGTATTCCAGGTTTCTTATAAATTGGCTAACCCTAACATTGTCTCATGTTGACCTTTGAATAAAATTAAACTATTGAGTGTTTTCTGTTGGATGAAACCGAGTGCATTTGATAGTCACCTCTCGAATTCAAATCATTGTTGGATTCCTTTCAAGCTTGGGAAGGGATTGATCGTATAGGCACCTATAGAATATCGATTGAGGGATTAGTCGAGCACCCATGTGCTAGTCGAATCCAAAGCTGAGTATTCAACTAGGTATTCCCCCTATCTTTTTATTTTCGATTTGTGTTCTTCATTTTTATCCATCTTGTTCATCGCCCATAAATCGTATCCAATCCGATCAATGGCATACATCAGCAGCCTGCACTTAACAATTTTTCCAGCAATTTGGCCTAAAATTATGGGGTATTTTATGGCCCAAGCCCCTTTTCTTTTTGTTTGATTTTAAATAGGCCCACACCTCATTTCCTTACATTTTACGCCCCTCTACAAGTTTGACTGAATTCTCACTCCCCACCTATTCTCTCTAATCTAATTAACACAATAACCATCAAGGTTAATTCAAAACACCAACGAAGAGAGAGCAGGAGAGATGAAGAGAAGTTGAGCAAGAAAACCGAGCACCACCGAACTGCAAACTAGATGAATAGGGGACAAGAGTAATTGTGCTGTGGAAGATGAATTACACTGTGGAGGAGAGAATTTTATGCACAGGCAGGGAAGCCTCTGTAGAATTTAGACCTAAGCAACTCCAGATATGGATGGCATGTGTCAGTTGATATGTAGTTTCCTTGTCTCCCAATTGGCAGATTCTTTTTGGACATCACATTCTATAGTCCCAGATAGCCCGATTCTTCCTCTGAGCCGTGGTATTTTTTTGTTATGGAGCATTATGCAAGGGAGACTTGCTTGATGGAGTATCGTTATGGGTTTATCATTTTGACATTACATGTATACATGAAAGAGAGAGCAAAGTGGCACGATCTTGATTTATGAGACTGTGAAAGCAGAAATATGGGATGTCAAGTGATGGGAAGCTGACAGTGGATATGCTATATTTGGTCGCCGAGAGCTATGTCAAGAAATGGTGGAGCTACCTCGGGTCATTGAGTGGATCAATGAGTGGATAAGTTAATAGTAGCTGCTTCTTATAAGTCGACAGATTTGTGTTGGTGGTTTGCTTAAACTATGATGCAGTAATGCAGCAGTAGTACCTGTACCAAAGCGTGGAGTGCTCCTTTTTGAATAAAGTTGTTTCTTTACCTTCTCAAAAAAAAAAAAAAAACTAGATGAATAGGGTTGTAATACCCGAGAATTTTCCAATATAAAATAAATACAATAAATAAAATAAATAAAATAGATAAAATAAATACAATAAATAAATAAATACAGCAAATAAATAAATAAAGGTAAGGAGATGAGAAATGAAATTTAACTTAAAAAGGAATTAAAGGAATTTAATTAAATAAAAAGAATTAAATAAAGATAAATAAATTGTTACACGTGTACCCGACACCAATGGGCTCGAGAACTCGAGTCCAAACATAAATTTAGATCCGAGGAAAATGACGATACGGAATAGGAACCCGAAGATGGCCCGGAAATCGGAATCCAGGAGCATAGAGGGATAGAAGTCCGAAAGAGAGGAGGAAAGGTACGACGGATCGCACGACCCGCCCGGAACGAAGTCCAAGCGAGGGCTGCACGGTGGCCGTGCGGTGAAGGGGGAAACGGCGCGCCACGACCGCGCCACACGACAGATTCGCCGGTTGCGAGATTCACTCGCCCGAATCCGGATTTTCCGACTTCGGTTGAACACCTTTCGGCTCAAGACTCACCAAGGCCGACCTTGGACGTCCCTAGGTCGTGCCTATCTATAAATAACACCTCTTGGAAGCCCCGAACACTTTTCAAAATCCTACGATACTCTCTATACACAAAACCCTAGATCCGGAAGTCATCGGAGGCACCAAAACCAAGCCAGAGACTGTTTGGACGAGATCGGAAGTCTTCCAACGTCGTGGTAAGTCTGATCCATTCATCCATCCCGTTTTTGATTCAAAAACGAAACCCTAACTTAGTCTTTTTCTTTCCTACACCCCGAATCGGATCTAGAACGAAGAACCCGACGAACGGAGAGGATAAACGGTGGACTGGAAGCCACGCCTCCGAAATCGACGTTCCCGGACGACTAGAAATCTGTAAGTTAATGTTACTATGGTTTTGGGAGGATTTAAATACACCTAATCTAAAGATTTAAACCAATAACGTAAAATTTGTCAAAACGAAATCTTTAATGGCGCAACATTTTTGCATGATTTTTCCGAACCATTAAACCTGTTCAAACGAGAAAACTTAAAACACAAAAAACGTTCCTAAGACATAGATCTATCTTCTGTAAAAATTTTATAATTTTTCATCGTATTTTGATATCCGAAAACAACCGCAAACCGACCTGCCTTTGATTTAGATCTTGAAACGGTGATAGATTCTTTATCCGAACTTGAGGTTGATTGTTACCTTAGATCTAGACCGATTTAGGATTGGTGCTAAACATAAGAGTTGTAGATCTATACGTTAAAAACACCTCCGTAAATTTTTGGAATTTTTCGTTAAGGTTTGATATCGGAATTCAACTCCAAACCAAACTGTTCTAAATTTAGATCTTGAAATCTTGACAGATTCTTGGTCCGATCTTGTAGGCGTTTTTGACAATAGATATAGGATGATTTAGATCTTTTTTGAACATGAAACTTGTAGATATATGTCTTAAGAATTCCCCTATAAAATTTCATCAAATTTGGAGTTGGTTTGCTATGGAAGATCTCGAAATTTAAGAACTGTTGTCGTAAAGATTCGGACAGATTTGTAACCTGATAGAAATCTACGTTTTTGACTTATTTTCTTAACCCGAATCGAAAAAGTTAAAACACGAAACTTGTTCGCCTCTGTGTTCTCGAGTCATTGGTCAAATTTCAGAATATTCTGACTTAAAACCGATTTTTAATTAATTTTGGAGTAAACTGTAGTTTTGACCAAGTCAAATCTTGAAAATCTTGTTGAAAAGGATTTTAAATGATATCGGAGCGGATAGCGTCCTGAAATAGTATATTTTGAGAAACTTACTAAATTTGGGAAATTGGTCTTTCTATACAAAGAGAAGATTAAAACATTGGGGTTTATGACTAAGCTAGATACCGTCAATTTTGTCTACGGCTTGGAACATCAGAGCCCAAGTGTATGGCTAGTGGACATAAGAGCCCTAGCGACATATTGATTGTATGGTCAGTAGACGTAATGAACCTATTAAAAGATTGACCATGATACTCGTGGACATAAGAGCTCGAGCATAAGGCTGGCGGACATAAGAGCCCTGGCGATGGTGATCTGTGAAAAAAACGAAGCGAGACATTTGTTTAAATTAAATTCCGGTTAAATTGTGCTTTTAAATTTATGTCAATTCATTTAATTACTTGCAAGCTATATTTACGATCTTATGAAATCCCTGTCTTTTAAATTATGCAATTAAATTATTATTAGATAAATAAATTAAATTATGGGGTGTTATGCACATGTTTTCTTTAAATCTAAATAATGGCTTTGAAACCTCATAATCATGCATGTGTTAACTTACTCAGCAAGTTTTTGCTGACCAAACCATGTTTTTTCCTTTTTCTTTCAGAGCTGAAGAATATGCATCATCATATGCATTCATGGGAATTTTTGGGAAATACATTATTTTTAAATGTTGCGTTAGACTAGAAATTGCATGAACGGACCTGTTTAACCCGTATTTTGGCCATGTTGGCCCTGTATTTAAATTCCGCTGCATTATGTATGTAAATATTATTTTCCGCTGCAACTGTAATGATATTATTTTCGAGCTATATTACAATGGGCTGTTTGAATGTTTTAAATTCTAAAAAACCATAGCCTTGCATCTCTTTAGTAAGCTCGGAGAAACCGTGTCTTGCTAGGGAGGTGTGGTAGTGACATCCTGACCTGGGTTATCAAAAACCGGGGTGTTACAAGGTGGTATCAGAGCCCAGCTTATTTTTAAATTAGTATTTTTGAACCTATTATTAGTATTATTATTTTTAAATTATTATTTTTTAAACCATGATTATTTTTAAATTATTATTGTCATCATTATAGAAGCCCAAATTATTATTAAAGTTTCCTAGCCCAAATTATTTTTGAGCCCGAATTATAATTATTTTTGACCCAATATAGAGGTCCAAGGATTTTAAATATTACTTTAAATTTTTAAAGCATTAGTTCCATGGAATAAATTTTTTTTTATTTTAAAACCCATGGAAAAAAAAAATATAATGCATGAATTATTTTTGGAGGGGAATCATCATTTGCATGTGCATACTGCATTGCCTAAACTTAGAGAACTTAGAAGCGTGATATATTATAACTTAGATCTCTTGCTACACCTAGATAACTTAGACACTTGACATCAAATTAGGAACGCTAACTAGAGATTGATCTTGCCGTAGTTCTAGATCGCGTTCATCTAAGCGCACGCCTAAGCATAACAAATCTCGGCCTTAGCCAGTCCTATCCTTGTACGAATTAGAAAATTTCCTTATGTGGAACAATAAAAACCAAGTTTTTATTAAAACACTCTTTATTCCAAAAATCTTGTTTGGATTTCCAAACAACAAATCCGAAAATTCGAAATTCGAAATTTGAAACTCACGATGCTCTAAACGTGGCCTTATGGACGCGCGTTTAACACTTGATCTCATATACAATTTAGCAAATTTCTTGTTCAAGCGATCTATCTAAACTCTGATAAACTAATCTATATACGTTACAACATAAAATGGCACCTAGGAGAAACCCGAGGAAGGTAAGTCCAAACGGCACTGACGCTAACCTCCCCAACGTGGCCAATAACAATGAGACCCCTCAGAACCTAGGAGAACGAGTACCTCCTGCACCCAACAACATGGAAGAACATCTAAGGACTATGGAGGAGGTCCTTTTAGCACTAGGAAATGCCGAGGTGCATAGGGCACAAACAGTACCTCCGCCAGTAGCCCGAGTCAACTACTTGGCGTTAGTGAACTCCTATAACCCACCCCATTATGACGGCCAAGAGGATCCGGCCAAGTTGGAAGGTTGGATCCGTACCTTTGACAAGCTCTTGAATGCTATCAAATGCCCTGATGAGGAGAAGATACACGTAGTGACCTACTACCTAGGAGGCGAAGCCGATGAGTGGTGGCAAAATCTCCAAGTGAATTTAGAGGAAGACGAAGAAGCCTACACTTGGGAAGAACTTAAGGAAGCTTTGAGGGAAAAATTCTACCCACTGAGCACCAACACTGCGAAATACGAGGAATTCATCAACTTAAAGCAAGGGGCACAAACGGTGCAAGAATACTACAGCAAATTCAAGGAGCTAGTACGATTTGCTACGAGGCTAGTACCAACCGACTCTGACAAGGCTCAGAAATTCGAGATGGGTCAGAACCTTAGTATCCGGGAGATACTCGCAGTAGGACAATTCACGAACCTGCAGACAATATATGACCATGCTGTAGCAATTGCTCGAATCCAGCAATTGAAGCGTAAGGAACTTGGTGAGTCGAGCAAGGACTCGCAAGGACTTGAGAAGAAGGATCGGAAAGACAACAATAACAACTCTAGGAAAGGCAATGGACCTCGAAGGAAAGAAGATAAAGGTCTCAACAATAGAGGAGATGACAACCGTGGTGCGTTTATACCACGCTGCCCACGATGCAACCATACACATCTGGTGCGCCAATGCCCGAAGCCCGGAACATGCAATAGGTGCGGCAAGCTTGGTCACAAGGCTAGGGGATGTCGAACGCCGGAGGAGGCGATCGAAAAGAGGATAGATTTGGAGAACCTTCAGCAAGGAGAGAGGGACGAGGAACAAGACTAAAACCCGAACTCTCTTGAGAATAATGGATAGGCAGTTATGGGGACATAACTGAAGTCCTAAGGGGGAGAGGATGTGATACCCCGTAGTAATTTATTTTTGGAGTTCGACTCGATACGATGTATCCTAAATCATAAATAAACAAATTCAAATTATTTTGAATTACGTTATGGCTTGATCCCTTCACAGGGTACGTAGGCAGCTTAGAAGTTTTAATTCTAAGTTTAGTCACAAAATAATAAAACAACCAAAAAGACCTTAGCACGGGAGAAAAGCCGAAACACAACTTCGAGGACGAAGTTGATTCTTAAGGAGGGTAGACTGTAATACCCGAGAATTTTCCAACATAAAATAAATACAATAAATAAAATAAATATAATAAATAAAATAAATACAATAAATAAATAAATACAGCAAATAAATAAATAAAGGTAAGGAGATGAGAAATGAAATTTAACTTAAAAAGGAATTAAAGGAATTTAATTAAATAAAAAGAATTAAATAAAGATAAATAAATTGTTACACGTGTACCCGACACCAATGGGCTCGAGAACTCGAGTCCAAACATAAATTTAGATCCGAGGGAAATGACGATACGGAATAGAAACCCGAAGATGGCCCGGAAATCGGAATCCAGGAGCATAGAGGGATAGAAGTCCGAAAGAGAGGAGGAAAGGCACGACGGATCGCACGACCCGCCCGGACCGAAGTCCAGGCGAGGGCCGCGCGGTGGCCGCGCGGTGAAGGGGGAAACGGCGCGCCACGACCGCGCCACGCGACAGATTCGCCGGTTGCGAGATTCACTCGCCCGAATCCGGATTTTCCGACTTCGGTTGAACACCTTTCAGCTCAAGACTCACCAAGGCCGACCTTGGACGTCCCTAGGTCGTGCCTATCTATAAATAACACCTCTTGGAAGCCCCAAACACTTTTCAAAACCCTACGATACTCTCTATACACAAAACCCTAGATCCGGAAGTCATCGGAGGCACCAAAACCAAGCCAGAGACTGTTTGGACGAGATCGGAAGTCTTCCAACGTCGTGGTAAGTCTGATCCATTCAACCATCCCATTTTTTATTCAAAAACGAAACCCTAACTTAGTCTTTTTCTTTCCTACACCCCGAATCGGATCTAGAACGAAGAACCCGACGAACGGAGAGGATAAACGGTGGACTGGAAGCCACGCCTCCGAAATCGACGTTCCCGGACGACTAGAAATCTGTAAGTTAATCTTACTATGGTTTTGGGAAGATTTAAAATACACCTAATCTAAAGATTTAAACCAAGAACGTAAAATCTGTCAAAACGAAATCTTTAACGGCGCAACATTTTTGCATGATTTTTCCGAACCATTAACCTGTTCAAATGAGAAAACTTAAAACACTATAAACGTTCCTAAGACATAGATCTATCTTCTCTAAAAATTTCATAATTTTTCATCATATTTGATATCCGAAAATGACCGCAAACAGACCTGCCTTTGATTTAGATCTTGAAACGGTGATAGATTCTTTATCCGAACTTGAGGTTGATTGTTACCTTAGATCTAGACCGATTTAGGATTGGTGCTAAACATAAGAGTTGTAGATCTATACATTAAGAACACCTCCGTAAATTTTTGGAATTTTTCATTGAGGTTTGATATCAGAATTCGACTCCAAACCAAACTGTTCTAAATTTAGATCTTGAAATCTTGACAGATTCTTGGTCCGATCTTGTAGGCATTTTTGACAATAGATATAGGATGATTTAGATCTTTTGTTGAACATGAAACTTGTAGATATATGTCTTAAAAATTCCCCTGTAAAATTTCATCAATTTTGGAGTTGGTTTGCTATGGAAGATCTCGAAATTTAAGAACTGCTGTCGTAAAGATTTGGACAGATTTGTAACCTGATAGAAATCTATGTTTTTGACTTAATTTCTTAACCCGGATCTAAAAAGTTAAAACACAAAACTTGTTCGTCTCTGTGTTTTCGAGTCGTCGGTCAAATTTCAGAATATTCCGACTTAAAACCGATTTTAAATTAATTTTGGAGTAAACTGTAGTTTTGACCAAGTCAAATCTTGAAAATCTTGTTGAAAAGGATTTTAAATGATATCGGAGCGGATAGCGTCCTGAAATAGTATATTTTGTGAAACTTACTAAATTTGGGAAATTGGTCTTTCTATACAAAGAGAATATTAAAACATTGGGGTTTATGACTAAGCTGGATACCGTCAATTTTGTCTACGGCTTGGGACATAAGAGCCCAAGTGTATGGATAGTGGACATAAGAGCCCTATTGACATATTGATTGTATGGTCAGTAGACGTAATGAACCTATTAAAAGATTGACCATGATACTCGTGGACATAAGAGCCCGAGCGTAAGGCTGGCGGACATAAGAGCCCTGGCGATGGTGATCTATGAAAGAAACGAAGCGAGACATTTGTTTAAATTAAATTCCGGTTAAATTGTGCTTTTAAATTTATGTCAATTCATTTAATTACTTGCAAGCTATATTTACGATCTTATGAAATCTCTGTCTTTTAAATTATGCAATTAAATTATTATTAGATAAATAAATTAAATTATGGGGTGTTATGCACATGTTTTCTTTAAATCTAATTAATGGCTTTGAAACCCCATAATCATGCATGTGTTAACTTACTCAGCAAGTTTTTGCTGACCAAACCATGTTTTTCCCTTTTTCTTTCAGAGCTGAAGAATATGCATCATCATATGCATTCATGGGAATTTTTGGAAAATACATTATTTTTAAATGTTGCGTTAGACTAGAAATTGCATGAACGGGCCTGTCTAACCCGTATTTTGGCCATGTTGGCCTTGTATTTAAATTCCGCTGCATTATATATGTAAATATTATTTTCCGCTGCAACTGTAATGATATTATTTTCGAGCTATATTACAATGGGCTGTTTGAATGTTTTAAATTTGAAAAACCATAGCCTTGCATCTCTTTAGTAAGCTCGGAGAAATCGTGTCTTGCTAGGGAGGTGTGGTGATGTGACATCCCGACCTGGGTTATCAAAAACCGGGGTGTTAAAAGGTTAATAAAACCGAGCACCTGAATTCGAAGCAACGATTAGTTGAGAAAAAAGGAGGACCGCGATCAAAGCTACTATTAGAGGCCAAAAAGGGCAGGTGAACGCGAGGGAGACCGAGCACCAGGGCCCTAAGAAGACTCCGATCAAACAGATGACAAAGAAAAGGAAATTTGACTTTAAATCCCCACTGTTAGAAGGAATAATGTCACACAAGAGGAAGCCCAATCAATTGGAAGAGGCCGAGCAAGGTATTGTGAAATTTTAAATATTTTTGTGGTCTTGTTGGTTGAAGAAGGTTTTAGGTTAGGGTATGTGTTAAGTTAGTTTACGTGTAAGGTTTAATGTGAGATGGAATATTGTAATTAGAATCGATTTTATGATAATACTAAGAATTTTCTGTGATTGGTAGAAATTGTTATAGGAAGTATTGTTGGTGGATGCTTGTCATTTTGTATTGCTCGTAATGTGTTCGATGAAATGTTAGAATGGATTCTATGGTTTAAAAGCCTAAATTTTGAGGTACATTATTGTTGTTTTAGTTGATTCATGTCAGTGTTTCGCAATGATTGGTGTTGAAATACAATATTTTTGAGTGGAGAGAAATAGTGTATGACAACGGGTTGGTGATGTTTAGAGTGAATGTTTAAGATGATCTTGTTTCATAGAATATTTACTGTCGCTGCATTGTGGAAGAGGCACAAAATTGCTAGTTAATGCAGGATAAAAGGATATGAGTTGAAGAGCCGGAAATATATAAATTTATATGAGTTGAATTGCTATTTACTGTTGCATAAATTTCTTGCATAATGGAAACATATAAGGAATAGTGAAGTATTAAGGAAAGCAATCGTAATTTTGTTTTATAATAGTATACCTCCATTTTCATTCTGTGGTTATATGGGGACATGGCACGTGTCTAAGAAAGCAAGAAAAATGAGGTAATCTTTTAGTAAAGGAGGAGTGAAATGTAATTGAAAGAGAGAAAAGGCATGTTTGGGAAATAATTAGAGTTTAATGTGTAGAGTTTGGAGTTTAGAGTCTGGAGTTTGAAATTAATAGTGAAAAATAATTTTCAATTTGAATAATGGTGTTTGGTAATGCAATTTTAAATTAGAGTTTAGAGTCTGGAGTTTGGAAAGCTAAAAGCTGGGGGAGAGGAACATTCAGAGTTTAAGGATTAGATATTAAAATATGACAGTTACTCTAATTAGTGTTTACTATATATAGGATTTTAGGCTATTTTTAGTATGTATTTTAAAAGCTAAACGTTAATCGCTAGCGTTTTTTCCCAAACGCAGCCAAAATTGAGTATTTTATTAGGTTATGTGGAGAGAGAGATTACCAAAATGGAAAAATAGGAAAATTATTGACTTACATCTTACCATGTTGTATATTTAATTTCTGATCTTCACTGAATTACTTTTTTTTTTTTTTTGCTTGACAGCCAACAAAGGCTAGGTAAAAAGAGGAAAAATACAAAGGAAAACCAATGAGCATAAAATAAATCAATGCCTAGGGAACCAAGTTCCCGCAGCATCTGCGGCTAGAAGATTGCGAAGACTATCCGGTGGGAAGGCCCAAGTCGTGTAGAATTGCTCGCTATCCGCTCCCATTTTGGCAAGACCATCAGCAACCGCATTTCCTTCTCTCAAAATGTGCTCAAACCGACACGACAGAAAGCTTCTGCACACATCATTGATTTGAACCAGCAATGGAGAAAGACGATGACAAGTACCTGGCTGGGAAGTAATCATGCTCAAGGCATGTCGAGAGTCACACCTGCACACCACCTCCATATAGCCCTTATGTCGAGCCAATCTGAGACCTTCCAGAATACCCATAAGCTCCGCGTAAAGGACCGAAGCCAACCCCAAAAAACCAGACACACCACCAAGCCAAGCGCCATCAACATCTCTAACAACAGCCCCATAACCGGCACGGCCTCTATGAGCTAAGAAAGAGCCGTCTGAATGGACAAACACCCCCTGCCAATCCCCCATATTCCAGCTCACTAAGCGCGGGTGCAGCTGGGTATTATTAGAGACTGGCATCGCACTCTCAATAGCACCTTGAAGGTGGTGGAGCCGCCTCCACAGCATCTGTGGAGTGGACGAAGTGCCACGAAAAACTCTCGAATTCCGCTCATTCCACAAGATCCACAAAGCAGCAACTACAATAATACCAAAATGTTGAAACATACCTCGAAGCCAGAAACGAATGTCCTCCTTTGGGAGCGTCTGCAAGTCTGCTGGTATCTCAACACCTATCAACCTCCAAAACGCTTCGGCCCAAGGACAGAGGAATAAGGCATGGCACCAGTCTTCCTCTTCAACCCCACATATACCACACAATGGTGAGGTAGCGAGATTCCGCCGGAAACGAAGAGAGTTACAAGGGATAGCAGCATGGGAAAGAAGCCACAGAAAAAGGGAAACCTTTTCAGGAAAGAAAGAGGACCATAACCATTTCCACCCAACATGCGATTCCATAGCTCCCAAAAGATAGGAATAACCTGATTTCGCCGTGTACGTCCCGTCCACCGTATGAGACCACTGCCAACCATCCAGGCAGGACTGATGCAAGCATGGCGGCAGATCTTTAATCAGCTCGTGACGGACAGCATCCGGCATGATGGTATAGAGCTTTGTCAAGTCCCAATTCCGGCCCTCAACAATATCAGAAATCCGGTAGTCCAAGTCTCTAAATTCAATGAAAGGCATCAGCGGTCCAAGAGGAGATCCCCGAAACCATGAAGTGAACCAAAGATTGCTAGCCCCATCGCCAATGTGAAAGGAAAAACCTTCCTTCAACCTGGTGAACGATTTCCTTATACTCCGCCATGTGAATGACACATTCGCTGGCAAATCAGGAGCCATAATACCCCTGGGACAATATCTTGATTTGATTTCACCAACCCAAAGACTAGGACGATCCCGGATAATATCACTAACTAATTTACCCAACAGGGCTATATTAGTCAGACGGGCCTTTCGAAGACCAAGCCCTCCAAACTTCTTAGGCTGACTGATGCAATTCCAATTGACCAGATTAATTCCCTTACCATTACGGTCCTTCCAGACCAACGTGCGGATGCGACGATCAATTTTAGCACACACAGATTCCGGGAGCCAACCTATCTGCATCGAATAAGTAGGAATGGAAGAGAGTACATGCCGTGCCAATGTAATCCTTCCTAGCTTATTCAACAGCCGCATCGCCCAGCAAGAGATACGTTGATCCATCCTCTCCAAGATAAAGTCATAGGCAGAGGCACGGACCCCACCTTGATGAATAGGGAAGCCCAAATATTTATCAAAGCGCTCCCTGAAAGGGATGGACGTCCCTTGACTGAAAATTTGTTTAACTTCCTCCGAAACACAGTCGTTGGCAAGGGCAGCCGATTTCTGTGCATTAATTTTAAGGCCCGATGATGCAGTGAAAGATTGAAGAGTGTTAGCAACTGCACTGATGCTAGACTCCAGCCCCATCGTACATAATATTAGATCATCCGCAAAGAGTAAGTGTGAGATACCCCTACCTCCGGCAGAAAGATGGATCGGACGCCAATTCCCAATGGCCACTTCATTCTGGATAGCAACAGACAGTCGTTCCATAACAATGTTAAATGGGTACGGTGACAGAGGATCACCTTGGCGAAGACCCCGCTTTGGTTGAATAGCCTCCAAAGGCTCGCCATTCCAAAGAATGGAGTACACAGGGAACGACACACATTTCATAATGATTTTCCGAAGAAGATCCGGGACCTCCATCTGTTGAAGGCAGTCATTGAGGAAAGGCCATCGGACACTGTCATATGCTTTCTCCAGGTCAATTTTAGCAATAATAGCTTTCACCCGAGTGCGAGGTCGAGTAACATGATAGATCAATTCCTGAAGAACGATGGCATTATCCACGGTGCCTCGGCCAGGCAAGAAAGCCGATTGAAAAGGGGAGATGTAATTCACCAACAACGGCCTCAAACGATTCACCAAAACCTTACTAATAAATTTATATGCGACATTACAAAGAGTAATGGGGCGAAACTGGCGAACAGTGGACGGCACAGTTACCTTAGGAAGTAAACATATAAAAGCTTTGGCGAGATCTCTTTCAAACTCTCCTGTGACAAAGGCTTGACGCACTACAGCAGTGATATCATTACCAAGAACATCCCAATACTTCTTGTAAAACAATGCAGGGAATCCGTCAGGACCCGGAGCCGAGAGGGGCTTAAATTGGGAAAGAGCAGCAGAAACCTCATCATGAGAAACAACCTCAGTTGAAAGAACACCGTCCTCAGCAGAGATTGGTCTCAAGGGAGGTAAAGGCTGGACAGGATCCGAAGTGCCACCATCATCAAACAATTTAATATAGAAATCCCGAACAGATTGCTTGAGTGACGATTGATCCGTGCACCACGAGCCGTCATCAAGGTGAAGCCCATGGATTTTGTTCCTATGGTGATGGAATTTAGCTTGCGCGTGAAAATAACGCGTATTCCTATCACCCATCCGAATCCAGTTATCACGAGCTCGTTGATACCAAAAAAGCTCCTCCCGGGCCAACAATTCCTGGAATTCACTTTGAAGCTTGCGCTCTAGTAAAATCAATTGCTGGGAATCAACACAGTGAAGTACCCGTTCCAACCCCGCCAGACGCCTCAAAATTTTCTTTTTCTTATTTCGCAACTTACGCATATCAGCTCGACAATGATGAATCGAGGTCGATTGCAGATGAAGTAATTTATCCGTCACAGACTCCGACCTACCCAGCCAAGAGCCCCGAACAAGCTGCTGGTAATCTGGAAGCTGCGACCACATCGCCTCCCACCGGAAGGGCCGTATAACAGGTGATAAAATTGCCACACTGCAATGGACCAGTAAGGGCGCATGATCGGATCCACAGCGAGGCAAGACAGAGATATGACTGTTCGGAAACATATCAATCCATCCGAGATTTGCAAGGCCCCGGTCTAGTCGTTTCTTAATAAATTGTGACTGAAGAGCTTGACGGAACCAGGTGAAACATGCCCCCTCTGTCCGAACATTAAACAGACAGCATTCAGTCAGGCAATCCCGAAAGGTATCCGCCCTAGTCTGAACAAAAACACCACCCAGAACCTCCGAAGCCACCAAGACTTCATTCCAGTCCCCCACCAACAAACACGGCTCATCAATGCTAGCAGACAGACCTTTTAAATACTCCCAATTATGCTGTCGCCGCTGAGAATTTGGACTAGCATACACCGCAGTGAATTTCCAACAAATAGAGCCCGCCCGCAGGGACACTGTCACCAACCTATCCATTCTATCAAATACTTCATAATCAACCGTAACCCCAGATCGCCCCAAAAGCCAAATACCTCCAGATCTTCCAACTGCATCTTCAATACATATGGGATAATACCCAAGATGAAAGACGAAATTCCTAACACGGTCAAAAAGCCCTTGAGGCTCCAAAATAACAATCAACGAAGGCGAGTGCCTGCGGACATAATCAGAAAAAATTCGCCTAGTCTGAGGGTTCATAAATCCTCTTACATTCCAAGAAAAAATAGTATAATCTTGAAACACAGACATAGATGCTGGAATAAGAAATAACCAAACCCCCAATTCCAATGGTTGAGTAAAATTCCAACCAAATCAGGCAGGGGATGTCCCCTTTTTCTCCAAGGCCGGTCCCTCGGCCTCCATCCCAACCATTGCATCGGCGACAGAAGGCTCCACCGAGACCTCCATTCCACATGGCTCCCCGGAATCCGACCAAGGCAAACATGGAGACGCTGCCACCGAGGATTCTTGGACTGCCGAGGGCGCATCATCCGAAGGACGACGGAATTGAGTTGCCGCTGGTAGAGTGAGCTGGGGCTACACTCGAACCCGCTTAAAACTGTGAGCTTGTTTTCTAGTATGGCCCAGCCCACCCGGAGAGGATCCAGATTGATTTTGGGCTACCAATGACTTTGTCTTTTGCAATATAATTTTGGCAGGCCCCTTAGTAGGCCCCTTAAATAAATCTAAAGTTGACCCAGGCCCACTGCTAACACTCTGAAGAGGATCCAAAGTGGCTTGATCTTCTTCTGCCTGTTTAGAATTAAATTGGAACACTTTCTTGCGGGGCCTACGACGTTGCACTATCATCCAACTCCCCACGTACGCATCCTCAGATCCCACGTTCCCCAAGTTGCGGGGTGCACTGCCATCAACTTCTGTAACCGCCCCAGCAGAAACCGCCTGGGCATCGGAGGCGGTGGCCGGCTCTTTTCCCTTGCCGGAAGTCTGCCCGGTGACGTTACCGGCCTGCGGCGAAGAGGAAGAAGATGACGACATTGTTGGACATTTCTCCCGTAGGTGCCCAAACTTAGCACACTGCATGCAAAGTTGATGAAGTCCCTCATAAGCAACCGGGACGATCATCCCTTCAACGTCTAATTTCCCAATCAATGGCGCTTGAAGATTCAACTCGACACACGCCCTAGCGTATAGTCCCCTATTAATCGCCAAAGTCTTCTGATCTATTTTGATAACAGTACCAATTGCCGAGGCAATAACCCGAAGGGTAGGCTCCTTATAGTATGCCTGTGGAAGATCAGGAATTCTTACCCATGTTTGAATGGTATTGACAACGGATGTTGCTGGAACAAAGTCACGAGTCCACCGCATGATCGCCAGACAATGACCTAAGAGCATCCACGGCCCATGCATAAGAACTTTCTCCCTATCCTCTGGCAATGCAAACTTCGCATAGAAACATCCATGTCCCACGTCGAGTAGATCAAATTGACCAACCAACTTCCATGCACTTTTCAGGCGCTCCTTCAGTGTAAGATAACCAATTTTAATACCCAGAGGCTTAATGATTAAAGTGTCCTTCCAAGGTTCAAATATTTCATCCAACACAGATGAAGCAAATCGAATCTTAGGGCAACGCATGTTATCCCCTGAAGCATCAATCGTGGCCAACTTTTCTTTAAGGAGATCTACTGGAATGTCAGGGACAGGGTCGGAAGCCTCCGCCCTACCAAGTACCACATCCTTGAACGAGAAAGGCGCTGGCGGCAGGACGTCCGCGGGTGAACAGCACTAGGAGAAGAGTCCGGTGGCGGCTCAGGAGAGAGCGTTGTCATTGTTTCTTTTCGTCTAATGTAGGTTGATCACGAAAATAGGGAGAAATAGAGAATTGACATTTCAAACTATCTTTCAATGTTTTGTGGACGGTTTTGTCCGACCATCATTGTCTTACCAGGACCGTCTAAGCCATTTTCATTGCTCAAGGACGACCACCTGGACGTTTCATTAGAACGTCCTTGTACCGTCCCAATCCTACTGCCCTGGACAAAGGGTTGAGGACGGAGAACGAATGGTGTGTTATGAACGTCCTCCCATCCGTTGTAGTACATTGATTTTACTTGGTAATCGTCCTGTTTATATGTGGTAAGCCTCATATACATGCGTAATGTGGTAAAACTTTTAAGCATCGAAAATGGTATGTGGTAGGTCAAAAATAACTTAGCAATGCAATGGCTCAAGCACGGTCAAAAATAGCCGTCCAACACACCGTCTGAAACTTTTGACGAGCTTCGCCAACACGAGTAATTTTCTGAAAATTCCTTTACTGGTTTATTGCTTAAGGAGGAAACTGTGATTTCAAATGGTGCCCCAAGAATCCCCGGTGACGGCCATGAAACTTTTGCACTCAAGCCAAGTTTCATTTTGCTGCTGGGGGGTTGAAGAACCGTCTAAATACAATTTCCAAGTTCGGATTTATTAAAAGAAAAGAGTTATGATTGGGGAAAGGGGTTTAAGAATATACTAAGATTTCCCTTTTTATTACTCCTGTGGGGTTCAAACGGCGCTGTGGTTCTTCCAGCCATGAAACTTTTGACAAGTATCACGGTGCAACCGGGATGGACCTTCAGTCTGTCACCCTGAAAGTCCTAGGTATTTGCACCATGATGCTTCTCTTAATTTCATGTCAAGAAGATACCTGCCATGAAATTCTTGAACATCTTCCCACTGTATGAGTATTTTCCCAAAATGTTGTTTTTATTTACTCGTGTCAAGAAACTTGTGCTCCCGAAAGCGCACGGGTCAAAAATTGCAGTAATTTATAGTAAGTACCGGATCGTTCACTGGAGGATGTGCGATGGAAGCAGGGCCCACGTCGTTTACTAAGATTTTCCACTCGGTTACTCGCTTCAAGTTTTGCAAAGGTTTCTAACAACTACTCGACATAATTTAAACCAGATCATGAAAGCAGTAAAAATTATTCTACAAAGCATGGTAAACTAGGTCAAAGAAAGCAATTAAATCTATACTACGAAAGCAATATAAAATTATGCTACACTATCTAGAAAGCAGATTTAAATATGACAGAAGGGACAGGGAGGAAATAATAAAGATTGGACAAGGTTCAGATGAAACACAATTAAACTTCCATTTTTAATACACAGATCTTAGTTTGGGATAATCCTCCAGTTAGCTAACTCTCATGCTCTCTATACCATGTTCCCTTTAACAGACAGGTACTTACAGTAAGAGTTTACATGCTCTTAAGATAGCAATTTCTAAGATACCATAAACTCTTAACTCCCCGTGCAATGCCTTGCAAAAGTATGTTAATTATTTACGGTGGACGAGCAACACCTGTCAAATCATTAGTTGACATGCCAAGTACTGCTATCAATCCCCCATGTCACACCCAAAGTTTCAAATCAAGCCTCAAACCATTCCATAACTCTCAAACCTTTTAACAGATGGACAGCCCCTAATTCTTCCGAGTGACCTCTATGAAAGCATTTTAAAGGAAAGAAGTAAAGAAAGCTGTGAAGAAAGCATTTAAATCTATCACTCGGAATCGTTAAAAACGTCTCTTTCCGTTAGTATAAAAGAGCCCCTGGTCTTGGTGACCAGATGCAGATCAAGAACCCCCAAAATATCGTTAAGCCACAAGACTTACAACATCTGGATAGTTATGAGATACAAACTAAATGAAACAGATCCATAAATGAACCTATTCCGGATGTACTCACTCAAGACTCAATTCTAGACTTTGGCAGAAGAAGATAGTAGTCGAAGGAATACTCGACCTTACCTTATAAATTCACCAAGGCCTATATGTTGTTCCTCTAGTATTATTTATCACATCTCATCTACACCCAAGTGGATATTGACTTAATGCGATATCTAATATCAGATTTCCAACACACAGCAATTTTGAGAAGCAAATGAATATTTGAAAATCATTCCCTAGATAGGTACTAGACTCTCAATTAAAACACAGATCCTTTCAGTCTGTGTGAGACCTAATCGCTGACTCTGCTTCTAAGCTCCCAAAATCAACCCCCAGTGGAATATGAATTAGTCATAACTGTTGAATTTATCCCTTACTCAGATCCGGATTTTATAAAGGAATTTTTTGTAGGAAGTTTATTATGCAACATCAGATTTAAATCAAGACTTCTGTGTCCAAGGGGAAGGATCCCCAAAATAATGATATGACCGGAACATCTACATAATAGTATCATGCATACAAGTATATGAAAAGGAAAATAAAACACCCCAAAATATATGGTGGGGTTAGACAGAATGCGATACACAAAGGTGGATTAGCATGAGATGAGAAGAAATCGGCTAAAAAGAGTGCCAGGGATAGTTGGAGTTTTCCGGACTGCAAACATCTGCTGTCCGGTTCCCAATTATCCAAGATGACAGATTTTAGACAGAAAGAATTCCAAACAACGGTGACCGCCGTCATTTAGTTTTCTTTTGTCTGTGAGTGGAAGAAAGACCCACATATTTCTCGCTGTAATATTTCTCAACTGATGTTGGTCGACATCAGTTGATACTATTGCAACTTGAATTCAGGTTGAGAAATTAAGATAAAGAAAATTAAAACTGTATCTGATTAGGAATTGGCTGAGTGACTAATCGAAACTCTTAGTGAAGAGAACGCTCGCCGAAGCTTCCACCAACCACTAACCAGATCATGCAAAATAACAGATAATGATTGACACACAGAAGACGGGTTAGTCGATATCCCTGTGAAAGGACCTTTCACCAACATTAATCTGTGGTGTTTCTCATTATCCGTTCATACACACAATGAAAGAGAAAACAGAAAGTAAGAAAATATTTTTGGTATTGTGTGGGTGTTAAGCACACAATAAATGGACACTTAATGGGTTGAGGTGTGTAATGGACAGAAATCAGATGAATTGGGCCTAGGCCCAATACACCCATGCAACTTACACAAATCATGAAAGAAAATATTTTTGGAGTTTCCAAAATAGAAGGGATAGTTCAATTCGAATTATTGGGGTAATTCGAATTGAGCATGCATGAAGGATGAAGTATTACTTACTCAATTGATCATTGCTAGAAATTGGAGCATCATCCAATTCGAATTATTGGCCAATTCGAATTAATTCGAATTGGACAATTCGAATTGGCGAAGTCCCTTTCTTGCTCAAATTGACTAAGGCATTTACCTCAAAGGGAGGGTGAGTTCGAATTGTACAGCAATTCGAATTAATTCGAATTGCAACAATTCGAATTGGTAAACGATGGAAAATAAACTAAGGCATGAATGGTTGGCAATGGATACAATGCGGTTTTTAACCCAATTCGAATTTTTGAGCAGTTCGAATTAATTCGAATGACATAATTCGAATTGGTTGAAAACCACATGAAGAGAATAGTTTGGATATACAATTCGAATTTCCCTTAGCAATTCGAATTAATTCGAATTGCCTCAATTCGAATCACATATTTTCAAACAACACAATTTTTGTTCTCACAAGTATGGGTTATGTGAACACTGTACTGTAATGATGGGTTTAGATTTACTAAATCCCTCATCTCACATCAGTGTCATTTCACAGCCACCCTAGTGAGATTTTCAAGAAATAAACAAATACATGTCTAGTGGGTATTGGCCAGATTCAAACCCTATTTCTACAAACAAGAAATCAGAGATCAAAGAGCCTAAAACATCTAGTTATCTAAGAACTACATGAGTAAACTAAGAACACACAAGTTGTCTAAGGAAGCACGAAATAAGATTAAGGCAGGAAGAATAAAATTAAACTACAACTAGACACAGACATTAAAAACATCTACAACCTAAGAACGCTTATTTGAAGCTCTAAGGCACTAAATCAAGCCAAAAACCCAACAAACATGCATTTATTGAGTTTGAATGTCAACTAGGACATAATAAATGTAACCTAGTTGAAACAAACTAACACACTAAACATTTATTTCTAGGGAAAGCATTAAAGAGTGCCAAAACAAATGGATAAAACCATTTCTGGAAATTTTCCTTGTATTGACACTTGAAAGCAAAATAAGAACCCAAAACCATCATTGACTTGAAGGTAGGGTTTATTCTAACTAGAAAGCATGTAGACATATGGAAAATGGCTACTCTAAGGGTTACACAAACTGCTTCTATACTAAACTAAGATTAAAGCATGTAAAGGTTAAAATACTTGCAAGAAAAATAAACTAAACTAATCTAAACTACCTACCTAACCCTTAAGGGGTGTGGAACCTCCTGTTGTTCTTTTTGTCCCAAGCTGCCTTTTGGTTAAAATTCTTGATCTCTTGATTATGTTGTGGAAGGTCTGCTTTTATAGACAATCTTCAAAACCCTAGGCCCACCAGTGTTGTGTTCTTGCTCCACAGCTGAAGTTCGAATTATCTCAACCAATTCGAATTAATTCGAATTGTGAGATCCCTTCTTTGAGTTGGAGTTGTAGCCTTCAGTAGTCAATTCGAATTGTTGTGATAATTCGAATTGGTATTTCTCGAATTGGATGAGGGTTTCTGCTTGGCTTCCTTGCACTTGTTGGCAATTCGAATTGTTTGTGCCAATTCGAATTAATTCGAATTGGACAATTCGAACTGCATTTTCTTCTTGCCTTTGGGTTTCTTCTCTCTTCATTCCCTAATTCGAATTAATTCGAACTTGAACAATTCGAATTAGGCTTCTTCTCTCTTCATTCCCTAATTCGAATTAATTCGAACTTGAATAATTCGAACTAGCCTTCTGCATCCCTTCCAACACTTAACCATTTCTTGCTCTCTTTAGCAATTCGAATTGTTGTGCAATTCGAATTAATTCGAATTGCTCACAATTCGAATTGTGCTTCAATCACTTAACCAAATTTTCAGTTATGGGATTTTCAATCTTTTTCCCATCTTTTTGGATTTTTGTGGGCTCTTTTATTCTTTTGCCCATCTTTTCATTCCTTTTTCTTTTCTTTTTCCTTTTTTCATGTTTTTGGATTTTTCTAACACAAATACAATTTAAAATTGCATATTTTGTGTCTTTTTATTACCGGCTCAATGTTTTTACAAACTCGCATTAATCTGTCAAATTCAACTGTTTTCTTATTGAAATAAGATGGAATCACGATCAAAATGTCCGTCTCAGACACGGAAATGGATTGGAAATAATGGACAATTTTGGCCATTATCACCGTCCAATGTCAATTAGCGTTGGCTAGACGGTCCTGGCTACACATTTACCACATTGAGTTATAATTCTTTACCATCTATATGGTTACACCTTTACCACGTTGAATTATAATTCTTTACCATATAGGAGTATATGACTACACATTTACCACAATACAGGAAATTATTTACCACGTATTTGGGCTAGTGGACGGCTCGTGGACGCTTCCAAATCACCATCCAGTTGACCGTCCGCCACTCCCACATCACTTCGATTAAATGTTTACCAAATGCACCCTTTATGCGTTACCATGTTTGATTAGAAATCCTTACCATCGTTACTTGTACATAGTTACCACATTGATGAAGTTTGGGTTACCATATTTCAAAATATTCACTTTTGCATTACGGTATAGTGGTGTCAATAAAACCATAAGCAACAACTCACACAAGAGCTTACCACGAGGGAATAAAGTTTGTAAAAAAAACATAAAAGCTACGAAAGTTGAATCTCGTCCGGAGAACTTAGTGAAACATATAACAGTATTCGGAAATACGAACGAGTTCGAAGTGACGTTGACCTTGTAACTAAGGAAGAACTTAAAATTTACTATGGGTCTGTTCTGCACGCAGCTTTTGGGAGCTTTAGCTTTTATTTCAAAACAAAAGCCTCGTTCTGCACACTAGCTTTTGGGAGCTTTTGAGAGCTTTTGGAAGCTTCTTTTTAGAAGCTACCTGTAGTAGCATTAAAAAATAAGCTCTTAGCTTATTTTTGAGCAATCACAATTTTAACCCAATAACCAACCCAATACCCAATAGTCTACATAAATATGTGTCCTTTTATGTCATTTCATACATTTTTCACAGCTACAGCTAGTTGTACAAAACACTTTATAGCTCCCACAGCTCCTTACAGCTCCAGCTCCCTACAGCCCCAGCTTGCAGCTACAGCTCACAGTTACAGCTCTGCGTACAGAACAGACCCTATATATAGTTACCATTACGATAGTAAGATACGATTGGATGAAGATATTGACGGATAAATACACATTTGGAACTTTATTATGAGTACATAGTGAAACATATAACAATATTTGGATATAAAACGAGTTCGAAGTGACCTTGTAACTACAGAAGAACTTATAATTGATAATTAAATCAAATCAACCCTAAACCATAAAAACCCTAAACCCTAAAAGCCCTAAACTTTAAAAGTTAAAAAAACCCGGACCTAGAACATATCAATCATAAACCTTAAAAATCCTAAACCCAAGCCACATTCATTGCACTAGTAAAGTCTTGACTTAACCATAAAAGGTAAGGTGGTCACACACAGCTTAATAAGCCTAAACCCTACAAATATTAAAAACTCTAAACTCTACAAATCTTAAAAATCTTAAACCCCTAAAATCCTAAACCCTAAGCCCTACAAAAATATTGATTACCACGAGTACCATCAATGTGTTACCACAATGTTTTCGTGTTTGTTACCTCAATTCTTGTAGAGTGCTTACCACATTATCCTTATACCGTTTACCATGAACTACCATAAATTTTATGAATTATATACTCCATGCATCTTTTTTAAATTACCACACATATTTATCAATTTTTACCGTATTCATCCTGTATTGGTTACCACTGATATCACCTACTTAAGTTGCCATGAAAAATATTTATTTTTACACTTAATATCATGGAACATCGGAGACGTGGACAAGTCTCTGGTTTACCACATTTACCATATGGAATTTACCAAGTTCTTGGTATGTGGTTTACCAATCCGTTTGTATGTGCTTTACCACGAATACCATATCGTATTTACCAGGTTAATTATATGTGGTTTACCACTATAGTGGTATGTGCTTTACCACAACTACCATATAGTATTTACCAAGTTATTGGGATGTGGTTTAGCACACTATACCTGTATGATTTACCACGGATACCATATGGTATTTCCTAGGGGTGAAAGCGATATAGTAAATATCTGACCAATCCGATGCCGTATCCGAATCCGAATTCAAAATTAGCTATCCGGCGGGATTTTTCAATATTCGTATCCGAATCCAAATCCGTATTTTAATATCCGCATTCGTATTCATATTCGAAAATATCCGGCCGGATCCGGAGCGATATTGATAGGATATTATCCGGATTTTAAATCCGGATATCCAAATATATTACTCCAATATTTTATTATTTATTAATTAAAAATTATCAATAATTATAAAAATATCAAATTATCCGATTATTTTTGTAAAACTTATCAAATTTTCAAAAAAAATTATAAAAAATTATCCCATAATTTATATCTGATTAAACCCGTATTCGTATTTATTCGTCCTGTATCTAATTACATGTATTCGTATCCTAAAAATATTTGAATCCATATCCGTATTCGATCCGAATCTGAGAGAAAAATGTGAGATAATATCCGTATCTGATACTATCCGACCGTATTCATACCGTTTTCATCCCTAGTAATTACCAAGTTCATGTTATGTGGTTTACCACAAATATATTATGGTGTTTACCAGATTATTGGTATGTCTTTTACCACTGTATTGGTATGTGCTTTACCAAGTGCTTGGTATGTGGTTTACCAAATTATTGGTATGCGTTTTGCTTAACTTTCCTAATACATGGGGCGTAAAACATAATGTTTGAAATAATGGGGCTTTGACTCGAATAATTGTTTGTTAAAGGGTACTGGGCCCTAGTTTTTCCAAAATTGTGCCAAATGCCTTCTAGTGGCCCATAAGTTGGTATTTTTTTTATATTGTAGTCCAAAAGCAGAAGGAGACCCTTTCGCCGACCTATTTTAGTTATTATCTCCTATTAGCAATACTTCACACATAATCTTTTTTTTTTAAGAGTGAGCTTGTGTGTCAAGTTTTAATAATTTAATTTTTTATTTTAAATATTGAATTGGACTACTGGAAAAATATTATTGGAAGGCAATATTGTCAGATAATATTGTTATATTTAGGGGTGTAAATGAGACTGATAGGCTCGTAAAATATTCGGCTCGACTCGATCAAAACTCGACCAAAGCTCGATTCGAAAAGGCTCGACTCGAATTCGAGACCGACTCGGAAGGTTAATGACACAAGCCGAGCTAACCAATACTCGGCTCGAAAGCTCGATAATAGGCTCGAATATATATATATATATATATATATATATATATACATATATCAATTATACATAGTACATATGTATAATATATTTATTACTCCTATAAATTTTCTTTTCCTTTTTTTCCTTTTTACGGTTAGAAGTAGGAACTAGGAATAATTTAATATATTAAATATATTAAACTTCAATCCTTCAAGTTGTTAAGCTCATTATTTAATAATTTGACAATTATTCCTAATTTTATATCGAACTTAGATTAGGAATGAAAACTTGGTCCAGTGGTAATGTCTCCTTTATCCATCTTTGTAATTTATGTGATTTGAACCCCTACACACATTTATTCATATATGAGTGTCAACGTTTAAAAAAAAAACTCAAGCTTTATTCAATCCTCGAGCCGAGCGAATTCGGCTTTTTTATGTCGAGCTCGAGCCGAGCTCAATTTTTTAAAGCTCGTCGAGCTTCGAGCTCGAGCCGAGCCGAATCTTTACTTAATTGAGCCGAGCCGAGCTATACCAGGCTCAGGCTCGAGCTCGGCTCGGCTCGTTTTCACCCCTAGTTATATTTATTACGTGGATGAGATGGATGAAGAAACAATGAATTTAATGTTGTCAGGAGATATGTATTTTTTATTTATTTATTTATTTATTTATTTATTATTGTTAAAAGATATATTAATGTGAATATGAAAATTCTAATTTTTAGTTTTTTAAAGCTATGGAATTTTTAATTTATATGGAATTCCCATAACTTTTTACTTTTTTGAAGATTTAAAATTTAAAAATTTGCATTTATTTATTTTAGATTTTTGTATTATTTATTTATTTATTCATATTAAAAGATATATTAATGTGTATATGGAACTCTCAATTTTATCAATACCAAAACAGTGAATAATGTTCTTATTGTTAGGATCCTAAGACTATGGCTTCAGAAGGATATTCCAGAAAAGAACGTATGGAGATATTACTAATTGATGAATCAGTAAAATTCAATACAACTATATACATATTATTTATTTCTTTTTTCAGGGTGTGTAAATACATAAAAATATGTTAATAAAGCTAAAAAATGGTTAGGGTCCAAAAAGCATGTAAGATCCAATATTGAGGCTTAAACGGATATGATAGCTAACGTGCACCCCATGGATCTCAAGCAAAGTTATCCGTAGCAAGCCAGTATTACTAAACAAAGGTGCATCCCCAGGACAGCAAACTCGAGCAACCAATTTGCCCAAGTAATGCCATCCAAGGAAGACACCCCGAGCGAACGGCGAATCAATGTGATCCCGAGCAAGGAATCGTTCGTATCCTCGCTAAGGGCTTATCCATTACAGCAAAATGAAAGTACGGGTAGAGATATGTTTCCGATCAAAACCCGACTCATCCCAAAAGGTATCTTTCCGCAGAAAGGCACCAAAATTTATATAAATAGGCATCTCCTAGACTGGAGAAGGTGTTCCAACACCACTCCAAAAATTTACATATTACAATGTCCATTTTTTATAAAGTTTTTCCTCTTCCTTTAATAGTTTGTCTTTAATGCTTTCCGCATTTACTTTCTTTTATTTTTGCAAGACTATAGTTCGTAGCACTCATTGGGATAGTCATCATCCCACTTTCCACACACTCATATACAGAGGCGGATCGAGGAAAAATTTAATGGGGGGTCCTAGTTGCATGACTGGCAAATAGACTGTACAATCCGTGCTCAATTTTCAAATTTTTTAAGGCATCATATTTTTTAATTTATTTAATTATTAATTTTTTTAAAGAATTTTCATATTCCTTAATTTCTTTTGATATTTCAAACATGCAGTAGCACGGTAAACGCCGACTTTTCTCTGCAAAGAGTTTTAATTGGAATATTTTATTTTAATTTTTTTTTACTCTTTTACATAGGTGTTGGATGAATGCATGAATTAATTAAAAATAAATCAAAATTAAGTTTTATTATGTTTTAAAATTTTTATTATAGTGTTATAGAATATGTTTTATAGAGTAACTGAAATTTTATAATTATATTTTAAATAATATAATTGCCTCATTTTTATAATAGAACATAGTATTCTTAAATGAATAAACAATCGGCTAGTTGATAATTTTCATTAGAACTGGGGAAAATTTTTCCAATTAGAGATTTATAGGAGATTAGATAAAATTTGAAAAAATATGGACTTGAACTTAAATTGGAGAAGAAACAAATGAGATAGTTAAATCCAATATATATAAAGGCATATATATAAACCAAAAAAAAAAGAAAAAATATAGGTATATCCGTATATATAGAAATTGGTGGGGCCAGACCCAGCTCATATACTTTTGACACATAATAAAAGAATAGTGTTGTGAATATTATGACTTTAACCCTATTATTTATGTGTGTATTATATATTAGTATAACTTCTCTGCAAATGACAATATAAGCAAAGAAAAATAAAGAGAAGACAAAACAAAGAAATAGAGAAGAAAGAGAGAGAGAAGAATGATCTTAATATATTTACGCAGAGGAAGAAAAATGATCTGATATCTCTTAATTCAATGTATATGACATAGCAGTATTTATAGACCTACATTAGCCACATAATTTAATAATACATTTTTTTTATTGAAATGTGTGGCAAAGTTTAAATATATAATTGACACTATCTCTTGCCGACACTACATCCAATACTTCATAATAAATAGTAATTATTATGCAAGATTTGTTGATTTATAAATGTACTGGAAAGTGCTAACCCTAGTGCTCCAATATTTATATGAATTAAAGAATAATATTAAAAAACCTATAATATAAATATTTAAAATAATACTCCCTCAATCTCATTAGTATTGTCCTAAAACTTTTGGACATGTAATTCAATAAAAAAGAACGGAGGAAGTATATTATAAAACTATGTGAAAAAATGAATAGGACCACTTGAACATATTTTTTCTTATATATTGCAATAAAAAATTAGATAATTTATATAGAAGTAATATGCAGTGTAAAAAAAAACAAAACTGAGATATTACAAAAGGGAGGGAGGGAGTATTTACTACTACGAAATATTTTTTGATTTATAAATGAGCTGGGGAGTGCTAACCCTTGACTATTACTTCCTCCGTTTTTTAAAGATAGCTACTGACCAACCCAGCACGCAGTCCAATGTATAATTTAAACCATTAATAACTCAAATTTGATAGAAGTAAAAATTCTAAAACTTCGGTATTTAAAAACTACAAGATGAGACGAATCTAACAAGATCTCACTTGGCTATATTTTAACTTATATATCTATGATAAAACTTCAAATCAAAGTGTTTAGGTGAATAGTGTCAATTTTACCAATATAGCTATCTTTTCTAAACGAATGGGTATTAACAAATTGACACGGAAGTATTGTAAGGTGAAAGTCCACTCCACTGATCCTCCGTCAATCCATTCCTCCTTTTGGACTATGGATGCATTTCCATCCAACTGCCAACATAAAATTCAAAAACCACGTATAAAACGAGGCATTTAGATCATACTAGTATTTAATTTGATTTAATAATAATTAAATACTGACAACGGATTATAGTAGGGTGTTTTTTATTTTCCTCTCTCAGAGTTAGTGCCGGTCAAAATGAGATAAGTGTTGCAAGGCAAAGAAAGTCAAAAAAATTGGGCGGCCGCCGTAGACCATAGGAATAGGATCCTAATTAGCTATAAATACCAAGCCTGGCGCAAACTCCTAAATTAAGTTATACTCCACCTTCCAACTACCAACAACCCATTACCCATTTTACTCACTCACAAGTCAAGCTTAGGACTTTCCTGCACGCTGCTGCAGGAGAGAGGAGCACCGAGCAGCCACCGCCCACCACTGATACAAATCAAATTATTAGGCAGGCCTTTCCTTTCCTGCACAGTGTGCATTGCAGATTCCTCCTCCTCCTCCTCCTCCGATTCACTCTCCACTCTGCAATTCATTCCATTTTCAATTGTTTTTTTTTTTTTTACTTCAATTCCTCACTCCCGTCCGTCCTCCATTCCATTAACAACCATCAAGTACAGAAATGGCCGCCCTTCGCCGCCCTTCCCCTAAAGACAGAGACTCCGTCGACCAGATCCATATGAACCAAGACCACAAAAAACCCAAACCAATTAAACCATTCTCCTCCGACTTGTCCCTCCCCTTTCCCCTCTACCTAGCAAACGCCTTCTTCTTCACTCTCTTCTTCTCCGTCGTCTATTATCTGCTCCTCCGCTGGCGTCAGAAGATCCGCAACTCCATCCCTCTCCACGTCGTCACCCTCCCGGAGATGTTCGCCATCGCTACCTTCTTTGCTTCCGTCATCTATCTCCTTGGCTTCTTTGGCATCGGCTTTGTCCAGTCTCTCATCATTCCCGGCTCTTCCCACGACGAGATCCTTGACGTCGACGACGGTGATGATTTCAGTATAGCGATGCTCAAGGAGGACTCACCTGCTGCGCCCTGCATCCTCCCCAAATCTTCCGATTCCGATGATGATGGCTGCAACAAAGCTGCCTCTTCCAACAAGGCCGTCATCCACGCTCCGCAATTGCCTCCTCAAGGTCAAGGTCAAGGTCAAGGTCATGGTCATGGCCTGGTGGTCACCGAGGAGGACGACGAGGAAATCGTTGAGTCGGTCGTCGATGGGAGAATCCCTTCCTATGCTCTCGAATCGAAGCTTGGCGGCGACTGCCTTCGTGCTGCAGCCATTCGCCGGGAGGCCCTGCAGCGCGCCACCGGCAAGTCACTTGCGGGGCTGCCCCTGGACGGGTTCAATTATGATGCCATATTGGGGCAGTGCTGCGAGATGCCCGTGGGATACGTGCAGATCCCCGTAGGCATTGCGGGCCCGCTCTTGCTGGATGGCAGAGAGTATTCAGTCCCCATGGCCACAACCGAGGGATGCCTGGTGGCGAGCACCAACAGGGGATGCAAAGCCATTTACGCTTCCGGAGGGGCCACCAGCGCTGTCCTGAGGGATGGAATGACCAGGGCGCCCGTGGTCAGGTTTGGCACCGCCAGCCGGGCTGCACAGCTCAAGTTCTTCTTGGAGGACCCCCTCAATTTTGAGGCATTATCGCTGGTGTTCAACAGTTCCAGCCGTTTTGGCAGGCTTCAGAGCATCAAGTGCGCCATAGCCGGCAGGAATGTTTACATGAGGTTCTCGTGCAGCACAGGGGATGCCATGGGAATGAACATGGTGTCCAAGGGCGTGCAGAATGTCTTGGACTTGCTCGGGAAGGAGTTCCCGGACATGGATGTCATTGGCATCTCAGGAAACTACTGCTCGGATAAGAAGCCGGCTGCCGTGAATTGGATTGAAGGTCGAGGCAAATCAGTTGTCTGTGAGGCTATCATAAAGGAAGAGGTGGTGAAGAAGGTGCTCAAGACTAATGTTGCTTCCTTGGTGGAACTCAACATGCTCAAGAACCTCACAGGTTCTGCGCTGGCAGGGGCTCTGGGTGGCTTCAATGCTCATGCCAGCAACATAGTCTCTGCCATCTATATCGCCACAGGTCAAGATCCAGCACAAAATGTTGAGAGCTCCCACTGCATCACAATGATGGAACCCATCAATGATGGCAAGGATCTGCACATCTCTGTCACGATGCCCTCAATTGAGGTCGGAACAGTTGGAGGTGGGACTCAACTGGCCTCCCAGTCAGCATGCCTCAACTTGCTCGGAGTCAAGGGACCCAGCAAGGAGGTCCCAGGATCCAACGCCAGGTTATTGGCCACCATTGTTGCCGGTGCAGTCCTAGCCGGGGAACTATCCCTCATGTCAGCACTTGCAGCCGGCCAACTTGTTAACAGCCACATGAAGTACAATAGAGCCAATAATAATAATAGTACTACTACCAATAAACATGGCTCCAAGTGAAGTCTTCAACTTGATGATGATCGAGTTTCACTTCGCTCGCTCAGAAACAGAGAGATAGAGCCCGAGGGATCTCGATTAATATTCAAGCCCTCCCCAATCAAGCTCAAGGTTCTTTCGATCAGAGACTAACACACACACACACAGTTACTAATAACAACATTATTTGATTACCGCTCCAGGAATTACAATTCATTGTTGGTCGTTCATATAAAAAATAAAATTTACTAGTATATATATACTCTCCCTATATACTATAATGCAATATGCACTCTCTATCATAAAGGAAACTATGCACATTAATAATTGGTAGTAATACAGCCTGCAAATTTCTCTACTTGTTACTCTATGTATAAAGCTCTCTAGAGAAAGGAATGAAACAAAAAAAACAGTTAAAAAATACATCCAAAAATACGATCGGAATTCAGTTCTAGTTCTCTGCAAGTCATAGTTCGTATGTAAATGCAGGTCTGCTGGAGTTCTTAAGTCATAAACGATCAAACGCATGCTGCAAATGGCAAATTTGCATGGTGTAATTGCAAGGTGGGGGCTCCAACCCACCATGCAAAAATAGGGAAAGCACTTTCCCAAATACGAGGGTACTGATGGGCGGAACACAGTTCATCCCTATAATTTTGTTTTTTGTTTTCTTATATAAATTTATTTATTTGTTTAAAATTATAATAAAATATTATTAATATTTTATACAGAAAAATATTGGTATTATTTATAAATTTAAAAAGTAATATAAAATAGAATATATATATATGGAATACTTCTTAATCCTGCAAAAGGAGAGGGTTGGGTTGGAAGTGAAATTGTTATAGCTATCCTGTAATATAAAGATTTTTACTGTAGTTACTAGCAAAAATAGAGGATTGAGTTAGAGATGGTCTATAAGCAATTTCGTCATCCATGGTCCTTTTCCATTAATAATCCTTGATAGCTTCCTCATAATATATCTGATCACATGAGTCTGCAGACTAAGCAAAATGAACAAGTGTATCCTCAGATTGATTTATTACTGTTCATCTCCTAGTCACTAATCAGTGCAGGCCATTGTTTGCATCGCACAGGACCTATGTGGCTCATGGAAGCTTCTTCCTCAACATTAGGTGGCTGTTTTTTTTTTTTTTTTTTTTTTTTGTAAAGCCGGAGCCAGTCAAAAAGGAGAAAATACAAAGGAAAAAAAGTACAAGGAAGAAAAAAGGCACGCAACACTAGAGCCTCGGGAACCAAGTTCCCATAGCGTCGACGCGAAGAGCACTCCTCACAAATTCCGGGGAAAAAGCCCAAGTAGTGAAGAATTCATCACTAGAGGCTCCCTGCTTTGCTAGGCTGTCAGCTACTGTAACACCCCGGATTTGATAACCCAGGCCGGGATGTCACCGCCACATCTCCCTAGCAAGACACGGCTTCCCGAGCTCACTAAGGAAATGCAAGGCTTATGGGTACGTAAAAGATTTAAAACATTTCAAGATTTAGTCCGGAAATTTATAATACTTAATTCAAAATACGATAGTAATAATCATCATGCGCGAAAATAGAGTAAATGCAGCGGAAAGTAATCACGGCCAACATGGCCAAATCCTCGGGTTTAACAGACCCGGTAAAACAGTACGATGCAGAATTTAAAATGTCCATAAATGGTTTCCCCCAAGTGCATATACATGCGTCACTCGACATACTCTGTAAAAGAAAAATGACATCGGTTTATCAGTATAAAAATATACCGAGTAAGTTAATCCCTAACTAACAATTTAAGTGGTTACATGTGTTTAAATCCAAAGATTTCACTTTTCAAGCATTAATTTAAAATCCACATTTTATTCGCAGCGGAAAACATGATTAATTTATTCAAGACGAAAATGCATAATTTAAAAGACTTAATTTAAAAGCGGAATTTAAAAGCATAATTTAATGACGTAATTTAAATGCGTAATTTAAAAAAAAACATGGTAAATAAGATTTAAGCGTAATTAACACTCACACAAGTCTTTTATATTTTATCCCGCAAACTAAGAAGAGGACACCATACCAAGAGATCACTAACGAGGCAATCTCAACATAGGACCACAAACGAGGCAGTCCACAACAATGGGAGACCACTAACGAGGTAGTCTCAAAAGATAGTAGGACCACTAACGAGGCGATCCAAAACACAGCGCACGAGATCACTAACGAGGCAATCTCAGATAGTAAGGAGACCACTAACGAGGCAGTCTCAAAGATAATGATTAGCATGAAGATCGGCTCAGCCTAGTGAATGGGATTTTTCGAAAGTTCGTATTTCGAGTGATCAAAATATTCGATATCGCGTTTCATAGTTCGAGTTTTCTCAAGTTCGAAAAATCCGATTCGACGCAGTTTACGCCTTTCTTAATTAAAAATTCATTTTTACACCAAAAATTCTGAAATTTACACAGTAGCTCAAAAACACACACATGAACAACTTTCATGTTTTAAGTTTTTGGAAATAAGGTTTCGAAGTGAGTCAAAATTTGAGTTCTTTACAAAAGATAATTTCTGTCTCAAAAACTGATTTCGTCACAGGTTCGTGCAACGCCGATTAAAAATTCATTTCAAAGCCAATTGATCCGAAATTTTTACCGGAGATACACAACACATTAATGAACAACTTTCATGTTTTAAGAATTTATAAATAATGAATTTTAGATGTTCAAAAATCGACCACAACACGCTATACACGCGCGGACTCAAAAGATCGCTTAAAACAGGTTCTGAAATTCGGCCGTTTGACATATCAAATGAACTCCAAAATCCATGAAATTTTATATGCATAATCTAGACACAATTATCTACAACGTTTGTTTAGAAATGCAAAGTTGAATCATTCTAAAAACGGGTGAAAAACATGCATCAAGTTGAATAAGAAAATCTGTCAACAGTTTGAAACGTTCGGTTTGTCACAGAAAGTTTACGGCGAAATTTGGGATAGCAAATCTTAATGTCAATGGCTGAAATTTGGACACAAGGTAGATTAAAGTCTTAGGAACAAAATCTATGTTGAAAAGTTTTCGATTTGAATTCCCGAAGGTCGAGTTTTAGGCGAGTTTTTGAAATTGGACGAAAATAGGGTTTTTGAAAATCGATTTTTGTTACGGGTCTAGATCTCGAGTTTTAAATAACAATAAACCACAAAAATTTGTGAGTAAGGTCTTAACTTACTTAGTTAGAGATTAGAGTCACCGGATTGGATTTCCGGACGTCCTAGGGTCGCGACGAACAGCCAACTTCTCCGATCGCTTTTTGTTCGTTTTCTGACGTGAAATCGTAGTAAATGAAAAGGGTTAGATTTCGAGTTTCTAAGTTGTATGGACAAACTAAAACATTATACCATAGCTTACCAAGAGTCTAGAAGGCAGGGCTTGGTTCCTTTCGCCTCGTCGTCGCTGGAATGCTCGCCAGAAAGTGGATTCGGAGGGATTATGAACTTGGAGAGAAAATTGAGAGTGTTTAGGGAGTGGTTTCTGAAAGCTTAGGGTTTGGGACGCCCCTAGGGTGTTCTTAAGCCTTCCCTAAGGCTGGGATTCGGTTGCCATCGAAGGAGGTGTTGTTTTTGGCAAGAAAATCGCCATGGAAGGAAAGTTTACACTTTCTGCACCTCTGGCGCGCTGGTGATGCGTACCTATAGCCTTTGCCGCGTGGAGCACGCGCGACCAGCCTGGAGTCGCGACTCCGCCTTCCGTGCGGCGGCGCGCGGCGAGCGCGGGCCGGCCGGACCGGCCGGTTCGACGGTCCGCGTGTTCCGTCGGGTCTTTTCTTCCTTTCCTCTATCGGTTTTCTACCATCTACGTGTTAGCTCGACTCCTCGTGTCGTCTCCGGTTCGGAATCTTTACCTTAAACTTGTTACGAGTTCGGCTTATCGCTTGTAACATTTCCGTGCCCTAATTAGTCTAGTCTAAATTAGTTCCAACTCCTCCTATCGTCCTTGCGATTGATCTTGTGATTTATTTTGTGATTTATTTTATGATTTATTTTATAATTTACTTTATGATCTATTTTATGATTTACTTTATGATTTATTTTATGATTTATTTTATGACTGAACTTAGAAATTAGTTCCAAGCTGCCTACGTACCCTGTGAAGGGATCAAGTCATGACATAGTTCAAAACAATTTGAATTTGTTTTTCTCGGGTGTTACATTCTCCCCCCCTTAAGAATGCAGTTATGTCCCCATAACTGTGGCCGGTTCATCTTGGAAGAGGGTAGGGTAACGTTGTTTCATGTCGGCCTCCAACTCCCACGTTGCCGTCTCCGTCTCGTGGTTGGACCAAAGGACCTTGACCATTCTCACGGTCTTATTCCTCGTTACTCTCTCATTCGTGTCAAGTATTCGCACCGGAACTTCCTCGTAACTCAAGTCATCCTCAAATTCAACTTCTTCCGGTTGGAGTACATGGGTCGGATCGTGCACACCCTTCTTCACTCGGGGAACGTGGAATACATCGTGAATACGAGCAAATTTTGGTGGTGACGCTAGTCAATAAGCGGTTTCCCACTCTTCACAGGATTTTTTATGGTCCTTATGTTTTTTTTTTTTCGTCCCGAGGGTTTTCTGTTGCCTTATAAAAAGAAAATGCGAGGCAATTCTACTGTCTTTGTCAGGAATGATGTCGGTGATACCCCATGTCGTTATATCTCACTGACAATGTATGATCGGGTTAAGTGAGTGGTGTATAACAAAAGAGATTAAGCAACATCGGAAAAAAATAAAACTCCCTCCGGGTCCCGCCCGGTGGCCGCGCGGTATGGGGCTTCAGCGCGCGGCGAGCGCGCGGCTGCCCCTGTTCGAGAAAATAGGGCCCGCGCTCCGCGCGAGCCACTTCCCCCATTTCCCATTCGAGACCACACCCCCAATTCTCTCTAAATCCGGCGACTTACCTTCCCGTTCGCTTGATTTCGGCTTCAATTTCACTCACCAAGGTATGAATCTACTAAATCCACTTACTAATTTCAATTTTTATGCTTTGAATGACTTGATTTGTGAAGAGATTTAGGAACTAGGGTTTATGTACAAAAATTGGGGGTTTGTTATTTTTAGGCTTGATTTGTGCAAATTAGCAAATATATGTGGTAATTGATGTTACTCTTGTTGCCTTGCTTGTATTTATGCCACAATGTGTTTATGTTTTTGGCAAATTCTTGTTGGATTTAAATCTCTAAGAAGACTATGAAGTTTTTTATGTTTGGTTGTTGTTGGGGTGTGATTACTAGCTCATTTCTTTGTTGTTTGGTGCTGTAAGGAAATGATGTGTTGTTATTAGGGTGATTGTTTCATTTTGTGGGCAACTTCCGTGTGTTTGTTAGTAACTTAGGTTTTGGTTTATTCCGCACATAATGTGTTCGACGAAATGCCACAAAGGGTTTGGGAATTAGTTTGAGCATATCGTTTGTCTAGGTCACCTCCTGGTTGGTCCTAGCAACCGATAGGATTCGCTGCCCTTATGGAATACTCATGTTGGAAATCTATATTGATGTCCCTTACACATTTCTGCTTGTGTTTTGTGTGGAATGTAGCCTTATAGTTGGTATTTGATGTTTTGCAGGATGTTGCTTTTCTTGTGGGTTGTTTTGGTGTCTCTCATGTGTCCTCCGAGGGCTAGGAGACGAGTTGCTGATGAGGCTGGCCCCAGCCATGCCGCTCCGGCGATGCCTGACTTCGATGAGAGCGAGTCAGAGGAGGACGAGGAGCAGCGAGGCCCGAGACTCAGGGGTCTCCCTGACGAGGTGCGTCCTCACCGGCACGACAGGTTTCGGTTTAGGACGAGGGCTGCCCAGGACTTCTATTTCGACGAGCTTCGTCGCAACAGCGCTTATGTCCCCGAGAGAGGCATATATCCTCATCATCTGGGCGATAACAGTGTCAGTGCAGTCTTGGAGTATTTTCAGTGGACCGGACTTGCACGTCATCCCGAGGGCGCTGCCTCCGGTTATTTGGCTATGGAGGTTATCGCCAACATTGGCGGTCTTGGGGAGGGTGACGACCTATCTCGGGTATGGGTTCGCGGTCGCTATCTCGACTTCAGTGCTCGGGCGATCAATGTTTATTTTGGCTTGCCTGACGATGGCGCATTTCGCCCACAGCCTGAGGGACGTGTTCTTGCTCCTGCGTGGGATACCTTATGCACCGTAGTGCCTCCTCAGCTCGAGCACGGTCATGAGCTGCGTTTGATGACGATGGACTCCCCTTGGCGAGAGCTTGCTCAGATATGGTTAGGGTGCGTCCGGCCGATCACCCGGAGCCATATCGTCCTGGATCACGTCTACGAGACCATTTGCTTTATCGCGCGAGACGGTAGGGTGAATGTGGGAGCTTGTACCGAGGACAACTTGTGGGGTATGCGGAGAGGACGAGGGAGTAGGGTGATTACCCATGTTCACCTCATCTGTGGCTTGTGCGCGGCACAGGGGATTCGCACGACACCGGAGACAGATCCGTACGATCTAGTAGCGGGCAGTTGCTACCGTATCCCGACTTACGCTGCCCGGCGTAGCGCCTTACGTTGTGGGGTTCCCCGGGCTGTACTTCGCCCGCAGCCTGATGATGGCGGCTTGATCCTAGTCGTACCACCGGAGCAGCCACCCCCTCCTCCAGTAGTTCCACCTCCTGCAGTGGCACCTCAAGGACAGGAGATGGCTCAGATGCTGCAGATGATGCAGGAGAAGTGGGTCGGTATGGATGCCGGGTTTGCAGCTGGGCAGGCTCGTTATGATGCCATAGACGCTAGATTGGACTTCTACTAGACCCGTATGGACTCGTTCGCTACGAGGCAGGCTCAGTAGCAGGCCACCATGTCCGACATGTACGCCTATGTGCGGCAGATGGACGACTACATGCGTCGGCAGTTTCCGCCTCCTGATCAGTGATGTTTTTCCTTCCATATTTGCGTTTCTGTTTAGGTTTTGTACCAGACGTACTTTGTTTAGTTTCCTCCTTATGAGGATGTTTCTGTTGACTGGGATTCATGGTTTATATTTTCGTTGTGTTATTGCCTAGTTATGTGTTTGACATGTGTTAGTTGTTTATTGCTGTTTAGAAACACGGTTTAATTGTTCTGTCTAGTTTATGGTTCGAGATGTTCTAGATTTACTGTTACCTTCCTATCGCATCTATATGTGTGTGGGTTGCCCAAAAATGCTTGCATCGTTGTGGGACTAAGCCGCTTCAAGGAACTTAGGTAAACTAATGTGATAAGGTATACGGGGTAGAGTTTAAATAGCTATATATATGTTAAATAAATAACTGCTTGTAAGGAGAAAATTTTATTAAATAAAGAATAGTGTTAATAGGTATCAATTCGTTGGGGTTTGTTAGTAGAGGTTGCTGGAACTTAGTGTACTGGCTGTTGTTGTCGGGGGTTGTTCTCTAGATAAATTTTTAATTTTTTTTTCCAGTAACCTGTTCGGGTTTTTTTTTTTGGTCTAGGGTTTAGGGTTGGATGTTCCCTTATTTAATCAAGGTAGTTAAAGAATTTAAATAAATATATGGAATAAATTTAAATAGGCTTGTATTTTTATTACTCAAGAAATAATTTTGGGTTACAAGCATTCGAAACGGAAATAGTAATAGTGCATCAGTATGGATCTCTAAGTCTAGAGTGACTAGGCAGGTACATCCTCGATGGGATCGTCCTCGTCGCTGGATACGTCAATGGGAATGGGTGTCCCCACCGGGCTCGGGCTCGGAGGAAATATGTCAGCCTCTAGGCCCAGCAGCTCAGCTCCTAAGTGTCCTATTTGCATCATCAGTTCGTTATCCTTGTTTTGGAGTGTGACCACTTGGGTTTGGAGTTCGGCGACTTGGGCCTTGAGTTGGGTTATTTCATGATGGTCAGCTTCCCTAAGATGTCTCAGATAGTCCACGTTACTCTCTAGATGCCCCACTCGAGCCTTGAAGAGATTGATATGCTGTTGGGACTCGAGGTATGCGTTGGTCAGTTTCATCATTAGATTGGTCATGTTCGCGTTGGGTTCGGCCATCTAATGTCAACAAGGGAGGTTAGAGTTAGTCATATTTCAAGCAAGGTTAAGATATGCAGAAATTTAAAACTATGTGAAGTACGCATATGCAATGTGCAAGTGCAAGTCCCCCTTTCCCCATTTAAAAATGTAATCTATCCATGTATTTTAAAATAAATCTACTACATGGGTAAGAATAAAAGTTGGGCCTCTATAGTGGGCCAAAAACTTAATATTTCTTTTGGCTAAGATTTTGGGCTATGTAAAAATAAGCTTTTGGGCTAAAATAATACTAGTAGTCAAAATAAATAATTTAAAAATAATACTTGGGTTTTAAAAATAATGGTTTAAAATAATAGTAGTAGCTTTAAAAATTTTCCTGGCTCTGATACCAACTTGTAACACCCCGGATTTGATAACCCAGGCCGGGATGTCACCGCCACATCTCCCTAGCAAGACACGGCTTTCCGAGCTCACTAAGGAAATGCAAGGCTTATGGGTACGTAAAAGATTTAAAACATTTCAAGATTTAGTCCGGAAATTTATAATACTTAATTCAAAATACGATAGTAATAATCATCATGCGCGAAAATAGAGTAAATGCAGCGGAAAGTAATCACGGCCAACATGATCAAATCCTCGGGTTTAACAGACCCGGTAAAACAGTACGATGCAGAATTTAAAATGTCCATAAATGGTTTCCCCCAAGTGCATATGCATGCGTCACTCGACATACTCTGTAAAAGAAAAATGACAACGGTTTATCAGTATAAAAATATACCGAATAAGTTAATCCCTAACTAACAATTTAAGGGGTTACATGTGTTTAAATCCAAAGATTTCACTTTTCATGCATTAATTTAAAAATCCACATTTTATTCGCAGCGGAAAACATGATTAATTTATTCAAGACGAAAATGCATAATTTAAAAGACTTAATTTAAAAGCGGAATTTAAAAGCATAATTTAATGACGTAATTTAAATGCGTAATTTAAAAAAACATGGTAAATAAGATTTAAGCGTAATTAACACTCACACAAGTCTTTTATATTTTATCCCGCAAACTAAGAAGAGGACACCATACCGGGAGATCACTAACGAGGCAATCTCAACATAGGAACACTAACGAGGCAGTCCACAACAATGGGAGACCACTAACGAGGCAGTCTCAAAAGATAGTAGGACCACTAACGAGGCGATCCAAAACACAGCGCGCGAGATCACTAACGAGGCAATCTCAGATAGTAAGGAGACCAATAACGAGGCAGTCTCAAAGATAATGATTAGCATGAAGATCAGCTCAGCCTAATAAACGGGATTTTCCGAAAGTTCGTATTTCGAGTGATCAAAATATTCGATATCGCGTTTCATAGTTCGAGTTTTCTCAAGTTCGAAAAATTCGATTCGACGCAGTTTACGCCTTTCTTAATTAAAAATTCATTTTTATACCAAAAATTCTGAAATTTACACAGTAGCTCAAAAACACACACACGAACAACTTTCATGTTTTAAGTTTTTGGAAATAAGGTTTCGAAGTGAGTTAAAATTTGAGTTCTTTACAAAAGATCATTTTTGTCTCAAAAACTGATTTCGTCACAGGTTCGTGCGACGCCGATTAAAAATTCATTTCAAAGCCAATTTATCCAAAATTTTTACAGGAGATACACAACACATTAATGAACAACTTTCATGTTTTAAGAATTTAGAAATAATGAATTTTAGATGTTCAAAAATCGACCACAACACGCTGTACACGCGCGGACTCAAAAGATCGCTTAAAACAGGTTCTGAAATTCGGCCGTTTGACATATCAAATGAACTCCAAAATCCACTAAAATTTTATATTCATAATCTAGACACAATTATCTACAACTTTTGTTTAGAAATGCAAAGTTGAATCATTCTACAAAGGGTGAAAAACATGCATCAAGTCGAATAAGAAAATCTGTCAACAGTTTGAAACGTTCGGTTTGTCACAGAAAGTTTACGGAGAAATTTGGGATAGCAAATCTTAATTTCAATGGCTGGAATTTGGACACAAGGTAGATTAAAGTCTTAGGAACAAAATCTATGTTGAAAAGTTTTCGGTTTGAATTCCCGAAGGTCGAGTTTTAGGCGAGTTTTTGAAATTGGACGAAAATAGGGTTTTTGAAAATCGATTTTTGTTACGGGTCTAGGTCTCGAGTTTTAAACAACAATAAACCAAAAAAAATTTGTGAGTAAGGTCTTAACTTACTTAGTTAGAGATTGGAGTCACTGGATTGGGTTTCCGGACGTCCTAGGGTCGCGACGAACGGCCAACTTCTCCGATCGCTTTTTGTTCGTTTTCCGACGTGAAATAGTAGTAAAGGAAAAGGGTTAGATTTCGAGTTTCTATGTTGTATGGACGAACTAAAACATTATACCATAGCTTACCAAGAGTCTAGAAGGCAGGGCTTGGTTCCTTTCGCCTCGTCGTCGCCGGAATGCTCGCCGGAAAGTGGATTCGGAGGGATTTTGAACTTGGAGAGAAAATTGAGAGTGTTTAGGGAGTGGTTTCTGAAAGCTTAGGGTTTGGGACGCCCCTAGGGTGTTCTTAAGCCTTCCCTAAGGCTGGGATTCGGTTGCCATCGAAGGAGGTGTTGTTTTTGGCAAGAAAATCGCCATGGAAAGAAAGTTTACACTTTCTGCACCCCTGGCGCGCTGGTGACGCGCACCTATAGCCTTTGCCGCACGGAGCACGCGCGACCGGCCTGGAGTCGCGACTCCGCCTTCCGCGCGGCGGCGCGCGGCGAGCGCGGGCTGGCCGGACCGTCCAGTTCGGCGGTCCGCGTGTTCCGTCGGGTCTTTTCTTCTTTTCCTCTATCGGTTTTCTACCCTCTACGTGTTAGCTCGACTCCTCGGGTCGTCTCCGGTTCGGAATCTTTACCTTAAACTTGTTACGAGTTCGGCTCATCGCTCGTAACATTTCCGTGCCCTAATTAGTCTAGTCTAAATTAGTTCCAACTCCTCCTATCGTCCTTGCGATTGATCTTGTGATTTATTTTGTGATTTATTTTATGATTTATTTTATGATTTACTTTATGATTTATTTTATGATCTATTTTATGATTTACTTTATGATTTATTTTATGATTTATTTTATGACTGAACTTAGAAATTAGTTCCAAGCTGCCTACGTACCCTGTGAAGGGATCAAGTCATGACGTAGTTCAAAACAATTTGAATTTGTTTTTCTCGAGTGTTACAGCTACTCTGTTTCCTTCTCTAAGGACATGGAAAATAGTACATGATTGGAAAGTCTCCCGAATGGCTTTTGCACGCTTCAGCATAGGGGCTAAGGGGTGAAGAGAGTCCCATTTGTCCAAGGTGTTAATAACAACCAGCGAATCCGAATAGCAGGAGATGTCCTTGACCCCTAGTTTCTGTGCAAACTCCAGTCCATAAATCAGGGCTGCCAGTTCAGCAAAAATATTGGAATGTCTACCAAGATAGCCACATCCACCGCCCCTCCAGTTCCCGTCGCTATCACGGACAACGAACCCATAACCTGCTCGTCCCGGGTTACTCAATGAGCTGCCATCTACATTGAGAATTATCCCCTGGCAGTCCCTCATATTCCATTTAACAGGCCTAGTTTCTTTCCGACAAGCAGTAGTATTAGAAGAGGATCTCTCAAGATCGTTTAGGAGAAGAAATATGTCCCTGTTAATTCTCCAAAGAGGTTTATGTTTACCTTTGAAGATCCTGGCATTGTGCTCAAGCCATATGGTCCAGATAGTAGCTATGAAGGTGAGGCCATGTTGGGCTATTATGGCTTGCAAAAACATGCGCAACTCCTGTTTTGGAATTTGGTCACAGTCGTGCGGCACAGGAATGCCCACCAACCTCCAGACTTGTTGTGCCTAGAAACAAGAGAACAGGCTGTGGCTCCATGTATCAATCTCATTCCCACATATTGAACACAAGGGGGAAGTAGCAAGGTTCCTATGGAAGCGGACGGCATTAACCGGTAGGGAGTTGTGACAAATGAGCCATATAAACATACATATCTTCTCTGGACAACCATAGCTCCACATCCACTTCCATCCATCAGAGGCGTCCCCACAAGAATTTAGAAATTTGTAGGCAGATTTCACAGATTATTTACCTGTGACATTATCCTTCCAAATCCAAGCATCGGCTATATCAGCTTGTAAGAAAGGGGGTGGTTCCGAAACTATCTGATTCAAGAGTTCAGTTGGAGGTTGCTTGTAAAGAATATTCCAATTCCAACCGTCCCCTTCCCCATCACATCTTTGACCTTTAAGTCCCCATCATGGATATCAATAAAAGGCATCAAAGGCCCGATATGAGTATTCTTCCACCACGGGGAGAACCACAGAGAAGAGTTCCCAAATCCGAGCCTTAGCGAGAAACCATTACGAATATGCGGGAGAACCTTGTAGACCACGTTGAACACATTAGATCCTTTAACCTGGCTTGCAGGAAATCGGAGAGTATTAGGGCAGTAGGTCCCTTCAAGGAGTTGCACCCAAGGCTTTGTAGGGGTATGGATTAATCCCCAAATAATTTTACCAAGCATAGCAATGTTCATGGTTCTTGCGTGACGAAGTCCGAGACCTCCCAGCGCCCTAGGCTTGGTAATAGTTTCCCAATTAACCAAGAATAGACCTTTATCTTTCCTGTCTTTCCAAAGGAACCGACGAATCCTTTTGTCAATGGCGTTGCAAATGGTTTCCGAGATCCAATGGAGTTGCATATAATAGGCCGGAATAGCCGATAGGACCGATCGAAAAAGGGTAAGCCTTCCCGCTTTGTTGAGCAGTTTATACTCCCATCCTTCCATTTGAGTATCCAATCTATCCAAGATAAAGGAAAAATCAGAAACTTTCTGTCGTCCGGAGAGCATGGGAAAGCCAAGGTATTTCCCCAATTGCGAATCATCCGGGATACCAAGGGTGGTAGATATCCACTGCCTGTCAATTTCAGTGATGTGATGGGGGATGAATAGAGAAGACTTCTGAGGGTTCAGGTTCATTCCAGATATTCTCCCAAAATCATTCAGCGTGTTAGTAATGCAATTAACACATGTTCTTTCTGAGGAGGAGCAAATAATCAAGCCATCGGCAAAGAGGAGGTGAGAGATGCCCTCAATCCCGTTGAACAGCCGGATGGGCTTCCAAAGGCCTAGCTGGACCGCTTGTTGAATCATAACCGAGAGCTTTTCCATCACAATTAAAAAGAGATAGGGCGAGAGGGGGTCCCCTTGTCTCAATCCCTTCCCCGGGGTGAAGTCTTCAAGGGGTTGTCCATTCCAAATGACAGAGTAGACAGGAGATGTCACACATTTCATGATAAGATTGGAGGTCGTCTCTGGAAAATCCATTTCCCGCAAGCAAGAATGGAGAAAGCCCCAACTATCGTTGTTGTATGCCTTTTCAATGTCAATTTTTAGAATGATGCCATCAATCTTGGACTTTTTGTTAGACATGTGCCCCAGCAACTCCTGAAGTGTAAGGGCATTATCAATGGTACCACGGCCAGGGAGAAAGGCTGCCTGCCTGGGGGAGATGAGTCCTTGGAGTATCGGCCTCTGTCTCTTAACAATGACTTTCGTCAAGATTTTATAGATTACGTTGCACAGAGTAATAGGTCTGAAGTGCTTGAATGAGTTAGGAGATGAGATCTTTGGGATCAGACAAATCCGTGCCTTGGAGATGGCACTCTGAAACTCCAGGTGCTCAAAAGCATTACGAACAAAACCAATCACCGATTTACCATTGATATCCCAGTAAGTTTTATAGAAAAGCCCCGGGAATCCATCCGGCCCAGGAGCTAAAAAGGCATTAAGATCATTGACAATAGAGGCAACTTCGTCTGAGGAGACTCCCTCTGTAAGTCTGGCAGAATCCTCGATTGTGATTTTAGGGAGCAACGGTGGCTGTTGAGCAGTGGCCGCATATGTGATGGGAAAGACCTGTAGAGGTGGCCTTTGAGGCACCTGAAACAGATCTCTAAAGTAGTTCCTGGCCTGTTCTTTTAGAGAATTATCATCGTCGCACCAATTCCCATCCTGGAGGTAAAGCCCATGGATCATTTCCGGGAGTTTTCTATTTTTGGCTTTGGCATGGAAGTAGGCGGTGTTTCTATCCCCGAGACGAACCCATTTGTCTCGGGCACGCTGGTACCAATAGAGTTCTTCTTGGTGAAAAATCCGGTCATATTCACTTTTAAGCTCTAGCTCCAATAGGCTCAGTCTTATGGAATCCGTTCTTTCAAGGGCCCTTTGGATACCTTCCAACCTTTTAAGAAGTTTAAATTTTTCCATCAGATATTCCTAACGTTGGAGCTTTGAAATTTAATAGATGCCTCTCGAGTGCTATCCAGATTCTGGACAACGGACCTGGCGGTGTCATCCCACGCAGCCTCTACCACACCTGTGTAAGTGCCAACCATGGACCAAGAGGCCTCCCACCGGAAAGGTTTGGATGCCGGTGGGGGGGGGGGGGTAGTATCTGCCCGCAGCGAATAATAAGGGGAGAGTGATCCGATCCCATCCGAGTGAGAGTCTGAGCAAACCCAAAGGGGAATAGGGACAGCCATTCCATATTGATCAAACACCTATCAAGCCTTTTCCATATATGATGTGTTTGCCCCACTGGTCTGGACCAAGAGAAGAGATCTCCCTGAGTATTGATAGTGAATAGCCCACAGTCATGAGCTACTGAGACCAATTCATCAGCCTTGTTGATATTGAACAAGCCTCCCCTGACTTCTTCCGCAGCCATGATTTGGTTCCAATCCCCCACAATAGCCCAAGCCCCTTCTATAGTAACTGCCAAAGTTCTAATGTCCACCCAAGTCGGGCAACGTGCCTGATACTGGGGTGGAGCATAGATCGCGGTGACATTCCACTCAATGGTACCATTACTCATCGGATAGTAAGTAATCTGTCCCTTACATCAATAACGTAAAATTGGAGATTAAGACCAATTCTTTTGAGAATCCATATTCCCCCTGCTTTACCCGAGGCCTCTTGAATGCAAAGGGGGGTTAAGCCAGCTTTCAACAAGAAATCCGAAGCATTACAAAATCTAATTTGAGGTTCTAGGAGGAAAATCAAATCCGGATCATTGCTTCCAAATAGTCAGACAGAAATCGTCTCTTGGAATGGCTCATAATCCCTCCCACGTTCCAAGAGAATAATTTGAAGTTTCGAAAATCTATAAATAAACAAAGGCGGATGTTGGGACAGACCTGGGGTGTCGGAAATACCCTAGGATTCCATATGATGGCCATCCTCCGCTTTTTGCTCCACCGAAGTGCTATCGGAATCCGGTGGTTGCGACGATTCTCCTTGGATTAATTCTGAATTGTCGTCTCTTTTGAGTGAAAAACGAGGCCGTTTTGCCACTATGACTGTGTTTCCACAGGTCGTCTCCAGCTTGGGCAAGGAAGACGAGTCCCTTGTGGGCTTTGCCATGAGTGGGGCTTTGTCTTGCAAGGGGGAAATCATGGGTTGTGGTTTCCCTTTCGGTTTACTCGGCCCAGGAGTCCTGGATGGGCTCTTATTTTCTTGGCCCTTTCCTCTGCGCGGCCCATTAGGTTTTTTTTCCCTTTCAACTTTCATCCGCTCTCCCCAGGCGGTTAAGTAGGTAGGTTGTCAGCATTCACGGGTCCTTGAGAGGGAATCAAAGTCCCTTTGGTGATCTCTGCACTTTCCTCATTAGCGCTCTTCTCTGGTGTTCCCTTTGCAGCAGTGGAAGTCTCAGTAGAGATTTCCCTTTTCTCACTAGTGGCAGGAGTTGGTAAGTCAACCACTTTGTCTTTTCTTCCCTTGCCGTGTCTCCCCTCTCCTTGGGTCTGTGAGCCGTCGGAATCTTTTTGTTCTTCTTTTCCGGCTTCTGGTCGATGGTTGCATTTGTTGCTTGCGTGACCATACCTGTGACACTTGGTGCAAAGAAGGTGTAGTCCTTCGTATGCTACCTTTTGCCAATAGTCACCAACAAGAATACTTGAGACCACCGGAAGTTGGAGGTCTATCTCAACACACACTCGGCCATATCTCCCTCGATTGATGTTCTTGGTCATATCGTCAACCCTAACCGGTCGTCCTATCCCCTTGGCCATTTCAGTAATTAGCATCTCATCATACAACTCCATACATAGCCCTGGGAACCTTGCCCATACCAAAGTTCTCTTGGGAGCTTCTGAGTCCGCAGAGAAGTTGGGTCTCCATGGCACAATCGTTAGGTAACTATCAAAGACAACCCAAGGGCCTCCATTGATGATGCGTGTTCTGTCATCCTCTGTGTCGAACTTGACCAGAAAAAATCCTTGGTCCAAGTCGATCATTTGAAAATGCCCCTTCACTCTCCATAGCCTGTTGAGTCGATCTTTCAAGGCCATAAATCCTACCCTCTTGCCAAGAACTGAGATAATCAGGGCGTCCTTCCATGGTTTATACAATCTTTCCTTAAGTTTCGGGGCCAAGGTGATCCTCGGTTTGAGTCGATCCCCATCAATGAAGTCAAGTTTCATCAGGTCTTTCGCGTTAGCATCATCCTTCAGAGGCGATGGAGGGGCTGCCCTTCCTTCAATAACCATTCCCTAAATGAAACTTTGGGTCCTCCGCCGGCACCAGGCTTATCCGGTGGGTTTGGAGTGGGGGGGCATGTGTCTGTTGAGAGCATTTTCGTGTCCTCTTGAGCCATTTTTTGCGATACTATTTGCATTGTTTGTTTTGCATTAGGTGGCTGTTGAGAAATACTCAGAGTATTCTGCACCTGAGAATTGTCTAAAATCTTGTGCCCATGATCTTCCATTGTATCAAAATCTGTAGGAATATATTTTGGAGCACTCACAACCTAGTGTTTGATTAATCAAACACGACATCTCGGCAACTGACAATCATCTTGGCAAGTGGAACTCACATTTGGTTACTGAAATAATTCGTAGTTTAATTTTGACTCAATTTTACAGTAAGCATACCTAAAACTCTTGTCTCTATTTTTCCATCCAAAAAACACTTCCATATATAAATATACATATTATATATTTATATTTATAAAGTTGGGAACCAGTTTTGAGCAAATGTGTTCACAACCGATGTCTGGACTACTTTGGTGAACCAACACCGTATTTGTTCGACAAGCTATTTATAGGAAGAGGAGCTGACAAATCTGCAATGAAGATCAACTCCAACGGTCAGTCAATTCTCGCCCGAATCTTGCTCAAGAAGTATGAAAACCAAGATCTCCTAATCCGGGCAACTCCATTCTAAGGAAAGGTGTGATTATGGAAAGAAAATCTTACCTTGGAATGGAGGGTTGTTTTCTCTCTTGAAATAAGCCGGCCAAGGGATGAGTTGCTTACGACTTGCATCATTTATTCTTTCCCTTGTGCCTTTGAATTCATCGTGTAAGAGAGAAACACATTCCTTCCCGTGTTCGTGATTACATCATATTGAAGGAAGATATTCGATCAACACTTCCTCAAGTGACTTGATCGAGATTGTGCTACAGTGTTCTTGATTGAAGCCGACGAATTCAATCAAGCCTTTCGAGGAGTCGTCAGCACACTAGCTTAACTGATTACATTCTTGAAGGAGAGATTGCCAACAGGTTTCAACCAATGGTGACTTGGAGGGGGAGCCTTCAAGGAATTGGAGGAAGGTCGGGGAGATCTTCACCAAGGCAGGGGGAGTGCTTTGGTTTGGCAATTTAAATCGCTTGGAGATCGGAGTTGGGCAATTTAAAACACTATTGTTTGATTGTGGATCGAGTTGAACAAGTAGTGAAATCTCCTGGATTGGTATCCCCCAGATGTAGGCTTGTGCCGAACTGGGTCAACAAACCTTTGAGTTCGTTCTTTTACAGTTTTACTTATATTTCGCTGCACATTATCTTAAAACTGTTTAACGTGTCCACGAAAGGTGTTTGAACTAGTTTTCAGGACTAGTCTACTGGTTATCCTCGCAAACGGACCTAACAATTGGTATCAGAGCCACACGCTCGACAGCGAGATCAAGTCAAAGAAATGGATAACCAAGATGGTTCAGTAATTAGACCCCCATTGCTCGATGGATCAAACTATGCCTATTGGAAAGATCAAATGGAGGCATTTCTCATTGCACTAGATGAAGGGGCATGGGATGCAGTAGAGACTCAATATCACCCTCCAGTGGTTGAAAAAGATGGTGTGAAAACCCTGAAGCCAAGAAGCGAATGGACAGCAACTGAGAGGCTTGTTGCATCAAAAAATTCAAAAGCCCTAAACGCTATTCATAATGCTCTTACAAAGGATCATTACCGTCTTATTGCAACATGTAAGATTGCATATGATGTCTGGAATACTTTAGCCAATACCTACGAGGGTATGGCACCGGTAAAGAAATCTAGAATCATTACACTTGATGCTCACTTTCATAGAATTACTATGGATGATAATGAATCTGTCGGCCAATATATTGGTCGCATTCGTGATCTAACCAACCAAGCTCTTCAGCTTGGCAAAGTGTATTCTCAACAGGATATTGTAGGTAAAATCATTGGGACGCTTCCAGAAAGGTTCAACGCAAAGGTGGCTGCCCTTGAACTATAGAAAGAGTTTGACAAACTGCAGGTTGATGAATTGATGGGAATCCTACAATCATGGGAAATGGATCACTGCCCTAGGGGTAAAACCAAACCAGTGGCATTTAAATCCGTGACCAAGGATATGAATGACTCTTCCATGGAAGATCTTGAAGACTGCAGTGATGAAGAAAAGTTATCCATATTGTCCAAAAGGCTGAATCAAATCCTAAAAAATCGAAGATCTAGATTCAACTCTTCCATGAAGAAGGATGCCGGAACATCAAATTCTAAACCCACCTCAAAAGGCTCTAAGTCATTTGACAAAAATAGATCCAAATCATCTAAATCTGAGGATGACAAAGAGATCATCTGCTTTGAGTGTGGCGGAAGAGACCATATCAAAAGGGATTGTGCCAATCTTTGATCAAGGGAGTCAAGCAAATCATATCAAGTAACATTCAGTGACTCCGAGGATGAAAAGGAATCCAGTGAAAATTGTGCCGACTATGGAGTAGCATTCGTCGGAACATGGGATTCAGACAGTGATGATGAACACGAACCAGGTACTTCTACTAACTCAGTCAATATGGTTTCTTCTAATATGGTGCATTCTTTTGTTAGGGAACAGGAAGAGAGTATCAGCAAACTCAGTGATCTCTATGAAGAAACGTTCGAGAAATTGGAAATATCTGTTGCTGAGTCAGTAGAGCTTCAAGTCGAAAATGGAAATTTGAAGGAGCATATCAAGAATCTTGAAGACAGAAATCAGGAACTTGAAGAGAAGCTCAAGGTACTGTCTGAACAGGTTGATGAACTCCTTGAGAAAAATGCAGAACTTCAGAAAGATAATGATGATCTAGAAGTTGAAAAGAATGACTACAGACTCTGGTATGCTAGTATGCATGGCAAAAAGGATGCTCTTCATACCGAACTAACTGAAGTTTAAGAAAAGCTTGCCAAAGCCGAAGGCACTCTTGCTGCATTGAACAAAGGAAAAGCAAAGCTAGATGATGTCATTGCCATGGGGAGACCGAGCGGTAACAAACAAGGCTTAGGTTATCAAGCATCTACCTCAACAAGAGAAAATAAAAACAAATTTGTATCCGGAGGAATGCTGAGTGACCACCGAACTACCAAGAAACCTCCTCCCCTCCCGCTCAGATGTGATTACTGCAAACTTGAAGGCCACAAAACTAAAAACTGTGGAATCATAGTGAGAGACTTACAAGCTGGGAGACCTATCATCTGGCCAAACGATAAGATCAAGATGAAGCTGATCTCCATCAAATGCGAATGGGTTCCTAAAGTTCAAAATAGATGTCATGTTGCCTTCTTATCTCACAAGAAGAAAACTAAGGACACGGTATGGTACTTTGATAGTGGGTGCTCCAAACACATGACTGGTGAAAGGAACTTTCTCAAACACTACAAGGAAATCGATGGTGGATATGTTGTATTGGGAGATGGCAAAAAGGCTGCTCTAGTCGGACAAGGAACCATTGAGAACAGTGGCTCACGAGAACTATCTCCAGTGTTCTTTGTTAATGGACTTCAAGCAAACTTGATTAGCATCAGTCAATTGTGTGATGAGGATTTAGTGGTGCAGTTCACCAAGAAAGATTGTCAAGTGCTCGACCAAAATCAAGAATGCATCATGAGAGGTTTGTGTTCTAAGAATAATTGTTATCATCTTGTTCAAACATGCAATTTTAGTTCAGTCGCAGGTGAAAACCACATCATCTATGGCATGAAAAGCTTGGGCATCTCAACTTCAAAGATTTAATCAGACTTAGTAGAACCGAAGTCGTCAAAGGCCTTCCTCACTTCAAAAATTCTAACATTGAGTTCTGTAATGAATGTGCTAAGAAAAAACAGCACAGGAGTTCACACAAGCTGTCTGAACACCTCGAATCAACTAAATGTCTCGACCTACTACGCATGGATCTTATTGGTCCCACTGAGGTTGAAAGCTTGGGAGGTAAAAAATATATTTTTGTATGCATTGACGATTATTCTAGATATACTTGGGTAGCCTTTCTCAGGGAAAAAGGTGACGTTTTCAAAGCCTTTGAAAAGTTATGCAACCGTCTCATGACTGAGAAAGACACCAAAGTAAAGCGGATTCGGAGTGATCACGGACGAGAATTTGAAAATCAGTCCTTTGAAGAATACTGTACGACTCATGGAATCAAGCATGAATTCTCCGCACCAAAGACCCCCCAACAAAATGGAGTGGTGAAAAGAAGAAATCGCACCCTACAAGAGATGTCAAGGGTGATGCTGAACTCCAAAAATATGGCAGAATTCTTATGGGCTGAAGCTGTTAACACTGCATGCTACACCATAAATCATGTCTACTTGAGACCTAACTCACTCATGACTCCATATGAGATATGGAAAGGTAAAAAGACTTCTATTACTTACTTTCACATTTTTGGCAGCAAATGTTTTGTCTTAAATGACAGGGAACATGTGGAAAAATTCCAAGAAAATAGCCATGAAGGAGTATTCGTGGGATACTCTAACACAAGTAAAGCATACAGAATATATATACCCAAAACAAGGAAAGTTCTTGAATCCACAAATGTTGCCATAGAGGATGTTCCATGCAAAGAATCCGATCACCTCAATGAAGATGAAGATTTATCAATGTCACCCAGCAGTCAGACTCCAGGGCAGATCAATGCTGAACGAATCACTAATGCTGAAGAGTCCACCGAAGCAGTTCAAACTCCCAGTCTGAACACCTTGCCACTTAACCCTGAACCCCAGAAAGACCTCAACGGGCGCATTCACAAACATCATGATCCTGATGATATAATAGGAGATGTCAATGAAAGGAGGAAAACCCGAGGGAAGAAGATCGACTTCAAAGAACTTGTTGGCTTGCACTGCTATACCTCCAAGATCGAACCATCAAAAGTGGAAGAGGCTCTTCAGGATGAACAATGGATAAATGCCATGCAGGATGAATTACTTCAGTTCAAAAGAAATGAAGTATGGACTCTTATTGAAAGGCCCACAGACAAAAACATAATTGGCACCAAGTGGATCTTTCGCAACAAAAGTGATGAAAAAGGGAACATCACAAGAAACAAGGCGCGTCTAGTTGCTCAAGGTTACACATTTTTCAGAGAAATATTTCAATACAACACCAGTGTCCCTACTTTTAAATTTCTTTGCCGCCTTCTAACAAGTGTATTCTTCAAATCCTCCTTTAAAATCCTACAACCCCACTTCCTCCAGCACCCATACTCAACAAATCATATGATAACTTCAATGATAATACAACTTCTTCATGTATGCCAGCACCAACATTGTGTAATTCAGTAACTCTTCAATTTGATTTCAACATATGCTTCCTTGATGGACCATGGTAAGCATGTTATGATCACCATAGAAAAACACAACTCTATAAAATTTTTCATCAGTTTTATAATGTACTCACCTTTGCTTCACACCCTGTTTGGGTTTCATCACTCCTATAAAATTTAAGACTTTTAGAACGACCAAATGAATTACTATCCAACACGCTACCACGACGAAATTCTTTCTTATTGCATCAATATTGCAAATAGAACAATCTATCAACTTTGTTGGCTTGGGTCTCTCATACATTTTCCTTACCGAGTGGCACCCGTTTGATAAATGGGCTTATGCTTTTGTGATGGCATTCGAGAGCCACTCAAATGACTTGTGTAGCACTCGCTTAACATAACAATAGAAAATATTGTCAGCACAATACATAATAAATGGGCTTATGCCACGGAAAATTGCCACCAAAACATAACATAACAGCCACACACATCACACACCTTCAAGCCTCCGTGGTCGTATTTACATTTAAAACAACCCATAAAAATAAAAAGCAGATGGAAAATAGACATCACACCTACGCTTTATGCCATCCCATTATATGGTCATCATCACAACAAGCATGTATGTCATCAATATCGAAGCATATGTCATCACAAAATTATGTCGAAAAACATATCCCAACATATGCCATCACAAAAGCATGTCGAAAAACATTATAAATGGACTACGTCATCACACGAATAAAAGAAATAGTATATGGTCATCACAACAAGCATGTATGTCATCACTATCGAAGCATATGCCATCACAAAAGCATGTCGAAAAATATATCCCATCGATTGTATTTCTACATCTCTGTATAAGCACCAGAAAATATAGATATATTAGACTTAAATATAGATAATGATTGACATTTGAATATTGTAACAATTGGGAGAATATTTCAAACATTTGTATTACAATTATGATTGTATTTAAAAGTCAATCAACATATCTTATCTCAACAAACAAATGGGAAAATATTAACCTAACTGCACATAATTGATATAAGCCCCCGAAACCATCGCACAGGTCCCAAAATAAAAATATCAACTTATGTTGATGAGCATATTCATCTATAATAGCAACAAGTTTATCCGGTCCTTATCGATTTTAGTTCTCATCAAGAATGTCCGGGCAATGACTGTATCACTCACTGTTGTCGCCATCACCCTTCCAACAAAATGTGAAATCTCCTCCAATACCAACAAAATGTAATTTAGGCAATCCATGATGCAGAATTATAAAGAAGTCCAAATGCACCAATTTAAGCCTTTTAAAGCCATATTCTGCTCTTCCAAAAAAAAAAAAAAAAAGCCATATTCTAAGTAATCATACAATTGTATAACTCGATGAAATGTCACAAATTAAGCATAAGCCAACACAATGTAACCTATGTGCCATTATATAAATGTGTATAGGAAGTGTGTAATCAGTAACAATAAATAAATACAAAAATAGATGTTTTCACCTCCGATCCTCGAATGCCCTGCATTATCTATCTGGAGACCTCGCTCGGCATACAGCCTACATCCTTGTTGCTGGTGACATATTTTAAAACACCCGACATCTTCAGACTCCTCTGTGGACCGCATGTGTAACACCCACCTACTTTACACTCAACAAAGTCATAGAAAATATGTTGTGATCCCATGCAGGATATATTATAAATACACAAACATATTTATAATTAAATTATACCATTGAATTAACTAGGACAACATGGAACGAACATACTAACCGTGATAGAGTGGAAATTACCACCTAGCCTATGGCCCAACATTTCGGCTGCATTCCCAGACCTCCTGCTGGGACATAGTTTCTTAAAAATTTTGTCTTGCACAAACATCGCCCAATTTAACAACTCCGCCATCTCTAAAGATTGGAACAACCCCAAGTAGCTTAACCTAACCCTTTTATTTTGTTGTGGGACTAGTACGACACCCAGACACAACATACTATATAGTCTCTAGTAATCAATTAAATCCATATATTTGTTTCAATCATTTGAGTGAAGTAGTTTGATCAACCTCTTCCAATCCACATATAGATCGCCCATCTTGCACAGATGAAGTCTCTCACATAAATCCTCACAAAAATCAGCATTCTCTATCAATTTTTCTTATTGATTATATTCTTGCCACAACCACATGGAATAAGGGATGAAAACGGTATGGATACGGTCGGATAATATCGGATACGGATATTGTCGGATAATATCGGATACGGATATTATCCCAAATTTTTTCTTCGGATCGGATCGAAATCGGATATGCCGGATACGGATTGGAATTCGAATGTTTTAGGTATATGAATACGGGTCGGATACATGATGCATATATGCGGATTTAATCGGATACACAATAATCAGATAATTTTATAATTTTTTTATAAAAACAATTTGATAATTTAATAATATTTTGTTATTTTTAATAATTTTCAGTTAACTAATAATAATATATTAATATATTCGGATATCCTGATTTAAAATTCGGATCATATCCTATCAATTTCCCTCAGGATCCGAATACGGTCGGATATTTTCTAATACGAATACGGATGTGGATATTATAATAATGATTCGGATTCGGATACAAATATTTAAATATCGCGCGGGATATCAAAATTTGGATTCAGATTCAGAATCGAATATGGAATCGGACGGTCGGATATTTACTGTACCGCTTTTACCCCTACATTGAATCCCGTACACGGATGCAATTCGCTTAGGCGTAATCTCCAACAGGCAACCATCTGAAAATCTAAAACATTTAGCATCAATATTCCATGCCTAAGCCTGAGGGTTGAAGCAACAGGTACCGCCTTGGGTGAAATTCGAAGTATCCCCCTAAAGCATGAGTCATTTATATGTTGCATCCTCTCGTCCGTCCGTCACTCTGACAATAGTATATTGACCTCGTACACACGCTTTGGTACACATTGAAATTGAGTAGATTTGTTCGCCATTGACAAAATAAATAAAGCTTTGGCACTGCCAAAAAATTAAAACCCCAAAAAAGGCACCACCAAATAGAAATGATCTACAACCAAATAAAATATGGGTACCTCACAAGGTTATACAAAGGCATCACATGCGTAAACAGGGAAACGATATTATCTCAAAATACATGATTCTTGACATAATAGAAAAAAATATATAATATACACTCATTTAATAAAATAAAATATTTAAGAAATGTCAATCTATACAATAGGAAAGTTATATGCACAAAAAAAAATGAAATAAAAAATATTAAATGAAAAATCTTGACTTTTATATATATATCTATTATATATATATGCAACGCGGTTTTACTATTGCCAGGAATAGTTAATGTAGACATGATTTGCCTGTTTTGCCCTTTTATCTTGTTGTTCATTTTTGCCCTCTTGACCAGCCACGTGCCTCTTGCAATTGATATTATTGATTTGTTGTAACAGTGTCATTTCCCTATTTCTTAATTTGCTTTTTTATCAGTCTCTTTCGTCTCTTTCACCCATTTCTTCACCAATTTCCCACCATTGCTCCAAACTCCTAATTTCCCCGGCGAGAACAAATCGCGCCATGACTGACCACCACCCGCAAAGCCGCTGGACACCAGACCACCGGCCGACGCCATCTCCGCCGCCGCCCTCTGCCTTGTTCTTCTCGGATCGCTGTTAAGGGGTTAGGGTTCTGTTTGGGGTTTCTGTTGGTTGCCGTGGGCGTGTGATGAACTTTTGCTCTCTGAGCGCACCATCGAGCCCCGATTCTCTTGCGCCCACCTTCGTCTCTCACGTTCAAGCAGCGATTTCCGTTATCCGAAATCAAATTCCCTTATTTTGCAAGAAATCTCCATCGCTGCCTTAAAGACTCCGTGCCCCGCCGTTGGAGAAGCCATTTGCCTTCCGTCGTGTTGCTGCTCGCTCGTCGACCTACAGATTTTGGGTTCTCCCTAACAGAAATCCACGAGATCGAAGGTGGACAAGGGGTATGTTTGTCGAATGACTCTAACCCACCTACAAGAGTAATTGAAGGTGATGTTCTTTATTTTCCTCATCACCCCCTCTTCCCTGGTCGTTATGTTCCCCTTTCGTCGCTCTGTCGGACATCGCGTGTGGGCGGTTCTTTTTTTTGGAATAATACTGCAATTGGTTCAGTTTATAGAGGAATTTGTGCCCATTTCATTCGTAATTTCAAGTGGAGCCGAAGAATAAGTGTTTACGTTCTTTGGATTGCGTTTCTGCGAAAAGAATGGACTATTGGTGGTTAAAATTTTGTGTAAAATGTAAAGAATTCGTTTAGATTAATCTGCCAAGAGTTTATTCTAAATTGTGTATACTGAGTAGTTTATTCACTGTGGGATTATTGGTCGTGAAAATCATATTCGATGTGGGATTATTTCGATATTGATTGGTTTGTCTGTGTCGTGGTTGGGTTGAATTCTGAGCCCATATTTGCCCTAGCTCGTCTGCCATTTTCCACCCGAGCCAAGGGATTACTGCCGCAACCCGAGGGCCCCTTGCCAGATAGGCTTTCTCCATTTTGTAGAAGGCTCCGCCGCCCACCGCTGTCTTCCCCACTCTGTTGCATCACATGTAAGATATTTATTCCTTCTATTGTAATTTCTGTTTCCCTTGCCTAAGTGCCACCATTTGCCTAATTTTTGGCAAATTCCATGTGCCGAGGAATTTTGAGTCAAGTTACAAAGCGGTGCACTGTCCCTATAGTTTAATGTTGTTGTTGCTTTTAACATCTTCGAACTCTTACACCCAACCCGCTGCTTTGGAACTCTTGCACTCAACTGCTGTTGTCTGCCACACTCGTCGCATTTGCATATAAATAATAAGCCACCTCTGGCACACGTGCCCTGAAAGCTAGCTATTTGAATCACTTTCCTATCATACTGAATTTTCTCTGCATCTCAAGTATTTGCCTTTAAGAGAAAAAAAAAAGATAAATAGGTCCTTTTTTTCTTTTCAAAAAATTCAAATCAGTCTTTTTTCTATTTTATTACCAAAACAGTCCTCTATAAATGCTAATTATGTCCAAATCAGTCCTTTTTTCACTAATTATATTCTAATTGCTGACGTGGCAAGGGTTTTAATTTAAACCTGACACGTGTGCATAATATTAGTCCTTTTTCTTTTATCTTTTGTCAATTCAGTCCTAAACTTTTATTTTGTTCTATTTAGTCCTCTACCCCAATCACTCATTTTTATATTAATTGGCCTCAAACCTTTCAAATTATTTCATTTTAGGCCCAGAACCTTAAATTTTTTATTATTACTAATACATTTATCAAATAAATGCCCAACATACTTCCGTAAATAAAATTAAATACCAAACCTCATACATTGGGTTTGACCGCACCGGGTCTTCGAAGTTCCGAATTTTACGGACTCTCTCTAACCACCCGACCGTAACGATGGTTCATTGGTTCTGGTTTCCTTCAGCAACAATCAGCACAATCATACTTTGTGGACAGTAAAATTCAGGCTATTTTTTTTAATATTTTTAATAATATTAATATTTTTCAATAAAACCAAGGCTTCCTGTATCCATAACCTTCCAAAAATTCAAGTTAAATCATTTACTCAAATATTGCTACATCCTAAGGTAGGACGCAAAGATTATGTTGATTGTTACTGAAGGAAACCAAAACCAATGAACAATCGGTTGCGGTCGAGTGGTTATTAGAGAGAGTCCGTAAAATTCCGGTACTTGAAAGACCCGATAACGAAGCAGTCAAACCCAATATATGAGGTTTGGTGTTTAATTTTATTTATGGAAGTATGTTGTGCATTTATTTGATAAATGGATTAGTAATAATAAAAAATTTAAGGTTCTGGGCCTAAAATAAAATAATTTGAAAGGTTTGAGGCCAATTAATATAAAAATGAGTGATTGGGGTAGAGGACTAAATAGAACAAAATAAAAGTTTATGACTGAATTGACAAAAGATAAAAGAAAAAGGACTAATATTATGCACACGTGTCAGGTTTAAATTAAAACCATTGCCACGTCAGCAATTAGAATATAATTAGTGAAAAAAGGACTGATTTGGACATAATTAGCATTTATAGAGGACTGTTTTGTTAATAAAATAGAAAAAAGACTGATTTGAATTTTTTGAAAAGAAAAAAGGACCTATTTATCTTTTTTTCCGCCTTTAAGAATTTGTTATGAGATGTTTCTACTTACTTTCTTTTGTATGTTTATTTTTAATATATATCCGTTTATATTCAGAAGTTAAAACTTATCTTCGCTCTTTCAAATGTTCTTTTGGTGATTTCTTAAGATAAATTCAATTTCAATTGATACTCCTTTTATTTTCTATTTACTATTGGCCTATCCTGTTCGTATTCAATGACAAATGCGGGAAAGTTAGCATGAGAAAAGTATCATGGTCATGCCAGTTTAAACGTTACTTTCTTCTTCCTTAGAATTTGGTTTTTCCTGGACATTGTCCCAATGCCCGCCTTTGCCTTGGTTTTATGTCTGGAGTTTGGTCTGCCAAGGATAATTCAAATAATGGAGAGGGTGGGAGAACCCTATTTTGGGTGCTAATGTTAGTTGAAAGCAATTAAATGAGTGTTACTATAGTTAGTATCATCAATTACTGGATGATTTGGAAGTTGTTTTTGTTCAACATGTATGATGTTAATGCAAGTTCGTCAAGTTTTGCACACCCCACAAAATTTATGTGTATCCTTGTGCTTTGGAATATAAATGATCTCTCTCTCTCTTTTTTTTAAAAAAAATATATTGTACTATACAGATGCGTGATTCTGCTTTGTTGTTGCACCTTTTTATCCGCATTTCTTCTCTTGGTTTTACATTTTATAAACTGATTTTCACTCCACGGACCTAATTTTCCTTCTGATACCGGGTGAATCTAATCTGATATATTAAAATGATGATTATAACTCTTTTCAGCCATTCTAAATACACTTATCCTCCCGTTGATTTCAGATGGAGTCATATCTTCAAATTATGGCTGAGCGTAAACTTTCGTAAGCCTTTCTTCAGGTATATTCTAACTACACTTTCATAATGTGTGTTTAAAGATTTCATTGATAAAATAAATATAAAGTGATGCATATTCTTATTAGCTTAAGTTTTCAAGTGAGGTGATTCCAGGGCATGCTTAGCATGTAGGATGAGATTGCTTGTCCTTGTGTGATTATTTATTTACAATTCTTAGTTGGCTTTAATGATTGAAAACTTTCGATTATTACTCTATAGAGTAAACTAGTGCTAAGTTTGCCATTGATTTCTTCGTCCAGTGCTGAATTTGCTTTTTTGGCTCAAGATTCTTCATTCATTAATATGCCTTCACTTTGGTTTCCCTTTTAAAGGACGAAGGTGGGTAGGGATATAAAGTTTGCCAAGGCTGAAGAGGTCATTTACAATTAGATAATGAAACAATTGCTGCTTTTATATATGGATAAGTATTGTTGTTTTTTACTTGGTGAATCTAATTTTCTTCTTCCAAATACACTAGGTGTTCTTTGACAATTATTCTAGGGACTTGTAATATGTTGTTGTAATGTGATATGTTGTTTCTGGATTGATGATGTTTATGTTTGTCAGGTTTCTTTCTTGATTCATTGCATTTTTGGTATCATTTAAGGTCCATATAAAATTGCTTGCTTCATTTTGCATTGCTATTGTCGTTATCGAGGTGGAACTAGATCTCACAATTAAATTTATCTTAATTTTGTTTTTACTTCAGTTTGCATTTTAATTTTTAAGCTAGATGGTGTATTGAAGTGTGTTGAGATGAAGGGATTGCCTTTGCGGTTTCTTCAATTCATCACAGGTTATTTATTAATTTATACTAATGAAAAATCACTTCTATGTGAATTTGGTAGTTGACGCTTTATATATGGCCAAGACTTTACAGCTCCAAGACATTACTTTTCTGCTACGGATGGCACTTGAAAGGCCTTTTCTTTTCTTTTTTAGAAACATCCTGACTAATATTTATGCAAATAGGAGCACTATCTTTGGCAGAGAAGAAACATATGCTTCCACAGTCGGCCCTGTTGCAGCTGCCCATTAAAATTTATGCTCACCTTCTTCTGAAAGTGGTATTGTTTTGTAAGTGAAAATCCATCCGTCGTCCCGCGCGGCGTAGCGCGCGGCGGATGATTCCTAGTATATATATATATATCCAATATATATAAACACCAAGCTGGAATGAACAGTACTCCGACGATGAACAGTTGTTGAATAGTGATTTTCGACCCTATTTTGCCTTTCCTGTTTTGCCCTTCATCCTCAGCCAACGTCCCCCTTACCCCAATTCTTCAATTTTCTCACCAAAGCGACGCAATTTCTCCCAATTTCCGCCCTAGCGATTTCTATTGCCGCAGTAGCATCGTCCCGCCCTTCTCCTTGCCGCTGCCGCTCGCCGCGCGGCGGTGTAATGCCACATGGCCAACGACGTTGTCATTATCATCAAGCAAAATACATCTGCAGGGAGTAAAAAACAAGGTGAATGAAAAGCTTAATTATTTGAATTTATTAAAATAATTAAATAAAAAAAATTCCCAAAAAAAACACCCTAAAAGAGGATGGGGGTGCTGCTCCTTACCTTTGAATGAGAAATAAATGAAGCTGATACCTTAAGCCCATTATACTATAATTTCTTTAATCCACCTGTTCTATGTTTGGATATAATAATTTAGAAGGGAACTCGAAATTTATAATAATAATAATAATAATAATCTTCCAATAACTTGAAATGTGGAACGATTTTAAAATATATTTGGAATTCTTAACAACAATTTTTTTAAATTACCTTAAATCCAAATCCATCTATGCGTGGACTTAGTTTTAAGCTTATTTATTTACCAGGCATAATGGAATAGTTTAGGCAGGCAAACAAGCTTTATTACCTAGTATTTAAAATTAACAAAACACAACTGCAGTTTCTATGTAATTGTTATGAAACAATTTTTGTGTCGTACCTCTTGATGACCACCAGCTATACGTGTATATTTCTTGTCATGGCTGTCGAGGTATCCACCGGTATCTACATGTTGAAGTCTGATTCTTTGATCTTGTCTGCAGGTCTTTCAATTTCCCTCAAGTTCACGCCTGTAACACAGTACAAGTGGTGGATCTTTGAATCTTAAAGAAAACTTCCAAATGATGAATTTTGCTATCTATCTTTCAGACAGAAACTCTCACCTCCAATAATCACCAGTGTCCGACTGACCACCACTTTGGCAACTGACTTGCGTGTTTTAAGTGACAGAATTGGGCCATTAGGCAAGACCACCAGACTGAGACGAGTATCATTGCCATTTAGAAATATTGACACCAACAAGATTTAAACCAATTGACTAATACTACGACAGAGACGCGAACGTGCAAATACATACACATAACCTAATGTACTAAAACAGTTTCAATAGCTTCAATTCATACCTGCAGAATGAAATATACTACTTGAATAAGAAAGAACTCCATTGATGCCAGTGAGTTAGTGGAGCATTAGCAACCCAATTCCCATCTGAAGTAGACAAATCAAACCATTGAGGAACGACAAGAAATATTGAAAGCAAGAAGCGAACAGAAGAAATGAGATTAAGATAGTCATTCAGCCGGGAGTGACAAGCGCCAGCTCTTAGACAACACAGTGTAGCGTCAGAGGGTACAAATAATGTTCAATAAATCAAGCAAAGACCATTCAAGACAATAACAACAATATAAGGTGCTTAAATGGAATATGCATGCAAAGCTGTTACCTATCACAAAGTGTAACAATTCAATATAAAAACATATATAAATCCGCACACACCCGGAGGATTTCTGCAAGTGCTTCTTTTGGAGCTATTCTTAAAGCTTCTTTTTTTTACAATAGTCGAAAGGGACCTGTCGCATCATGGGAACAAGCCCAAGAAGTTGGATTGCTGTTGAAGCAAACCTGCCAAGTAGAAAGGGTATGTCAGGATCCACAACACTTTGATCAATTAACACTTGATAATCACAGGAAACCATGGCACAAAGCATGAACAAAAGAAACCAGGAGCAAGAATTAGAAATTTCTATTCCACGGCTGAAAACTGAAAATAATTGGGAGAAAGGGAAAAAATTAATCAGGGGAAGAGATGGAAGTATACCTGATTTGATATTCGCTGAGCTGGAGTAAAAGCGAAGACAGACATTGGAGCTCGAAACACATTCCCTAAGATTTTGAGAAATCATAGCTTGAGGATTTGCCCAAGCCATCCATCAACTGCTGGCTATGTAAAGGACCTGAAATAGTGTTTGTGCAAGAATAACCAATGGAACAAACAAGCCCTTGTAAGCTACAGTCATATAAGACGAATAAACTTTCATGTTCACCCTTCCATGCTGAAACTAATTCATAGCTTATATACTTGAATCCTATTGTTGAACCCAAATCAAAATGTAAAAAACAGGATAGTTTATAACTTGATTTATGCTTTTACGGATCTAGAAATAATATTGAGACAAAAACATGCACCGAAGTAACAAAAACACAGAGATTTTTTTTTAGAATAAACGAAAAAATAAAACATGGCAATTCTTTCATACAGAGGACCAGCATAAAAGTTCACCACTATTCAAATGCGACAAGGTTTCTTTAGAAATGTCGTAATAAGAGGTAATCCAAGATCATACCAGAATGAAATCACATACAGGCAAAAGTAGAACAGGGGCAACAGAAGCCTGCACGGATTTGAGTAAAGAAAGCAACAAGTATCAGTATTAGGAATGAGCTAGTTCATAGCAAACGGTATGGCCAAGTACGATACAGCAAAGGATGACAAATGTGCAGCCTGTGAGAAGTCCAGGACAGTCTGGATCAATGGCGGTGCAAGTGCACACAACATGAGAGTCCCGAGTATCACGTAAAAAGCAGCTGTCAGGTAGTTCCACCACGAATTGTTCGTCGTTTGGTTTGTGCTCGTGCTGCTTGCCAACAATGGCTGCCCACCATTCTGCATTGACCAGCACCATTTTGTTACTATTGTGAATCCAAATTCACATTAGGTAAGAGATGTTCTTATTCATTTTGGACTCAATTAAATGCATTTATTCTGTGTCGCATATTTTGAAACAGAGGTGAACTCGAGTACGTGTCTTTTTGTTCACCTGAGAAGTGTTGTCGCTGCCAGCAGTAGTACTGGTGGTGCTGCTTCTTATTTGTGACGACGGTTGGCTGGACATCAGGTCGGAAACTAATTTAGTCATGCCTTGGAAGAACTCATCCTGGCTTATATTTCCATCACCTGAGGTGTCGAAAAATCTCATTACATTTTCTATATTTGCCTCTGTGCTTTTGTCATCCTCGCCCATTCTCACTCCTAACAGCAGAAGCTTGAGCTCTGTTGCTGATACGGTTGAATCGCTCTTCTTAATTTTATCAAACAGCCTGTTAATGTTATACATAACTTATTTATTATTCAAGTTACATGGATGCATACTCATCTAAAAGTATACAAGCTTCATTCAAATGACCGTTTTAACTTGTAAATGTCAAGCTAAAAGTTTGAGCTAAATAGGGAAAACTCACTGCTGTATCTTTTGAGTATCAGGCATCCCATTCCTTGATACAAGCCTGAGTAACTTATCTTTTGCGTATTTATAGATCAAATACTCAAATCTCCGATTCTGTATCCATGGCTGGAATATCTGGAATTCCAAATAGTGTTTAGTAAAGAAATAGGACTATACTGCATAACTAATTAATTAAATGTAGGTCAATGAGTTGCTGAATTTATATAGTACGTATAATTTTTGTTTCAAGATTAGAACAAGAGATTTAAGGAGTAGACGACAATAACAGTCAGTCATCCTGGAAAACAATACCTGATAGATGATGTAACCAATGAGTAAAATAACAGTCAGTCAGTCAATAGCATTATACGGGCAGTGTAGCTTGTTTCAATATCCGTGACAACGCCAAAATTGCCTGATATGAAAGAATCAATGAAGTGCATTAGTTAGTTCACAGAAGTAAACCTAGATTAATACAGTATTTATTTCCATGAATGATTTAATTAGATTAGGAGTATAGGAAATAGAATTGAATACCCCTTGTGGTTGTGGTGTTTGGTGCTGGGGCGGTGGCAGTAGAAGATGCAGAGAGATCATAGCTTCCAACGACAACAGAAATTCCCCATATTAGTGTAAGAAGCATGACCGCTGTTCCTGCGACGAGCCCCATGCCAAACTTTGCACCATGCTGTGCGGCTTCATCGCTTGCCGCCGACGGTGACTGGCGAAGGTTGCGGCCGCGATGGTGAGTGGCGACGGCGGCGATTTCGTCCTCGCTCCTGGGGAAACGGCGAGAGCGACAACAGCGCCGAAGAGGAGGCAGCGGCGAACGACGGGCTTCGATCGCAGGTGGCAGCGGGCTGCGGGAATTTTTTCGAAGCGAGGAAGACGATGGGTGCACGCCACGACGAAGGATTCGAGAAAAAGGGGAGAGGTTGACAATTCCGCATAGAACCCGAAAGAGGAATGAGTAATGACGAAGGAAACGATAGCAAGATAAGATCCGAGATCCAACGATCCACAATCAAATCAAAGATCCAACGACCAGTAACACTCCGGACCATCCAAGGGCCACAAATGAAATTGGAATGTGATGCACGGTCAGGATTCCATTTCATACCTGAAAAAATTTGGAGGCTTCTTTTAAAGTATATAGTAGAAATAGATATATATATATATATTTCTAAAATATACTTACAACTCCCTCTTTTAAATGTAAGATACAATCCGCTGTGATATAATTGATAATCAATCTTAAATAAATTCTCCATTCAAATGTGTAATTAAGGTAAAAAAAAAAAAAAAAAAAAAAAAAACCACATTCCTACAACCATCATGTATTCTACACCAAATCAGCTTATTCAACATTGCTGAATCCACGCACAAACCTAACCCAAATATATTACTCGATCCCCTTCAATCACTCTCTCCATAATGTCATAGTCAATGACAATGGTAACAATCAAAAGAGGAATAAGCACAGGAGCAAAAGAACATACAACCTTAAAACAAATTGTATTACAAAAGATCACAACGTTCCCAAATGCTACAACTATATATGTATGTATATATACGCAACAATTTCACGACAAAAGTTCAGAGATTTTTAGTCACCAACAAGCATTCCAACATTCTCATTCTTCTCATTTCAGATCAGCCTTGCAAATGTATCTCTTCATCGGGTAAAACAACAGCTAACAAAGAGTACTTCACACGAACCGATATCTTGCCCTTGTCAACTAGAAGCCGAGCACCGGAGACAACCCAGTACCCTGGTGTGTCCTGTGGCCCTCTCGTCATTTCTGTGGTATCCACAAACCTCAGAAGTTTCCGTGTCTGTGCTGGCATGGGAGGACCTTCGGGATACAAAGCAGAGTTGATGTTAACTTCAGATGGCTTCGGAGGAGGTTTCTGTCCAGTTGAGAATTTAGTGCTGATTATGCTTGAAATTATCCCCGACTTCTGAGCCAGGGCTGGGGAACCATCCCACTCAGGTTTCTTCACTACAGTGGCACCGGAGACTTTTGAGTAATGCAGACGCAGAAAGAGGACATTTTTCATACCAGATTCCTTGACTTCAAACTGTGCTCCAGTGACTATTGAGAGATCATCATCAGACTCAACAGGGGCTGTACAAATATGTGAAAAACTCTTCCACTGGACCTTCTCGTAGTATCGCCTGTCATAAGAGCTGCTTTTGTCTCCACCCGATTCATCACATAGGTTAAAGCTTTTCGGTGTGGAGGATAGATGCTGCAAATGGATTCCCAAGCAGTTGCTTCTCTTTCCTTCCAAATATAGTCGCATGCCAGTTATGGGTCTGGCTCCTGAGTCCACCTGTTCAAGTTATTTTTAGCCGAAGAATTTTATGAGGCTCCAACCCATTAGTTGTTTTCAGTTTTCACTTTCATCAGTTGCTCCACAACGGAATTGAACATAGAATGGTGTGAAAAGGATGAGGACAGATACAACCAATCATACAGGTAGGCTCTAAGCATTATCAAACCATACATAGAAGCCAAAGAGGTTTAGGGCAAATTTGCAATCAATTTGAAGATGAGGTGACTTTTGCTACCAAAACTAAAGTATCAAAGAAAAATTTATTCAGATGCATATTGATTATTGAATGTTTTAGGAACTAGCAAGACTGTCATATCCTAAATGATGTAAACATAATAAGAGCAGGAGACGTATCATCCTATTATAATGGAGGAGTATTAATTCTTTGTATAAAATACATGGTGAAAAACAAAAAAAGCTTTGGAAAAGAAGCATGAGTGGACTTGGTTTCTGAATGGATATCTATTCCCAAATATGAAACCCAACACCTCGAAGGTATTAAGTAATTTTGGGAATTAAGGTATAAATGAAATACTCCCTCAGATAGAAAATAATTGTCGTTTGAAGAATATCAAGAAAATAAGTAATATAAGAAAGATTAGAAGTTTAATCGTAATGATTGCCTTGAAATTTGAAAAAAAAAAAATTAGGGATAACTGGAAAATAAGAATCTTTAAGCTTTGAAATTTGAGAAATAATAATCATTTTCCATTGAAATGTGTAGATATAACTATACAATCCTTGAATTTGACAGAGCTTACCTCATCGGTATTGACATAAAGCTTAGGTCCCATCAAACTGAATTGTAAAGCTGCACTGCCGTGCGGTTTTCTGTCAGGGCCAAGGGGAACTTCACCAAATACAGGTGCCCATTGCCGTGGAAGTTGAAATTCTAAAAATTGATAAAGTTCTTCAATTGGTGGCTTGTCTGCAGAAAGAAATTTGGAAACAGCCACATTTTTTTCAGCATAAGTAGTATGTATGTTAATTTTGACAGACTTAAATATCAGAAATTAGGACAAACAGTCTAGATATTGGAACTCAACTCCCCACAAAAGGAATGTCTTCATCCATCACAAAAAATATATGTTTAATGTAAAATGTGAATCAGGATAAACAGAGCAAGTATTTAAGGTTTCGAAATAGCAGGAAAAGAATATCACAAAAAATTCAATTCAGCTTATCATATAATCAAGCAGTCAAGCTCACCAACCAGGGCCACAACATACTAACCATAGATGTACGATTTTAATCAAAAGTAGTTTCTTACAACGCAAGTATAGATTAATGGCATGGCCCAAAAATCCACTCCCATCGATTCCACTCAAGAGTGATGATATCGGAATAAAGGACATTGTGATCACTTCAGGCTCAAGGTGTACCGATTGACTCCATTTATTATGAGGTAAATTCATATTGTTGCTTCCACCTCTCCTCCTCCAGAAGAAAGTAAGGTCCTGCCATTTTCATTTAAAGAACAATTTCACAGTTAATGCCCACAAACTGTAACACTAACTATTATTCCAGTAATACACCCTCAGTCCCAGGATATAATTCCCCTAAAACTTTTAACAAACATAGTCCACAATTTTATCCTTAAATGTTCAAGAACTAAATGAGTAATTTACAATGGAATAAATTTGATCAGTTTCATGTATGGATAGAGATAATTTAATTCGAACAGCTTGATAAGTTAATGGGAATTTTATTTGGAGATAGGGGCAATAAACCTTCTACACACAAATTGCCATATTCGAATTTTTTGTAAGATCCCAAAAATAGGGCCAGTTGAAGTATGATACTGCATCATCAGCCAGATTACCTCTTGGTTATAGTCAAAACTTGGGGCACTTGGATTCGGGAAGGCAAGTCCTCGTTCATTACTCACATGCTGAAACCAATGACCACAAGAGAATTAAAATGCAGAAATCACTCATTCTCTAGCTGAATCCACACGGAAGAAACTAGAATTCGGAAGCAACAATAGCATGTCCAGGATATATAACCAAATATTCTTCAGCAATATCTATAGTGACAGTGTAACAAGAAGTGGACTCCCTGATTTCATTTAGAATATGTTGAAGCCAAACTATTGGCTATATATAGCAACTTTAGTGAGGCTCCTATAGCCCAAAACAGTCTGTGTCAAAATGTGAGTCACGAAAGCAAATCAAGAGTGAATATGCATATTACAACACGTCACATATTAGTGGGGCTACATGCTTGATTAATTGTGTGCTAAGTGCTAACAAGATCGGATCATTGACAAACACTAAACTAGATACTTGAGTAGGTAATCATTGGAATCTGCAATGAAAGAAAATAAAAGGCCTCAGTCCAAAAGCAGTTACCACTGGAATCTTCAAAGTATCTCGGGAGATCACAATCACATAATTCATTAAGCATGAAAGTCATGCTTTGTGTTTTGATAAAGTATTCGAATTCGAAAGAACACTAAGAACCATTTGACAAATCCATTAAGCATTAATGTAATGATTCATATCATCAATATTAATCCTGTTTGAATATACTTAAGTGATTAGTGGATATGAATTTTTCAAATAAAATAGAAATTAAGTTATTCAATCTATTCAATTTTAATTATACTTAACCAGAAGTTCGGTCAAAGACAAAAATGTAGGGAAAGAAATTGAAATTTTCATATTTTAACTGTAGAAGGAAATTACTTCGTAAAATAAAAAATAATTTTGATTGTTATCTTTCTTACGATAGCTTCACAAACTAAGGATCAAGATAATGATATGGACTTTAAAATTTAAATTAAATCTCATTCAGTCTTTCATCAAATGCACCATAAATTACTAAAATTATTTGCATTCATACCAAGATTCAAACAATGTCTAGACTCATGACTCACTATTCATAATTACATCGTCCAAATACAAGGCAAAATATCCTTCGCACAAAAGGGGGACTAATATAATAACTCTGTGACTTTGAAAGTCAAAATGCTCTAAACAGTTAAACTTTGGAGAGAAATTGTCGATATTGCTCAAGTAGTTGTAAAATGTGTGAGTACAATTGAAAGCAAATAAGACATGGCAAAAATGATCACTGCTTAAATATTCAACACATCCAAATAAATGAGGATAGAAGAGTAAATCTCTAAAACCAACCATTTCCCCGATGTGAGCTATCTCATTATGGAATCCTGAGTGTCCGTTTGTATCACCAAACCACTTGTCTGCAACATCCTTTAACCTTTTCTGCACATCAATAGACTGGATCATTGATGCATGTTGCTGCTTTACATATATAACGTCCTTTCCCCCCATCTTTACACCAACTACTATATGGGTACCATAATCCTCTATAAACCTGGAAAGATAATTGAGAAAATTAATTATCATATACGTGCAGTAGTTTGGGCAGGAATTGTGAGCAGTGAAACTGTGAAACACAACAAGTACAAAATAAGTTCACTAATTAAAGAGCGTATGTGCAACAAGCCATTAGTAAAGATAGAAATGAACATAGTAGGATTATTATCTCTGTGAATTAGCAAGCAGTCACTCTCCAAGCAAAAAGGCATCAGCATATTTCTTGTACCCTTCTAGAAGAGCACTCGTATCATGCAGATGGAGAGTTGTAATTGAATTGATGTTATCCGAACATGGTCGGCCTTGGCACTCTTTATCTCAGGGTATAGAGTTCATGTAGAAATTGAGATGCTGCATAGTTATTTAATAATAAAGACTTTCTACAACACTGTCCTGCCTGTAAGGATCACATGTAGAAGTAGCAATTTAAGAAGGCAGAACAAGAACCAGAAACTTGATTATAATGGCCTGGCAGCGCATTCTTTTGGTTATAGCATGAAAGTGGATTAGGGTGTATGAAATAACAATTAAGTCCTCACAACCCTGAAGTGAAAAACTCATAGGTATTGAAATGCCAGAGATGTATCCGAAGCTTTCATCCAAAACCTATTGAAGAAGAAATTTACGACTGATAATTTGTAGCATTTTGTACATTAACCTGACATGGTAAAATAGGCATATAAGGAAAATAGATCACTTTCACTCTGAGAATAAGAGTATACATTACGCGCATGCAGGGAAGAAACAAGTCTATACTCACTTTGTCAATGCAGCTGGATCCCATGATGATGGGACTGCTTGTTTGACATGGTCTTGTAGAGTTACTTGGGACTTCTCTAAGGCAACACTATAGAGTGTTATGAAAACCCCATCAAAAGCAAGGGACTTTGTGAAGGCAGCATCTTTCTGCCAGCTACCAGAAAATTCAAATGCGGCATTAAAGTGGCCAGTAGGGATTTTACCGGAGAGTGATACATCCTGGTTGAACTGTTCCGACATCTGGAAGATGAAAATTTATCATTACCATATGATATGATTCAATGCCCATATATTATTCTAAAGAAGCCGCCAATTCATTGCACAGCCATCTCTCAAATAAAACTTTTATCATCGCTTCCTCTAGTCAAATAAAAACAACTCATATGTAGTGGAGAGCCGCAACCAAACCCAATAAAATCCAGACATAATCCAAAATTATTGTATGACTTCCTTGAACATGAAAATTCCCAGCAGTGAAACAAGCGTGAATTTTTTTTTTTTTTTTTGGTTTGTATACTGATATGACACAAGTAAATCCAAACAATGCAATATTCTGTTTGTCAATAGCTTTCTGGGAAGTCCACCCCCCACGGGGGGAACACACATGATCCGTAAAGATCAACAATTAATTACCTGTTGGAAGGGTAAAACGTCAGAGCTAAATCTCAAGCGCTCGCCCTTATCACAATTGATGGACTTGGGTACATTCTGGACCAAGATGCCCCCAGGGATAGCAATATCTCTGACTTGATCATCGTCTATGGCAATAAGCCTAGATCCTTCCTTCGTTGCCACCATCTGCTTTTTACAATACTTTAACCGCAGGTCCAGCGTCAAATCATAACCCAGCCCGATGCTCTGCACTGCCTCCTCCGCCGCGGACGTCAGCCTCATCGCAATCTGCTTCTTACTAGTACTGCTACTACCCGCCATAGCTTAATCCAAAACAAATCGTTTCCGCTGAATAATCCCAAATTCTCTCGGGGAATTATGATCCAGTATTATTAAAAAAGCAAAGCACAAGAACCATAACAATTTTTTTTTAGAAAAAGTCAACATGTGGTCATCCATCGGCAGTTTCGGGTGAAGGGCATTGTTGGTGGTGGGTGGGGGAAATAACGGAGTGTGAATTGGGTTTTGAAAATGAAGGTGGAGGAGACTAGTCAAAAATGATAACTTTAAATTTTGACAAATCGACATCAGATGAATTTTTTTTTTGTCATGCATTTCGGTGGGGTGGGGTTTGGTGGCTATCTATGGCCTTTCGATTATTAAATGGAGTAGTACTCCCTCCGTTCCCGCGAAGATTGAACCCTTTCTTTTGGGCACGGTAATTTAGGTAGTGGAGTTTAGTAATGAAAGTGGTGTGAGTATTTGTGTTTAAGATTCTAATGAATTTTGATACTGTTTATTGTTTAACTTTGACTTAATATTATCGTAATGATGTAATTAGAAAAAAATATTCAAGTGTGGTCTTGTTAGAATCGTCTAATCGTGTAGTTTTAGAATATATATTTTATACAATTTTTATTTGTATCAATTTTGTAATATTAAAAATTAAAGAAATATAGGGGACTTTGTGTAGGAAAGTAAAAATGCATTGGAATTTGTGCAGAATAGTAAAAGTAAGTATTTTTAATGTGATTTGACAATAATTAAGTTTCTAATCAAACTTATATTAATTTAATTTTTCTAAAAAGAGAAAGGGATCAAACTTCGTGGGACACCCAAAAAGGAATAGGGGTCAAACTTCGTGGGACGGAGGGAGTACTATTTAGAAATGGAAGGCTGGAGTGGTGGCGGCGCCCAGTCAATCCGGTGGTGCCGTTGACAGCGTCCAGTCTGAGTGAAAACAGGATGACCCGTGAGGCCGTAGATTTTGTAAAAGATTTAGGAGTATTTACTTACTTACTTACTTGCTTTTTATCCCGAGTTGCGCACGGACATATTACTTTTTTTTCTTATTATGAATAAAATAATAATTTTTAATTAGAGTTCACAATTTAGAATTCATAATTAATTATAGTTTTAAATTGTGAGAATTTTGAGTAATGGTATAAAGTTTATAATTCGAAAGTTAAAAGTTGAGGATGAATAGAGTTTAGAATTTAACAATCGAGTTTAGAATTTTATTGTTAAAATAGAAAATATTTATTATTTATCAAGATAATAGCATGTCAACTATCTAATTCAGCTGGCTTTCGATCTTCTAGAATTATAAATTCAAGCACTTCAGCTGCCAATGGTGGATAGTCTTTTCTCAAATGTTTGAACAATGTACTATATGTAAAGAAATTAGGTTGAATTCCCCGATCGAACAGTTCCTTGTACAACCTGAAAACATCCTGGTGACGATACACATTTACTAAAATTGTGTATGTATATTTATTATGAGATATACATTTCATTTGCATTTCAGAAAGCACCTTATAACATTCAATATAGCATTATATGTGATCATATTCGAGGAAATACCTTTCTCTAGCATTTTTTAGAAATATACAAATGTTTGTTCTAGTGGTTCTTCAGCAGCATGTGCATGAATTAATAAAATGTATGCCACAAATGTCATAGGATAACCTCTTCTCACCATTTATTGAAACATCTCTCTAGCTTTCATAAGGTGCCCAAATTTCAAGCAATCGGATAATATCTGTATAGGAAACATGAGCAGGCATAATTCCACCCCGAATCATTTTCTGCAATGGATTATAAGCTTCCCCTAAATTGCTTAATTTAGAAATACCATCAACAAAGATATTGTACATAATCATATCAGTTGGGAACCCCTCTTCTTGCATCTCTTCTTGCAGTTTAGAGGCAGCAAATATGTCACTCAGCTTCAATTCACTACTACATGGTATGGAACATGATAGGGCACCACTCATTTCTTCATAAAACCATCGAGTCCTAAAATTAGAATTAGGTTCCGGTTATCTTCAGAAAAATCTTTCATTTTGGATTAATAAAAGTGGCATTGATTATGAAACAACTACACATACAACATTCAAAATAGGTTTTTACTATAATAAGGTGAGGTTTATACATTAATAAAACGCAATTGTTCATTTAATCGGCGTTATGTATAAATCAACACAATTAATTTATAACACAGAGATGTGATACACAGTTACACACCATAGATCATTGTATCGATTTCCTGCTTCAAATCACATTCACCTTAGATGCAAATACAAACGAAAAAATAACAGTAAATTGACAACAAATAGAGATGGAGAACGTACCGGCTATAAATAAAATCCTCTCTTGACAATTATAAATCAAAAAGCATAATCAAAATCCAAGCAAGATCATCCAAAGTCAATCAAAAAGCGTTCTTCAAGATGATTAAAATCAAGAATGGAGAAAAAGGGAAAATGAAAGTTATATCCAATTATTAATAAATACTAATTACCAAGCAAAAATCGAACAACGCCAAATTGATACAAATGGATTAAAGTTAATCACACCTGAAAGCATTCGAAACCGAACCTATAGTTTTTAAGAGTAAGGCTAACAGTAGAAACTGGAGTACAACGTTTTCTGCAAGATGATCAAAATCGAAATTATAAAACTATATAGAAGTTAATAATGAATTATAATAACCCAGCAAAAGTAGCAAAACAACAAAAAATTAGAGCATACACCGACAAAACGCTATAAGTCTAAAAAATAGTGTTTGAGATATACACAAATCCACAAAAGTAGCAGAACAATGATGACAGAACATGATTTGATCAACAATGTGGAGACCTAAATTTGTTCTTTTTCAATGCCACTAAAAGGGATAAAAAAAATGTGAGTCCCATGCAGCTTTCAGACCGAAAAAAAAAATAATATTTGTGCGTTTGAATAAGTTTCACATGTGAGACTCCCATTCAACTTTTAGACTGTAACAAAAATTTTGCAAAAAAAAAAACACTAAATTACCTTTTGAATGTATTCAATTTTGTGGGGATGGAGACTAAACTCATTCATGTTCCAACTGTAACTGGACAAAAATAATTAGATATTTATATCCCTTACTTAGGGAATTATAAAAGTACAAACAAATGACACAATAGAAGTCATATATCAATATTTCGTAATTCATTAGACAACACTACTTATATTTGCACGCTTATTCACCTGGGATCTTGCAAATAAAGATCATACGTGAGTGATCTATTAAAAGTTGCTTTATAAACAAATTATGTAAAACTATAAAAGAGGTTTAGGGGTGTTATACCTTATGGGGTAGGTGCGCATCAAGCAACATTGATCGATGGAATAGGAAGATGATCAAACTATGGAAGAACAGACGACATCAAAGGAATTTGATTTTTATTTCAAATGAAGCTGCAATGGAGCTGAGTTTAGATGAATAACAAAAAAATTTAGAAACATAAACATCATGAAAAAGCAATTGAGAATAATACGGTAAGTATAATTATTAGAGATGAAGTGTATAGAATTAATCAGCGGTAAGTTGTATCTTCATAATTACTCAGCGCCTACGTGTTTTTAAGAGCCGTTGATCAAAAAATGAGCATATAATAATTGATTAACCCTTTAAAATTAAGAATGATGAATTAAAATTAATAAAGATAATAGAGTCTGTACAGACCAAAGATTATTCAGGATAATTATATAGATTGTTTAAATTTTTTAGATTTAATTATTAAATATATCTATTCTCTAAAATAATTATTATTTTAATATTATTATGTAGTTTATTAATATTATTTATCAGAAATTAGGATTAAAATTTGATTAAATTTTTTTTAGCAGAATACCTTTTTTTTAAATATACAATTTGATAGATTAACTATTTTTTTTGTATTTGCATTGTGTTACTTTTTTTTATAATAATACAGATCTATATTGAGTAATAAGTGAAATGAAAACTTTAAATATTTTTAGGTTAATTTTTACTATAATTGATTAATTATTTAGATTTAATTAATAAATATATATGTTCAAAGTATTTTTTGAATAATTATTTTTTCTTTATATTATGCGGTCTATTAAAATTATTTTCTTATCACGAACTTGGCTTGAGTAGATTGGAGCTCTAGTTGCTTAAATAAGATTTCGGGTTTGAGCTTTGAGTATGCAAAAAACTGTTTAGGATAGGCGCCCTTAATTGCCCGTGTGGCTTGCGGATACCCGGATGCTCGAGTTGCATGCGAGTGGCCCCCGTAATCCTATCTCACCACTCTAATTATAGACCCTAAACCCTAAACCCAAAACCCTGAACCCAAAACCCAAAACCCAAAACCCAGAACCCTGATGTAACACCCCGATTTAATTAACACATGATTAATTTAATTAATTGTAGTTAATTAATAAATGATTTATTATATGGATATTTGTAGGTATGATTTTAATGAAATGGAAGAATAAGTGGGTTCAAACCCACAAGAGAATAAAAGTCAAGTGCTCAAGTGGGTGTAATGTGGACAAGACAAGTGGTGCAACCCTTTAACCCACATTCCGACCCGACCAGCGACCCATAACACAACCCGGGGCCCACTTGGGGAGTTAAAAATTAGATTTTGAGATGGGAAGACCCATTTCCTCCTTCAAGCATCAAGAATCACGTCACTCTCTAGAGGAAGAACTAGGGTTCTTCAAGATTGTGTGTAATTAGAGCTTTTGGTGCAAAATCACTTGAGGAATCCATCCTACAACTTAAGGTAAGTGTTTTTCATGGATTATCTCATATTTTGGTGAAGTTAGAAGCAAGTTTTGGGGCTGATTTAGGGATGACGAGAATGGAGCATTTTGGTGGATTTATTATAGATTGACTAGGATTTTGGTATTTGGTCTTCTATTGGAGCTTGAATTTGTGTTGAAGAGCTTGAGGTAAGTTTTGATTCTCTTTTTGGTTGTTGATTTTGGGGGATTTCAGCTCATGCCTTGTGCATATTGGTGTTGAACACTCTTGTGGAGTTGTTGCAGATTTTGGGAGCTCAACCTTGTCTTGTAGTGTTCTTGAGTGGGTTGGAAGCTTGCATTTGGAGTTGGAGAAGCTTGGGAAGTGGAATTGAAGTGTTTGGACTCCATACACACAAGGCAAGAGTAGGATTTAGCTCAAAGTGGGGGAAGATTGGAAGAGAATAGTAGAAATCGCGAATTCTGTTCTGCTGATTCTCCAGGAGGCGCCACATTGCCTTTGCGGCACCCAAAAGTGGCTTGGAGTGCCACTTCGGCGCCCTAGACCACAGAGTCATCAGTACAGGCACGACAATGCCCGTGTGGCGCCTGGAAAGGGGTTCAAGCGCCAGTGTGGCTCCTCTAGGTGCCACATGTGCGCCCGATTTGCTGTTTTCTTCTGTTTTTCGTTCCCTTTCGTATTTTATCGTTTCTTACTCGTTTCTAGGCCTCGGAAAATATTTAAAACTGATCTAAGATATGTTAGTGCCTATTATGAGTATTGGTTCAACTTAGAAGATCTATCATGCCTTAGTTTAGAATGGAATCTTGCGTTGCTTCTACCACGATGTTTGTGAGTCGAGTGCCGATATGTGGGACGTGGCACACCCTGGGATATGACTAACTTATCTGGTACTATTGTAAGCCGATATATGGGGTTGGCAACTCGAATACTGGATTTAGTATTAGACTGGTAACTTACACTTAATGTTTACGAGTTGGGATCCGACTGGACATTGTGTAAGGTGATTGTGATATGTATTGAATTATATTTTCGAGAATATTAAATATCCTAAATATGTTTACGAGTCGGTACCCGACTGGGCATAGTTAGTATCTTATCCTGGGCATGTTGGCTTTCGAGAGAGAGATGTTCTGGGCTAGTACCCGCCATGGCCGCAAGCCACTTATTTCAGTTGTTAGTGTCCGCGGCGGGGGCACTGTGGGTATCTCTTCCAACCATTAAGGGAGTGTACCCTATTTAGGGAGGAATACCGACCATGATACTTAGGATGCGCGCTAGACATACTTATGTGTTGCATTTAGGGTAGATATACTTTAGGTCATAACATTCCATCTCATCATCCATTCATCTTATATTTGTTTTGTAGGGTATGACGTGGTTGAAGCACCGGTATGGGACAGTGTGATGTTTAATTATTTGATTATGCCATGATATAAACTGTTTATTTATTTACTAAAATCTTGTCCCCTGTTTCCTAGCTGTTCCTACTCTTGCTCAGTACTTATGTACTGACACCTTGCGTTTTGTCTTTCTTATAGATACTCCCGAGGAGAAGGCAGAGCAAGATCATGGTGATGGGTTTGGGGCTGAGTGATCTAGTAAGACTGCATTATTATGCCGTTGACTGAGATGCTGTATTAGATCCCATGTTATCTTTCTATGATTTGTCTGATATTTCTGAGTATTACTATGAAATTGGTATGGTCTGTGAACCAATCATTTGTCATTCCTCCTTGTACTTGGTATTGGACAGGTTGATGTGTGTACCGAGGTGAGGTACCGTATGAGGCGTGTAGCCAAGATATTATGATTGTGTGATGGACTGGTTTCTGTTGCTTACTCTGTTACTTTGATATTATGCTGTCTTGGATTTTCTGATTACCAGGCTTCGTGTTATCAAACTTAAATTGATTGGCCAGTAGTTTAAGGAGGTAACACGGAAGTGACGTCAAAAACTTAAATTGATTGCCAACTCGAATGGCATGCGAGTTCCACTCGAATGCCTTTTTCACCAGTCAATTTGTTTGCCACTCGAATGGTTTGAAGTTTCACACAATTCGCATGCGAGTGGCACATGAATACCTTTTTCACCACTCTAATTTTAGACCACTCGGATGGTTTTCAGATTAACTCGCATAGTTCAATTATACCTCGGAAGACAGACTCGATTGCATTCGAGTGGGACTCGAATTACTTTTTCAACACTCTATTTATTTGCCACTCGAATGGCAAGCGAGTTCGACTCAAATGGTATGCAAGTTCAACTCGAATGCATTTTTCACCAATCTATTTTTTGACACTCGAATGGGTTGAAGTTTCACACAATTCGTATACGAGTGACACTCGAATGGTTTCCAGATTTATATAATAAAATATTAAATTTTAAATAACAATACTTTAGGCCATTCTTTTAATTGTTCTTTAGGTGAATATCCATTCTTTTTATTGTTAATGTAATTCGTGGAAAAACACAAGTTTTTCTTTGTACTAGTATATCCATGCCCGATTGGGCGAAAATTTTGCATGAATGAGTTAAGAATTGATGCAAAATATACTAACCAAACAATCTTATTTATTCAATTGATAATACTTTCAATAGACCAATAAAGTTTCATTATATTTAATTTAATATTTACATATTAAAATATCATTATATAATAAAAATTTATTATTCTACGTGTGTTAAACCCATTACTGGATTGACATTTGGACATTCAAACTATTGAGTTAATTTTACGTATAATTTAATTGTTCATTATTATGAATTTTTTTACCTAAATGGTTGGGCTTATTTAAATGTAAAAGAGATAAAAATTATTTTATCTCACATGTTATATACTTCCTCCATTTTTTTAAACCTGACACTTCTCATTTGCACGTATGCCAATGCACATTTTCAACGATTAATAACTCAATTTCGGTACAAGTAAAAATTCTAAAATTTTGATATTTAAAACCTACAAAATAAGACAAATCCAACAAGATCTCACTTGGCTATATTTTATCTTCTATAACAATAACAAAAATAGAAGTCAAAGTGCTACAATGAACAATTAAAAAAATCAAAACGTAAGATTTAAAAAAAAACAGAGTGAGTATATTAAATTCATTAGTGAACAATATTGTATAAATTAGAATATAAAATATCTTTAAAAAAAATCTTACAATAAGTCACAAATATAATATATTGGAATGATTTACAATTTTCTATAATATACTAATTTATCTTATATCATATAGATTATATAATAAATTCATTTATATTGAAAGAATTTATTTATTAAAGTGTATAAATTATTATTATTATTATTATTATTATTATTATTATTATTATAAATAAATTTGGTTACGGTTCATAAAAGAGTTTTTCTGAGTTTTTGTGAGGTAAAATAGATAAATAAATGTTGATAAGTTAATATTTTTTAGAAATAATAAATATATTTGATTTTGATATGAAATTTGATTTTGGTACAAGTAAAATTCTAAAAATTTGATATTTAAAAACTATAAGACGAGACTAATCTAACAAGATTATACTTGACTATATTTTAATTTGCATGAAAATTAAATTCAAAGTAGTCAATGAATAGTATCAAAATTGGATATGAGCAAAATAAAAAAAAAGGAAAGAATAATTAATTCAAACCCATCCCATTGGACCATATCTCATTTCCTCGAATACATACCCATCTAACCTATTAACAAACATAGCCTAAATACGATCAAGGACCCAAACCCATTTTGAAGCCCAATTCATTAGCCTATTATTTAAGGGAAAAATTACTTCTTTTTTTTTTTTACCGCCACCCTAACTTCGGCATTAGCATGATATTGTCCGCTTTGGGCCAAGCTCGCACAATTTTGTTTTTGGACTCCTCCGAAAAGGCCTCATACTAATTGGAATTAAGTGACTCCTATATTTAAGGATATATTTTGCTATTCTTCCGATGTGGGACTTGGGTTTGCTACCTAACACAGACCACATACCTCTCGTGGCATTTGTCGAACGATAATCAACTTGATCCGCCAAATCATCTTGCACCACTACTCTGACCAACGAACACGCCACCTGACCACCGTAATATCAGTGTGACTTTCGATACAAGGCACCAACACGGATCCCAATCGCTAGGGCACAAACTGAGGGCTTCCCACGCACACAGTCCACAGCTGAGTCTGCTGACTCGATCCCCGAACCTGGGCTCTGATACCACTTATTGGGACTGCGACTGTCACCCTAACTTCGGCATTAGTATGAGATTTAATTAAATAAGTTATAATTTTTTAATTAGATTGTGGGTATTTTCTAAATAAATAAATTTTTAAAAATTATACATTGACCCCAATTAATATGTTATCTTAAAAAATAGATCGAAAGACAAAAAGTAAAAAAATAATTATTGTTGACCCAAGATTTTAGAGGCCCAAACCCAGGAATAATAGGCGGCTAAGAGAGTCAGTTGAACACAAAGAAGAGAAGCCTGAGGCATTTTAGAGAACACGCAGTCAAAGGCAGCAGTTAAGGAGGCCAATGATTCTGATTATAGCGGTTACTAGGGCTTCACGATTATATATACTGAAGATAGGCTCCTTCATGGGACACCTCAAACACTTCTCAAGAATCCGCGTTTTAAATTTCTTTAGCTTTCTGCAGTTTATTTTCTTTTTTTCATTCAGCAATTTCATTTCTTTACAGTCGTTAATTTCCTGTAATTTCTTTTTTGCAATTCTTGTAATCCTCTCAATATTCATCAATAAAAAATAGAGGTTTATTTCTCCTACAATTTTACGGTTAACAAATTAGCACGCCCAATGGGAACGAAATTGAAGCCACATCCACTTTGACGAAGTGTATGCGTTGAAAAATTGTTAGTGATTTGAAGAAAAGTTTGAAGAAATGTCGATACAAGAGAAGGCACCGGTGCGAACACCGTCTGAGGACGCCGCTGAGACGGCGAGTACTTTTCAACCACAACAGGGGATTATGCAAACCCCCACATTGACGGAGCAGATGCGGCTTTCGATGGCAGAATCGATGGCCGAGTTCATGCCTTTACTCATGAGGCAACTTATGGATATATTGCGGCCTGCTATGGCCGATCACATTGATAGAATATGCAGTTCCTTGCATACTCAACAAGAAGCAACCGCTCCTACAAACGACACGAATGTGCCACCCAGTCTCCCATGCCCAGGGCCGTCAAGCGCCCAACAAAGGACTTGGGGAATTACACATGGCCAGCCGCCATTTCCAGAGGCCGGAGGCCTGGCTAGTCCATTTCCATTCCCTTATCAGGCGGCTTACACTTTCACTCCAGCGGCACCCAGCATGCCGAGTTTTGGGTACGCGACACCTTCAGTGCCGATCTATGCCTCACCAGGTTGTCTCATGGTCTCCCAGACACCAGGCTATCTCATGGCCTCAAATGCCTTGCAAGGCTGTCCCATGGCCTCCAATGCCTTTCAAGGTTGTCCCATGGCCTCCAATGCCTCATTAGGCTGTTTCATGACCTCCAAGCCACCAGGCTGTGTCATGGCCTCCAATGCCTCGCCAGGCTGTCTTATATCCTCCCAGGCACCAGGCTGTCTCATGGCCTCCAGTGCTTCACCAGCCTGTCCAGCAGCCTCTGGTGGGCCTAGCATGCCACCATGCGAAGCGTCACCTCCTATGCCGAGCGTTTCAAACACACCTTATGTGGCTAACTATTCACCAAGTACCGGCACCACTGAACCCTAATTGGATGCCGCCAACACTAGGGGGGCAGACTCCACAACCATGTGGAGTGGCTGCGACACCTGCCACACTAGCCGCAATGCCTCCTGCCACACCTCCAACCGCCATGCCTCCTACATAGGCACCGGCGGTCTCACCCCGAGTTGCTGGCAGACATGATGCAGCAACACTTGGGGATTCAACTAAGGCCGATTGAGCGGCCTACATACAGGAAGCCTTACCCAGATTGGGTAGATACCATGCAACCATACCCAAGGGGCTTCAAGATGCCCGAGTTCACCACCTTCTCAGGGGACGACAAGTCCACTGTGGAATATGTGGGTAGATTCACTACTCAATGTGGTGAAGCAGCGACCAATGATTGGCTGAAGTTGAGGCTGTTCAGTTCATCCCTCACTGGATCTGCCTTCGCGTGGTATGGATCATTGCGGCCTAATTCCATTCAAAACTGGGCCGAAATGGAGCGAGCATTCCATGACAGGTTCTACAAGTCGTTGTCACAGGTGAGTCTGGCGGACCTTACTAATGCCAAACAATTTGCCGATAAGTCGGCAAACACTTTCATTAACAGGTTACAACGGCTTAAGGGCCGATGCACTATGGCGGTCCCTGACAGGGAGATAGCCAATATAGAAGTGGCTAGCATGCTGCCAAAATTGAAATAACATTTAATTGTGCAGGATTCTGCCGATCTTGCCCAGCTGGGCGAGAAAATAGCCTGCTTGGAAAAGTTCCTTGAGGAATAAGATAAGAAGTGTCGACCTACACACGGGATTACTTTCAATGAATTGAAATACGATAAAGAGGAAGACGAACCAAGGGTGGTGGCCAATGGAGTAACCTTGGGTGGTAACAACCCTGGATAGTGGCCCTGGAATGCCATCAACAGCGGCTTTGGAGGCCGAGTAGTTGGTGGCTGAGTAGCGGCGGCATGACGATGGCGGCCGAGGCATGTCGGCTAACGAATCCCTCAGGGCGGCCGGGCTCTGAAGGCGGTCTCTATGGCACGGGCGCCTGAGGCAGGCGCGGGCACCTAAGGCATGCTCGGGCGCCTGAGGCAGGCGCGTCACGTGAGACAAGCCCGGTGGCTGAAGCAGGCACGGGCACCTGAGACAGGCGTGGGCAAACCTGTTCCATGAGGTGAGCGAAGTGGCGGCCGGAGTCAGACGAGCGAGTGTCGGCCTGGGCAAATCGAGATGGCAGCTTGGACGCAAGGCATGACACCCGAGCAAGCGACAGCCTGGAGATGATGAGTGGCGGCCTGACTGAGGATGGCGGCCTGACTGAGGGTGGTGCCTGGCTGAGGATGGCGACTGATTCTTGATGGCGGCAGGCGCGGAAGCAGCGGCGACCGGGAGTTCCTCGAATGGCGGCTGAGCACGCGTGAAGACAATGGCATCCTGAGACTCGAGCAAGCGAATGGTGGCCAAAACTATAAGGATGGCAGTTGGAATGTTGATGGCGGCGGGGACGTGATGCGTGGTGGCTAGGGGTGGGCGTCGGGTCGGTTTTGGTGGATTCGGGTTAGTCGGGTTCGGGTTAATCGGGTTCGGGTAGAAAAATAAATTACCCGACCACTACCCGACATTGGTGGGTACCCGACATGTCGGGTCCCTGATCGGGTCGGGTACCCACTCTTTTTTCTAAAGAAAAAATAAAAACCTTTTTTTATAAAAAAAAAATTATTAAATAAATGTTGATAAATTCAATAATCACCATCATGATTTACAATTTACAAATAAGAATGAGAACGATACTCATTCATTAACGAATAACAGACAATAATTGACTAATAATATTTCGGAAAAAGTAGGGATTGAAGTTTTACACTTTTGGTTTGATTAAAATTATGTAATTAGAAATATTAAAAAATAAATACCTCTACATTGTGGGGAATTTTTTTTTTTAAAAAAAAAGATAGACATTTTTAAAAAAACACTACTTCTCATACTAAATGAACTTCTTTACGAAGAACTTGATTTTATAGGGATCCACGCGGCTTCCTCCATTCTCCGCAAATAAAAATAATTTTTTTTTAAAAAAAGATCGGGTAATTCGGGTACCCGATCGGGGAATTTGGATGCATTTGTAAAACCCGATACCCGACTCGATCTACTAATTTTGGGTTCGGGTACCCAACTTCGGGTTTTTTCGGGTTCGGGTACCCAACCCGATCTCACTATTTTTCAGGTTCGGGTCGGGTATCCGATTAACCCGCCCCAATTGCCCACCCCTAGTGGTGGCTGCGACTCGAGCAATGGCTGCCCGGAGATGTTTAACGACGGCTGGGACTTCGAAGCTGCACGATGACACTGAAAAGATCACGGATGGCGCCAACAAGCCCTGGGCGGCAGGCCAAGTGTGAATGGCGTTTGTCCTAAGTGGCGGCAGGATTAAAAAGGGAAAAAAAAAGAAGAAAAAAAACGAGAACAAATTTTTGAGCCAGCCTATTTAGAACACGCATATCTGTCATAGGGCTAACCAGACAAATTGCGCGAGGGGGCATCTGTTGACCCAAGATTTTACAGGCCCAAACCCAGGAATAATAGGCGGCTAAGAGAGGCAGTTGAACACAAAGAAGAGAAGCCTGGGGGCATGAATTAAAGCGGTTTTAGAGAATACGCAGTCAAAGGCAACAGTTAAGGAGGCCAATGATTGTGATTATAGCTGTTACTAGGACTTCACGATTATATATACTGAAGATAGACTACTTCACGGGACACCTCAAACACTTCTCAAGAAGCCACGTTTTAAGTTTCTTTAGCTTTCTGCAGTTTATTTTCGTTCTTTCATTCTGCAATTTCATTTCTTTACAACTTTCATTAATTTCCTGTAATTTTCTTTCTGCAATTCTTGTAATCTCTCAATATTCATCAATGAAAAAATAGAGGTTTATTCCTCATACAATTTTACGGTTAACAATTGCTTAATAGGACCAAAATAAAAATTTCATAAACTTGAAATAAAAAATGGGTGAGTGAAAATATTATGGACAAAAGTGGATTTTTCTTATTCATTGGCTCTCTCTCTATGCTTTGGTAAATTACCGGTGTTTCCCTTTCTTCAGGATGCGCTAGTATCAATGAATTTTGTTTTGTAAGTTGGCTCTGCTCTCAATTATCTCCATCGGAATATTGCACTTCCCGATCGGATTGGATTTTTCAGAAATTAATGATACTTTTCTTTGTTAAGACTTCGAAGTTGGTCTATTTGTAATGTTTTTTAATCCATACACATCTAATGGTTTCTACTTGTCTGACTCTTACTCTTCGAAATGAGTTGAAGTCCTGTACACTTCTCCATGCCCTGCGCAGGAGTTGAATTTTGGAAAATCTCGACCTGGAAATTGGAATAGGCTAGATAGGGTAGGGGTTTGGTGATCGAAGAGTTAGATTCATCTCCACGTTCCTGGAGGTTGGAAGCCCACCGATCTTAATTTCTAACAGAGAAAGAAAGGATGGGAAAGTGCTCTTGTGACTACCGCTACTTACTTCTCCTCGCCACACTGCCCTTCATCTACATCCAGGTTCAACCCTCTTTCCCAAACTGCTCGACTCTTTTACTTGTCCTCTATTATTAACTCGCTTTGTTGTTGCACAGATGCGCCTTTTTGCTACTCAATCACAGTATGCTGATCGTCTTGCTGACTCTGTATATCCCTTCCTCTCTGTTTCTCTGTCTCTCTCTATTTTTCTTTTTATATATATAGTGTATTCTTTTTTCTGTATCCCTCCACCTTTTACTTTATATAAATGTGCAAGCTTATTGGCTTCTGATGACATAGATGAACCTGTCATGAATATATTTGCTATATGGCCACACCTACCCAGGCCACAGACATTGCCTATAGCTATTGGATACTTTGTTTTGTGGTTGGGGAAATGCTATTGATAACCTTTAGGTATTTTTAGTTATAGTTTTTTCCCTGTGACCCTCTCCACCTTTTGTGGCAAAGGATCGTCTGCAAGCCTCATTTATTAGAAGATTGCACCTCTTTTATAATGTATTCACTATTCAATCACAGATTGAGGCAGAAACCCAGTGCACAAGGCAAACACGATTGCTTATTGATCAGATTAGCATGCAACAGGGACAAATTCTTTCACTCGAAGGTGATGCGTCATGTCTATTTCAATGTCTGAAGAGTGTTGACGTTCCACTTGCATGTTTCAGACTATCATTGGACAAACACATTACTTGCTTTCTTCCTAAATGCATGTTTTTAAACAATTTATTGCCATTTATAACAAGCTTTTGTACTCAGTTTTTTACATGGCAGACCCAATAGGATGACTAGGAAGTTTGTTTTGTTATTGCTGTTGGTTCCACTGTCTTTTCTCTTCATTTGTTTAGTTTACTATTTGTTTTTATTTTTATTTTTTATTTTTGGTGTGGGTGGGGTGTGTTAATATCATTGTGGCTATTACATCACTTGACACTGCTGAATTTCAGAAGAAAGGAGACGTCAAGACCAGGAATGCAAGCAATTGAGAACTCTTGTTCAAGAACTTGAAAGTATGTTCATGTAGTTATTCTCTCTATGCCCATGAGAATTATATTTTTCTATGCTTGCAGCAAAGGCTTGCTTTTAATTAAGAGTGGATATTTCTAGGTAATAACCTTTAAATTATTATCATATTTCCTAAAAGTTTAAACTACTGCAGAGATGCATTTTATGTCTATTGATTCTGCCAACATGGCCTCTCACGCAGTGGCGGAACTAGAAATTTGATCCACGGTGGTAAAAAGTTTAACTAATATTCCGTCCGTCCCATGTAATATGTCTTGTTACTATTGGGTATGAGAATAAGCTAGAGTTGATTAATGAATATATGATGGGGTCCACCTCATTTTAAGAGGGAAAAAATATTTTTACTTTTAGAAACAAAACATTTATGATAAAACATCCAAAAATACTAAGGATGATACTTGGTACGGAGGGAGTATTAAAATATTGTGCACAAATAATCAAACTACATTATTTTATAAATAAAATAATAATTACAATAGTTTACGACATACCGACATTTCTTGAAAGTAATTCATAACTTTATCTATATCTACCTCCTCTAATAATTAATAACTTCATTCAACTTTTCATTACTCATACAATTACGAAACTTGAATTTGACAATCTTCATCACAGTAATGCCCTTTTGAAGTTGTCACAAGTAAAATTAAGAATAGTTTGATGAAAAAATGGACCAATGGATAAGTTTTATTCTTATTGTTTTCAAAACTAATCTCTCAGCAAGTCCACAAGCATCAACCTCATCGAAGAAATCAGGATCATTTATACTCTATTATAGTTTTCAAGTTGATTTTTTGACTCTCAACATCAATAAACTCAAATGAGTAAAATGTAGCTAGCCAACTTTAGTGAAGAATAAAAGGGTTTGGAATTGGAGAAGAATGAAAGAATTTAAATTGAAAAAGAAATGGCTTATTCATTAAAATATGGGCTTATTTATCAAAATAATATTTTTATATTAAAAAAAATGGCTTATAATTTTTATATCATTTATCAAAATATTATTTTTACGGGGGGGTCAGCTGACCCCCCTGGCAACATAGTCGTTCCGCCACTGCTCTCACGTGTTGGTAGTTGGCACATTGTGTTCTACTTAAGGTATTAAGGTTGATGCATTATTTTATACTCCTATTTATATTAAACCCTCCAATAATAACTTAGTTGATAGCTAAATGAGAAATGCATTAGTTGCTTTCTTGTTCCCACCTGGGATTTTAAGACAAAAGTTTTTATTTGTGTTTGCATCACCAATTTCTTTACTCTAGATCTATTGCTGCTCATGCTCCAGTGTATATAACCTCATACATAGATGCCAGAAAGTCCTGATCATGGCTAAATGGTTTTCACAGTCTACCTAGCTTCCTGTGGATTCTATACTATTTTGTTGCTATAATGTTGTTTTTGTTGGCTTTCATTTTTTGGCATTTTTTCTTTCTCAATTCTACATTGTAAATTTTACTAAAACACTAGTTTAATCTTCAATGTGGTTTGTCAGGTATTCGTATTGTTCCTTGTTTATCTTTTTATTGGATACATATCTGCTTAAGTTAAATATATTCTGCATCTGGTAAGCTGTGATTGGTTTTTTTCATACATTGCAGGGAAGAATCTGAAGAAATTTGTTGGTGATGTACAGGTGCAGAGGAATCGGACGATTTAATAGCTCGTACACATGTTATTAATTTAACCGAAAATAAAATAACATGTTACTGAATGAGCAGGTTCCAGTGGCAGCAGTTGTTGTCATGGCTTGTAACCGTGCTGATTACCTTGACAGGACCATCAAATCTATTCTGAAGTATGTTCATTTCATTTCTGTGCTTGAGTTTCTTGCTTTCTGCTGAGGATCTTCATACTTTCTAGGTATCAGAGATCTGTTGCAACCAAGTATCCTCTTTTCATATCCCAGGTATCCTTTTTTCACTAGTTTCTTTCTTTCTTGCACACGGACCTGCACCTGCACATGCACTCATCTTGAATCAAGGAGTATATTTGATGTTCTTTTTCTGTTTATACATTTATATAACACACACACACATACTTTTTTTCCCCTCAGTAAGTGATGTAAATTATTTTTGATTTTTTATTGTGCAGGATGGATCAGATCCTCATGTTAAGAGTAAGGCTTTGAGTTATGACCAGCTAACCTACATGCAGGTATTTATCCTTCTCCTATATCCAGAAACACAACTAATTTGTTATCGCATGCTTCAGAAATTTAATCATTATGCTCATTTGAAAAACGAACCCTTTACCTATTGAAATTTTATCTTTCTTGATGAAATTTCAAATATTGGATGGATTGACCCATTTGAGCCTTAAAGCCTACTATAGTCTTGGGGTCTACGAGAGTTCTAATGCAATTTTCATACTTGATCCAGCATTTGGATTATGAACCTGTGCAAACCGAAAGACCTGGGGAGTTGATTGCATACTACAAGATTGCACGTAAGGTTCTATGTCTTATAGTTTGTGTTTTCAATCATCTCTAATTTGGATGAAATTCCTGTTCCATAGAAGTCTTTCATCCCTTTCAGGTCATTATAAATGGGCACTGGATCAATTATTTTACAAGCACAACTTCAGCAGAGTTATCATCCTTGAAGGTTCTCATCCTTTCCTTCTCTTTAACTGTTTACCCGAATGTCTTCTGTGTTAACTAAGTATCCTCAATATGTAGATGATATGGAAATCGCCCTTGATTTTTTTGATTACTTTGAAGCTGGAGCTACACTCCTTGACACTGACAAGTGAGGTTTCTTGGCACATTACAATCTTGTCGAGTATATAATTTTTTAAAGTCAACTTCAGATTTTTCATAATAAAATGTGTTTTTCTGTTAAATGTAATGTTAATAGGTCAATTATGGCAATTTCTTCATGGAATGATAATGGACAAAGGCAATTTGTACAAGATCCTTGTAAGTCATTCGCACTTCTAAGCTAAATTGCTATAGATGTTTCCCTCAATAGGAGTTAATTTGTCCTATTGCTTATGAAAATGTTTTTGCTTATTAGGAGAACTTAGGGATGTCAATTTTACACGCCGGGTCGGGTAACCGGGTATCTGGTACATGATATGCATTATCGGGTAATGGGTTGGGTATTACCCGAAACCGAAATAAATTGAATACGAGTAGGGTTGGGTTATCCGTATATATATTTATCTTTATGAAATCAAATTGATATTTTAATATACATACATTGCTTAATATTTATATATTTGTATATAGATTGAATCTGTTGCAGCATTTTCAACTTTTAGAAATGGTCTATCACTTTACGGGTTTTCTTTTAAACGATTTTCTAAAAATATTTAACTTCAATTTATTATGCATTTTGTTTTCATGGATGAAGGTTTTATTTTTTTATAAAAGAATAATTTTTTTCTTTATTATTTATAAATTTAAAATATGACCAGATAGGGTCGGGTAGGATTGGTTAACCATATAATATTCAAGATTGCGGGTATCCGTTTACTCGTGAATAATTTGTAAACCCGATGGATATACCCGAATCCTACCTGATCCTTGATTATTGGGTAGTAAAATTTCGTATAGTGAGTGGAGGTAGTCAACCCGTATCATACTTGAACCATTTACATCCCTAGGAGTACTGAGCAATTTTGCTTTTTGGGTTATTATATGCTCGTCTTCTAGGTTATTGGTGGTGTTCGGAAAAGTAGTTATTAAGAATTAACTCATTTGTGTGACAAAATAGCTTTTTTAAAGAGACAAAAGAACTTGCAACAATGTCCAGAAAACAGCTTTTTGTTTTTTTAATATACAAAAGAATTTAAAACAATGTTAAAAACAGTGTCCAACTCTCTTTGAATCCGCTGCGAGGAATAGTATTTTGGATTCAAGCCTATTGTAGGCAAAAAGTTGGTCTCATATTGTTCATATGATCATGATCGTTTGCCCTAGAATCTAGGAGTGAGTTTGAGAATTTTGTGAAGCATTAGAAGTATTAAAACTTCAAAAGTTTGGGAAGCGAAACTTACAATATTGGATAGAAGAGCAAGACCTTGTAAATCTAGAAGAGTTGGTTTGTCACTCAAGCTAACCTTTGAGATTGTTTTTGTCCTCTCTTACTCCTCTCATTTCCTATTCTCCTGACCCAGAAGGTTCAACATGCTCTGCAATCTTGGCCTGATCTCAGGAGATCGCTTTAAACCCTCTATGTTTCTTAGGACATGCTCCTTCCATGCAACCTAAAACAAGTATCTCTTATAGTTTTCTTACATTATGTGCACCATATGTCTTCTCTATCAATTATGTAGGCTTTGATGGGTCACTCTGATTACATGATCATTTCCTGGATGTCACCATGATAGATCGTGCTTGGTTAAATGCATGGTTTCTTCCTCCCTGATGGTGAAAAAGTACGAGAATGAACAACTTCTCTTTCCTCAACTGCTTCCACCGCCTCACCCGCATCACCATGGGCGAGGCGTGCTTTTCTGTTCATGTACCAGAGGCGCCGCCTCTTGTAAGATTTTGTACCGCCTCGAGCAGAGGCGAGCCTCAAGGCGTGCCTCAGCAACGCCTTTTTAAATAGTGTATACAAGTGTTTGGTCATTAGGGCACATCATTTTTAAGTTTGGTAGAAATCAATCTCTGTTATGCCACCCACTTTGGTCTGTTGCTCCTCAATTTATAATGGTGGTTGGATCTTGTCTAATAGAGCAACTTAGTTGAATAGTTCTCCAAAGATGGCATGCGCAGTCTAAGACACCTACTTTTATTTACTCCCTCCGTCCATTCATGTTACTGTTGGGTACGGAATTAAGGTAGAGATGATTTTTGAGTATATGATGGGGTCCACATAGTTGTTAGAAGGAAAAATTATTTCTGTTTATAGAAAGAAGACATTTGTGATGGGACATCCAAAAATAGTAAGACATTTGAGTTGGGACAGAGGGAGTAATTTTTTTTGTTTCTACTTCAAAACTACTTGAGAACCACTGCTATTAAGTTTGTGGTATTCGGCCAATACGTCGAATGCATGGCTTGATGGTCCATAAGGGACTGAAGAATTTTGAATGGAAAAGATACTTCCTTGGGTGCACCATTTTGTTTGTCTCAAATTAGGTCTAGAATCTAATCGTTGCTGTGATACCATCTGGCAAACTATTCTTGTTACCCAAATAAAATGATTCTCTTCTAGTCTTTTATTCATAGCTGGAAAAATTAAAATTGCCCTATAGGTGGGTAGGATCAGAATAAGGAAAAATTGATTTGTAACTCTGTAACACCCCATAATAAAAATATAGTTAGGCGGGGAGTGTTACCGCTATATTTCTTAGTCAAGCTTGCTACGACTAACTATGACTAACTTGATTAAGAAATACTAAGGCTAATGCTTGATAATGAATAACTTGTGTGCCTTAATTTAGGGTTACAATTAAGTACTTGAGCCTATGGAGTTGTGCCGAGGGTTCCAGAATAGGGATGTGGGCCTCGTTATCATTGACCCTCCAAGATAGAAGCTTTCAATTCGTAACTTAATAGTGCACAAGTCTATCTCACATCCCACTAATTAAGCACCATAAAACTAAGGCATAATATAAAAACTAGGGAAGGTCATGGTCAAAAATAAAGGCAATACTTTATTAATCTGAAATTACTGTTCATAATATGGATAATTATGATTGGTCCTGGGCCAAAGCAATTTTTTTTTTTTTCTTTTGCGAAACCATTGGCTAGGGAAAGGGGTGGTGGGAGCCCATGAGGCCAACATATATTTCATTCCAAACGGTTTATTGAAAAGGAAAAAAAAAAAAAAAAAAACAAACTAAAGAGCTTTATTTTGGAAAACCTAAGTGCGTACTAAGGACTTAACCAAATAATCCACACAACAACATAGGCTGTGAACATAGGCTTTATTTTATTCATTTCATTCCCTTGATTAGCCGCCAATTATGAATTTAATACCCGAGTAAACTAGACTGTGAACATAGGCTCAAACATGTGTATTAAAGGAGGAAACCTTCCTACCACTTAATCAGAGAGGTGTTCGATCATCCACAATTTAAGGTTTATTTAATTTAATTTCAACGTATTGGCCTAGTGACCCAATTTAAAATTTGACATCAAGGGCCTTAAAATTTCAAAGCATCTTTGATGCTAACAGGATTAAAATTTTCAAAAGCATTCTAATGCACAAAACTCATAAACACATAATTAACGCTTTAAAAAGTACATCATGCATAGAATTTTGAATAATCATAAACACATGCATGAGTTTTATAATGTTCGGTAAGACTAGCTTACTAAAGAAGAACACTTAAGGATCGCTTTAAGAATCTACTGGTGGTACTCCTACTTCTTGCTTCAAACTCTTAGAACACTCAAAGCTCTCCCGAACACTTAGATAGAATTGGAATAGAAGAGAAGAGAAGAGATTTTGGGGTGTAGAGTGGAATGAATGGAGAGGGGTATTTATAGGACATTAGGGTTCAGTTTTAGGAAAGATGGATCAAGGAAATATGGTTGATTGATCTTACATGATCTCCTCCTTACTAACTAGCATAGGAGCTTCAAGAACTTTCCCTTAAACCTCTACCTTATCCTTCAAGTATTGGCTGATTTTCGCCTCCCTTTTGGTGCCAAAAGTGGCCCCAAACTTCCCTAAAATCAGCCCAAAAGTCTGCCTTCATTGCCCTAATTCAACCCTAAAAAAAGCAGCCAAACACTACCCTAAAAATTGGTCCAACACAACCCTAATTCCAGTCCAAAACAGCCCTTTATTTACTTACCATAGAGGATTATATCTATCCAATTTGTTTGTAAACAACTCCTTTCTAGCCTTGCTGAATTCTAAGCCTTTCTTGTTTAATTACTCAACTTGTTGAAATAATTTACCTCCAAAATTAACTTGCCGTTGCATTTCAGGATTTTGGTAGTTACATTTCCGGAGTGTTACAAATTGATTTTAAGAATTAGGGTTAGGAAAAGAAAACATTATCCTTGATCTATTTACTCAAGAATGAGAATGACTAAACACGGAACATCTCCAACAAGTGATAATTCTCTAATCCAATGCTACATTTATAATCCAGATAGGCAGATACAATGTTGTTTTTTTATCACATGTATTATTATTTATTATTTATTGATTTTTAAGATTCATAGGGGGCTTGAAGCAAGCAAATAACATAAAGCTCCAAATAACACAGGGCAACCTTGACCACAATGCTATGAATTTATGTCCAACCATGACTTATGTAGTCAAATTCTCACAATATTCTTTGTTTTTTTTCTTTCTTTTTTTCACCTTTCTGTTATCCTACATTTAGCTCAAAGATGATTGATTCTATACAAATCTTCTTCATTGAACAATAGGCACCTTATTATTGCAAATATGAGCTACCATTATGTTGCATATGCTTTCTGTACCTCTTGCAGATGCGCTTTACCGCTCAGACTTTTTCCCTGGTCTTGGATGGATGCTCTCTAAATCTACCTGGGATGAATTGTCCCCTAAATGGCCAAAGGCATATCCTCTTAAGAATGACATGCATCTATTTAAAATTATACGTTAAGTGAGGTGAGGATACTACGCACCACAGGGCGCTGACTCTCAGTTTTTACAATATTAGTTTTAAAATTTATATTTGCACCTCTCGAAGTTTGTTATTACATGTAATAAAATTTGGAATTCCATTTACCCATTTAACTTTTCACATGCAAAAGATGTGGATGTAATTTTTTTTTTTTTTTAAAAAAAAGCTCGAGTGGTGTAAATTTGTATTTTTTACAGTTATTGAAGCTTATAATGTATAAAAAGGGTTCTAAGTACAAAATATTAATGAAAAATTGTAAAATTCGGGTGTGTTTGGATACAATACTATAATTACTATAAAAGAAAATTATGAATATTAAAAGTTGATTAGAATTTAAATGATTAACTATTATTATATTTATTATGTATTATGTATTTTCATTTAAATATATACAATTTTAGTCATTTATGTTGATAACACGTACACACAGTTTAATAAAATATTATGATAACCTATGAATGGACATTTCATATTTAATCATCAATTTAATAAAAGTCTAATTAGAGGGGTTGTGCATGCAATTTTTCAAATCTTGGGCATAAATCAAAGATTGACAAACCTTAGGGAGTGGGGATCTATTTCTACTTTATATTCTTGGTAAATTAAATTGCTATTATTCGTTATGCATCATTTGTTTTCCCGTGACCAAGTAATTACTTATTGGGATGATTGGCTGAGGCTGAAAGAGAATCACCAAGGAAGACAATTCATTCGTCCTGAAGTGTGCAGGACATATAACTTTGGGGAGCATGTAAGGATCATTTAATCAATCTTCTTGCTTTGTGAAGGTCTGAATATTGTGCTTGCCATCCTATAAATCTAATATATGAAGACTATAAGCTCTGCTGTTTCATTCTTAGATGAGTAAAGTTGCTTAAAATTTTCCAATTGGTTATGTCACTTTTTTCCGATGCAGCAAACCAGTTTTCTTTTAGGTAAGGACAGGGAGGATAGTTCATTAGGGCTTCTCTTATTTATACAGTTCTTATTTGAATCTCTGTGCTGGTTATGAAATTTATGGATTATGTGGTGATGTAAAAGATATTAGTTTGGTAATCCATATCCATCAATTGGCTATAGGCAGTATGTGTGTACCTTATCTGCTATCTGAAATGCAGTTGGAAGGTTCAGTTTATTTTCTGTGTGTAAGCTTGTACATAGTAATTTGATGACTACCCTTCCTTTTTTTTGGGTTGCTGTTGTAAGTGCTAATTGATGTAGTTGTTTGCCACATTTTTGCTTCTGTAACCTTGGTTTTATTTCCCATTTCTCATCTAGTCTTGTGTTGAGCCTAGAACTGTGCCAGAGATTTTTTCTTCTCTGAACCATACTTCTACAAATTTATGTTGTTTCGTAGGGTTCCAGTATGGGGCAGTTCTTCAAACAATATCTAGAACCTATCAAATTGAATGATGTCCAGGTATGTAACCAATTTAGCCATTGCTTCCTATGATTTCTTTGGGTTTGCCATTTTGCCTGAAGATTTCTTTGCTGATCTACCTGGAAGGTTGATTGGAAGTCAATGAACCTGAGCTATCTCAAAGCGGTAAACCCTTGCGTCATGAAGAACATGTAATATACTACTTGGAAATATTGTCACCTCTGTTCTTTTTATAGGACAAATATATGAAGCACTTTGCTGATATGCTTAAAAATGCAACTCCTATTCATGGAACTGACATTATCCTGAAGGCCAAAAACATAGCTGGTGATATACGAATATCATATCGTGACCAGACAGAATTTGAATACATTGCCCGTCAATTTGGCATATTTGAAGAATGGAAGGTAAATCTTGTCATTTGGATTTATTTATGTCTTCTCAATATGAAGGTGGGTGTTCTTGACGCGAGCAAGTAGAATTGTGTAGTTAATAGTTGGTAACGTAAATGGTCAAAATTGTTTTTTTTGGGGTGAACCAAGGGATTTCTTACGTCTCTTAGAGGCCCAAGAGTAACTTTCGAAGTATGGGTAAGCTTAGTGGGTTGATCTCCCCCAAAAGCAGTTCTCTGCATTCACAGGTCGCATTGGCGTCCTGGCGTTGCCATATGATGCCAAAACGGCGCCAGGCAACACCATATCGGTGGAAAAAATGGAGAATGGGTTGAATTCCCACCCATATTAGTGAATCAAACTGGCAGCAGGGTGGGTAGGAGTAGGATTAGGGTTTCTGAGGGTTTGTGTCACTAGGCCTGGAGTCTGGATCGGATTGCTTTGGGAAGATGAGCGGGTTTGCAAGTAAATAGATTTATAACAATAAAATAATACAACAGTTATAAGAAAAAAAAATTTAAAAGTACAGTATTTATTTTCTCCATAATTTCTTCCTACTCACTTCAATGTTACGTAGCTAAGTTTTCACTTTAGTAATGCCTTAATTGAAGCTTGTTGAGAAAGAAATAGACTTTCACCTCATTCAACTCTAACACTAATACAAGATATATATAGACAAAACTTAATACCCTAATGGGCTAAGCCCAATATACTCTAACACTCCCCCTCAAGCTGGAGCATATATGATCCAAGCTTGTTACAAGTGTATGGAATACGAGGTCCCGAAGAGATTTAGAAAGGAGCCGTCGGCAGAGGAGCAGTCAGAAGTGCTAGGAGCAGCGGTGGCGGATGGAGCCGCTGGGAGCAGCGCTGTGATACACGGAGGAGGAGAGGCCAGCGACACTGGCTTCTCACAGTGGTGGCGGCGGCGGCGGCGGGAGCAGCTCGAGGAGGCTGAGCTGGGCGGCGGCAGCAGTGGCTCAGGGAGACGGCTGTGGCGCCGGAGGATGCTGAGCACAATGGTGCCGGAGGTGAAAGAGGAGCGGTACCTAGCAGGGCCTGCTCTGATACCATGTTGAGAAAGAAATAGACTTTCACCTCATTCAACTCTAACACTAATACAAGATATATATAGACAAAACTTAAAACCCCAATAGGCTAAGCCCAATATACTCTAACAAAGCTATCAATATTTATTAGTATTAGTGTATTACTAGAAATTTTTTAATGAGGCTTATGTCTTTTTAGTAGCAATGTAGATAGCATAATGGTGAATGATATTTTTCCAAAAAGTGTACATAGTCTTTCTTAATGAGTGGCAAAAAAATAGAATAGCACAATGAGGCAGAACACATTGACACATATTGACAGTTGAACAAAGTGTGTTTTAAGCGACAGTTGAACCTAGTAAACCAAGGGAAAATAACTTGAACTATTGATCTCCCTGCCAAAATACACCAACTTTTTGCCAAACACCATTCCTCCTCACAGCTTCACTCAAGAGACAATATAATACGCTTACGCTTTAAGCTATGTTCGGGAAATAATGAGAGGTTAAAGTTTGGACTTTAGAGTTTAGAGTTTGGAATTTAGGGTGAAAAGTAGTTTTAAATTGGGATAGTTTTGAATAATTGTGTTTAGTATTAGAGTTTAGAGGTTGGAGTTTTAAAAGTTAGGAGGGTATACTGTAGAGACGTAGAGATAAGAGTTTAGCGGTAAAGTTTTGAGTGGAAAATATTTATTAGTTATGGTAATTTTGAGATTTCAAATGCTAATGTTTAGAGATTTGTACCAAACTCAACCTTAGTAAGCCATCAAACTAGGATGCACTAGAACATTAAGCAGATGGAACAATTAGAGATCCTAATAGTAAAGGAGATGACAATTTCTCTTCCATGCACAGTGAACAATGGCTTCATTGATGTAGGAAGACAACTATAGGCTTCCTTTGTGTATACATTGGGTGGCTTTTTAGTTTTTAATGTTATGATGGAAAGACACGGTTGAAATTGGATTTATGGAAAGTGCATATATGAGAGCATGCAAAAGTGATTAATACATGCTTGGTGTAGAAAAATAATGACAATTATACGTCAGGTGGCTTTTTAGTTTTTAAGTTATGATGGAAATCGTCTATGAAAGACACCGTTGAAATTGGGTTTATGGAAAGTGCAAATATGAGAGCATGCAAAAGTGATTAACACATGCTTGGTGTAGAAAAATAATGACAATGGTAATGAATGTGGCTACTATATACGAAGAAAAGATTCAACCTAAATGGATTACTGGCATGGTCGCCAAACCAGCAACCATCATCAAATTGACAATGGAGCTTGCTCGCGGCGAGCCAATAAATTCGCAAATCACATAGCCGGTCGGAATACTGAGCGAGGAAATAGCAGAATGGATTGGATGAGGATGGTTGACAGATCAACAACTCAACCCGGAGCAAGCACAATGCTTATCTGGGAAGCCTCCGCTAGTATATTAAGTCAGTACAGTTAAGAGATTGGAAGCAGTGGTGATTCCAAGAATGAAAATCAGGGTGTGCAAACTTAAAAAGAAATTCTTAGAGAACAATAAACATGTCAAGTTGTCAATTACCACTCTCTTGACATACTGATATTTTTTGAAAAAAAAAATAATTACTTCATCTACATCTACTTCATCTAATATTTCTTTTCAACATAAAATAATAGTGACTCATTTAACATAAAATCACCCGTGTGATTCCGCAAATTAAATTTCACAATCCTCATTGCATAAAAGACTCTCCAATTCGGATTGGACAATATTAATTATCTTGCTGAAACTCCAAAGATCAACAAATAATAGAATTTAAAACACTTTACATTTCTTAGAAATTCTCTAGTTAATATTGGAAATCAAATAGAAATGAAATGTGAAAGTTTTTAGTTAATACTTCCTCTGTTCTCTTTTAAGTGCACCATTTCTGCGTTTCACGCCGTTCAAGACACACTTTTAAAGGTTAATAACTTAAATTGTACATAAATAAAAATTATAAAAATTTGATATTATAAAACTACGTAATTAGACGAATTTAATAAGATTTCACTTGACTATGTTTTTTACTATATAACTATATTAAAAAAATTAATCAAAGTTACTAAATGAATAGTTACTGCTATGCAAATGGATCATTTATTTGAGAACGGAGGTAGTAAGCAAAAACTAACGATAAAACAATGAACCGGGGAAATCAAATTTCATATTTAAGGGAAGATTCAAAGTTGAATATTGAAGAAAGGATTGAAATGAGTTTGCAGATTCAAGAGTTTGGGTTTCTAATTGAAGAAATGAAATTGGAAAAATAATCTAGCGAAGGAGAATGGTTAGATATAGAAGATGTTTTTAAGCTAACGGATCAAATTAAATAAGTAAAATTAAGTTAATTAAAAAAATGGATATATATAATAAAATAAGATAATATACATATAATTATAATTATAAATATGAATATATATAAACGTATATTATATATAAGTAAATATAAGAATAAATATATAATATATACATATAAAAACATAAATAAAAATATATAAAAATATTTTTATTTTTAATTTTTTTTTAAAGTTGAGGGTGGGCAGCTGACCCCCCTCAACCCCTCTGCATTCGCCACTGATTGGAAGAACCGAAGAACTACTATTAAAGAGACAAGGCCTATTGCACACTGTAGACTATTTATGGTGAGTTACCTACCCAAGCCCAAACTCGCTTGAGGGAAAAAGAGCATGCAACCGAAGACATCACATCACTTTCTTCCGTACAGAAATCCAGGTACTCAGACTGTACCAAGGCCACACCGTAAGAAATGCAAGGAACTCCATACTACATCTGTCGTACCAAGACGACATCTTGTCATACCTGCAATCGTATGTAATACCATGCTCTCAACTTATCATACCGTGCAGCCAGTTGAAACCATGCGACATGTGATTCTTCTCCACCTAGTGCCTTCTATTCATCATACCAAGCTGGGCCTTCCACTATCATCTTTCTGCTTGCCCTTGTTGAAACTCCTTTAAGTTTTGTTTAATCTCCTAAATTAATCTTTTAATCTCTGTAATTAGCTTTTAAACATGATGGTCAATAGGCCCCCCTCTCTCCTTGTAAACCTTTTGAATCATTTATGATATATTCCTCATATTATTCAAGAGTCACTCTAGAGCAATCTCTCTTCGACCTTATGAATTCTATTGGCAAAATTCACCCATTGAGAAATTGAAGCTGGCCACAAATGAATCAACCGGATCATCGCTCCTTTGAAGAAGAGTGTGTGCCTGGTCGTTGAGGGCTTTTCATGATCCAGGGCAATTACATTCTATAGGGGTGTACAAAGTAGGCTATAACATAAAGACGCCAAAATTTAGTTTATGGTTGATAGGTGTAGTAGCTAGGTCTGTTGGTGGTTCAAATGTGAACTGAATATTTAGAATATTTATTTTAGCTAATAAGATCTGTGGTTAAGACTTTTATTGCATCATCAAGAAATAAGGGGGGAAATAAAAGCAGCAGTATTGTGCAGGAAAGCGGACAGCAGGAATGCTTGTGCCCCTGGTGCAGCAATAAATACTTAACCCTGTAACTATCAGTTTTGTGTTTGAGTGAGATAAGATGTCCTTTAGGTCAATATGCATGGTTGTTGGACTTTGGAGAACATATCACCAAGCATTTCATGTCTTTTAAGGAGGGGTGGGGATATAGAGTTTTAAGAGGTAGGGTTATGGCCTGTAATCTCTCCCTTTCTCTGTGTGTTCGTGCATGTGTGTGTAAAATGATAAAGAGGAAAATTAAATAATAAGTTGGTAATATTGTTGGTTTTACAATTTGAATGGGTGCAGAGTGCAACTTGGCTGGAAGGTTATTTCTGGGCCAGGAGAAATAAGATACTGGCTAATGTCACATCATGAACCATGTGAAGCATAGTGAAACTAAGATTTGAATATAACCCTACCAGAATGATGAAAAACTAAATAAGTACTAAATAATAGAAAGAAGCCCAAAAATATGGGAAAAATTATTGAGATCAAAATAGTATGGTTCGCTGGTGTTATATAGTAGTAATATGGAATTGGTTGTGTGAATTGAGAACCCTAGCAACCGACTGGGAAGGGGCATTTCATTCCCTGTGTTTTACTCTGATTCTTGTTACATGATTGAGACCTTTAGTGCGAACCGGTATTGCTTCAATTTCATTCCCTGTGATGTGCCTTTCACGCGTCTTTTTTTCACATGCATGTTCCAGGATGGTGTCCCAAGAGCGGCATATAAAGGTGTAGTTGTTTTCCAATATGAACCAGGAAGGCGTGTGTTCCTTGTTGGCCCAGATTCTCTCCGGGAGCTTGAAATCAGTTAGGCTTGAGATGAAGTTGTCCAATAAGTTGGTGGTACAGGTCTCAGATTTTTATTGACCGGTAATGTGATTCAGAGATGTCAAGTGGCTTATTTCTGATACATATACATGCAACTTGTCGGGTTTTGTATGTTGTTTAAATTAATTATTGCGCCTGAATACATGTGTTTAGGCTAATTTTGTAGCTATTGGAAAAGTGTTAATTTGATGCACAATTAATTGTAATACTACTAATTACTATAGTGAGAAGAACTATGTCCCAAGTAGGGGTGAAAGTGGGGCGGATAATATCCGCCCGATCCGACGCCGTATTCGATTATATTCGAATCTGAATTCGAATTTTTATATCCGGCGGATACGGGACAGGATATGGGATTGTAAATATCCGCCCGTATCCGAAAAATCCGAATATAATGCGGATATTATCTGTATTTTCTATTCGAATATCCGAAAATTTATATATATTTTTATATGTATAATATAATATATTATATTAACTATAAAATAAATAAGTAATACTATATGTATAAATATAATAAAAAACTTGAAATCCATATGTAATTTATTAAATCAAAACATATCAATCAACTCAACTACATTATTAGGTTCTTTGCATCAAAACTGTAGTATGTAACATCTTGTAGTGATGTTATTTAGATGTTTTGAACGAAATAACTAATGATCTTGGAAAATTTAAAAATTTAGTTTAGCTTACATAGTAGTATATTCCGATTTCACTTAAAAAATTATAAAAAAATTTAATTTTAGTAATTATAAGATTATCCGAGTTAAAATCCGAATCCGTCTCGTATCCGTTTCCCGAAATATTCGAATTCGTATTTGTATTCGACCTATTCGTATCCGATTCCATATTCGACAAAAAAATATGGGATAGGATACGGGATGAGTACTATCCGCCCGTATCCGTTCCGTTTTCACCCCTAGTCCCAAGTACGAGACACGGGGCCAGGATGACACTGTTGAAAATGTGTCAAAGTCAATCCTACAATTAATTAATACTGTAAATCGACAATGACTGTCATGAGCGGTGGGGGCATTGAATCACATTCAAATGAACAATATTTGATGGCCTGGCCCTGATTGATTGTCGTAGTGGATTTGATATTGGTTCGTGGATGACTCATACGAAACTAATTTTATTTTATTAATTAATAATTAATTCATAGTTGATAGTACAAAGCGCAGGCAGGCTGGGTTAACCGGGTAAAACCATAGTCGTATATTCTTTTCGTAGAAGAGTTAATAGTAAAAGCGGACATTGTTCGTGATTCATGCCTGGTATAGGAAAGCATTGGATTGGTGTGGGCTGGATGGAGGTGGGGACCAGATTCGTATATGAAATTAGTCGTGCTTTGACAATCTAGAGAGTTCATTCTAGTTTGGGATTTTGAGCATGTGTTTGAATTGATAGTGGAATCACTCTGAATTAATATCTCTAGATGTAGGTGCGGTTGAACTGGATCAATAAATATGTGTTTCTTATGTTTTTTTTTTTTTTTTTTTTTTTATACCTTTATACTTTCGCTGTACGTGAGTTAATAAATTAGTGTTCAAGCATATAATTGTGCAACCAAGACTCTCTACTTGGTGTAGAGAACTCACCCTCCCCAAACTCTTAACTCCTCTAGATCTCTCTTATCGAGTTTTCCTTGTTCGACCGAGTAAGGTTCTCCAAACAATTCAAAGTTCAAGCTCTAGTATCAACACTGAATGTTTTGGAAGATATCCATACACGTTATCGTTACTTTCATATATAGACCAGTTGTAAAACCGTCTTCTTTGTTCAACCGAAGGTCAATAATGCACAATAGAATAATTCATCAATACGCAACCAAAAGTGATCTAAAGGGTCGGAAACTCTTATCTCCAAGGTTATCACAGCGACGACTAGGCGTCTTGGCGATGGAGGAGCATCGCCAGGGAAGGGCGCCTCGCATTTGAAGCCCAGGCGTCGCCATATTATGCCAAGGCGATGCCAAGACGACGAAAATCACTAAACCTAACCTCTCTTGTCGTGACTCGGTCGAAATCTGCATCGACCTCTTCATCCCTCTCTCTACCGCTGCCCGCTGGTCTTTGAGCTTCGCCGACCACCGTCGCTGCTCTCCTCCCGCCGCTGTTGCCGCTGCCGACGCCATCGCCGCGCTGATTTTCTCGTATGTTTTGGTTTTTACTAATTTGTGGTGAAAAGCTGAAGGTGAAAAGCTTTTGATTTCCCTATAATAAATACTTCATTTATCAAAATGAACACTTTTGATTTCTCTGCTTTATCTGCTTTGTACTTTCCCTATAATAAATATTATTTGTAGTGTGACATCCAATGTCTTTCTCTTCAACATAAATGTCTTCTGCCAGCTTTTATTTTTATGTTATTTTAAGCTTTTAGTGATTTAAAGATAAGAAATCTACGTGTGTTTATATATATGTTAAATAGGTTTAATAGGTAGGGCGCCATGTCGCCAAATTGTCGCCATGGCGATATATGGGCGCCAAGAAAAAAAAAAATTCGCCGTGATAACCTTGCCTATAATCTCCTCTCTATTTTCTCTAAAATAATTATTATCATTCATCTGAAAATCAAGTTCCAACAACAATCTTTTTGTTCCGATCAACCACGTGAGGATAAGGTAAAAAATCCAACTTACTTCCATAAGTACAAATAATTGCAATCAACTTCATATGGAAATAATAAAGTGTTCATTACAAAGTTGAGCTAAAAATCCATTTAAAATATGGATTGCCGAGCGTTAGAGAAGATAGATTCTCATAGCGAGGCGCTTCTAGTTAGCCCTGGCTTTCCATCATCCAATGGTCAACGACTACGAAAGGGTCGCATCTGTCCACTAACTGTCCTGTAGGCGGTCCAATTGCTAATCCGTCAATGCGTCATCCCAATTATATTGCGAATCTATTAGATAAACTCCTCTAGCTTCTGTTATGAGTGAATTTCTCTTTTATCTACCTCTTAGGTGTTTTCCCCATTTATGTATCCCAAATGTCAACCTATAATAAAGCTCTAACTTTACCTTTTTTTTAATATTATTATTATTATTGACTCTAATAAGTGACTTTGCTCGAGAAATAAATTACCCTAGACAAAGCGAGAGCAATAAATTCTACCTTTTCATCCAACTCAAAATATCCTAAGAGAGTATTATGTTGTTTGAGCTATGCAAGGTTTTGGTTAGGGCGCGATCAAGTCATTTGACTTGATGTGCTGCGGAAAATTCTCACCATTGATTAACTTTGTAAATCAATGGTTGAGATTAATTTGAAGGTTAAAATAGTAAATTGTTATACTATTGGAAAATGAACGTTTTTGTTCTTCTTCTCCGCATTTCATCTTACATTACCCTCCAATTTTTTTAATTATGTTGTTATTCATAGATATACGTCGCTGAAATGTTTTTAATAAAGTCATTGAATTGTTCATGAAAATGTACCCGAAATGCTGCTACTTGAGTCGCTGAATTGTTGATGAAAAGTCGCTGAATTGTTCTTAATAGAATCACTGAATTGTTCTTGGTAAGGGTCGTTGAATTATTCATGAAAATGTTGATGAATTATTTTTGATGTTATCGCTGCATTGTATTCTGTAGCATCGTTGAATTCTTCTTGCAGAGTCGCTCAATTCTTTTAGGTATGATCGCTGAATTCATCTACATATAATCGGTGAAATATATTTGACAACATAAGTGGTTTGATTTTTGGTAGCATCGCTGAATTCTTCTTGGTTCTGTCGCTGAAGTATGCTAGGCATGATCGCTGAATTCTGTTACGGAATTGTATTTTGGTAGCATCGCTGAATTATGAAATACAATGTCGCTGAATTATGCTATGTTTTGTCGCTGAATTCTTCATGAACTATTTTTGATACCATCACTGAAATATTTTTTGTAGCATCGATGAAATGATCGATTAATAGATTTGTTACCACATTTATTAAGTATAATCGATCAGGAAAAAATATTATTTGCAATATTAGATATGGTTACCAAATATTTGATATGATTTACCAAATATTAGATATGATAACATACTAAATATATGGTTATATTTCATTATGACAATTATACCCTTTTCATTTACAACCCTTGAATTTTAAATGGACGCTTCAAATCGCTGCCTTGATGTGCTGTGGGATGCTTTGATCGCACCCTAACCGCACCCGCTATGCAATTGCCCATAGTTTGAACCGCTTTCTTTCCTTTCGTTCACGGGTGGCCTTATTGATTTCATTCATATTCGAACCTAAGTAAGTCGGTGCCTTTTTAAGGAATGGGCTTGTCTTGGAAGAAGAAGATGAGAGAATAAATAGAATGAATTCCCTTAATGGGTAGCTAATAAGCTAAATTGGAATAGGAGAAAGAAGCTCTCATATTAGAAAGTTCTTTTTAAGAAAACAAGTACTCCCTCCATCCCGCTAATAATGTTCCCAAACTTTTGAGCACGGTATTTTATGTGGGGATGGTTAGTATTTAATGTAGATGTAGATTAGTATTTAAAGTGAGACTAAATAAGGAATTTATGTGATGTGATTTGAATAGATTTGAATTTTTAATTAATTTATTTATGTGTGATGTGATAGTTGTGTGTATGAAATTTTAATATATTTATTTATTGATGTGATGTGATGAGAGAGAGTTTGGTAATTAAAGTGTATAGTTATTTCCTAAAAGGGAATGTGACAATTGTAATGAGACGGACCAAAAAGGAAAGTGAGACGGAATTAGTGGGATTGAGGGAGTAAAAGAAATGGTGAACCATGCTCCCTAAGTCTAACAGGAAAGAAGTCAATATCAATTCCCAATTGAGCTAAATAGAAGCTATAAATATCTTTCCTATGAAGGTGGGAATGACTAGCCAAGGAAAGATGTCCAATTCCATGTCTTAAGCATGGGAGGGGATAGGGTACTCACACTAATTTATTAGTACATCAAGACATTTAATCTTAACTGTTAAAAATGATCCAATGGTTGCATTATAAAAAGGGTAAAATTGTCAAAATAAAAAGATATATCTATTTTATTAATATGATAATTAACAAATTAATTCTTAAGATGTTAGTAATTTGTATATCCAATGAACTTCAAATGGTTCTAACTTTTCCAAATGAACTCGAATTTTGACATTCTTTATATGAAAATCTACCTACTATATGCAAGTAATCTAAATAACCTATTAAATGTAAGAAACATCAAATATATTAATAACAGATTTTCAAAAGAACAGATATCTTATGTTCGTTGTTTTGAAAATGTGCTATTTTTCTATTTGAAATTTCAAAAATCTAATAAGAAATTTCGATTCCTTGCATCGAGTGGATATATTTTCATATAAAAAAATGTCCAAATTTGAGTTCATTGGAGAACGTTAGAGCATTTGAAGTTTGTCCCATAGACTTTGTTGTATAGACTATGTCGCTGAAATGTATAGACTATGTCGTTGAATTGCAAAGCTCCCGTCGCTGAATTGTAAAGCCACCGTCGCTGAAATGTAAATACTATATTTATAAGAATGGTGATAAACTTCAAATGACTCTAACTTTCTCAAATGAACTCAGATTTGGACGTTCTTTATATGAAAATCTATCTACTTGATACAAGGAATGTAATTAACCTATCAAATTTTAGAAATTTCAAGTAGATAAATAATGTATTTTCAAACGAAAAGATATATTATGCTCATTGTTTTGAAAATATGCTATTTGTATATTTGAAATATTTAAAATCTAATATGATATATAGATTCATTGCATCGAGTAGATAGATTTTTATACACAGAACATCCAAATTCGAGTTTATTTGATAATGGTAGAGCCATTTAAAGTTTGTCACATAGATTTATTATATAGGCTATGTCGCTGAAATGCATAGACTATATCACTGAATTGCAAAGCTCCCGTCAATGAAACTATAAAGCCACAGTCGCTGAAATGTATAGATAATATTTCTGAAAATCGCAATGAACTTCAAATAGCTCTAACTTTCTCAAATAAACTCGGATGCAAGGAATCTAAATAACCTATCAACGTTTATAATTTCAAGTAGATAAATAACGTATTTTCAAATGAAAAGATACCTTATATTCATTGTTTTGAAAATATGCTATTTATATGTTTTTAAAATTTTAAATTTAATATGATAATTAGATTTATTGCATCGAGTAGATAGATTTTCATATACAGAACGTCCAAATTCGAGTTTATTTGATAAAGTTATAGCTATTTAAAATTCATTGCGATTTTACGCCTTCTACATGGTCCTTTGTCAACTTATGAAAAAATAGTGTGTGTTTGGAATGGCTTCTCCCAAATATGCCTATTTGCATAGCTTTATTTTTTTGGGTAAGCTTTTGCATAGCTTTATTTGTTTGCTAGAATAGTTGCATATGTCTATAAGTTTCTTTCAATATATTTGGACATCCCCATCTAAATATATATGATATAATTAATTATTCGACAAACTTTTAAGAAAAATACAAATAATATATTTAACGAAACAATTTAGAGCATCTCCATCGGGGTTGCAGAAAATTTGCAAACCGATGTAGCATTTGCAACTCCCATGCTCTGTCAGGCACGGTGCCAGGCAGCTTTTTGTCAGTTTTCTTCTTTTTTTTTCATTTTTTTCTTTTCTTTTTCATTTTAAAAGTTTTAAAATACTATAATTATAATTAAAATAATTAAGTAACTCTGTTAAAAAAAATAAAGAAATTTTATTATATTTTTATTTAAATTCTTTGTAATAATAATGTGGAAAAGAATGAGTCGTTTTATTGGAGATGAAAATGAGATGAAGTAGATTGATGATATGGGAGAAAGAGAATATAATGTGGAAGGAAAAAGTGAAGTTGGTAGGGTTGCTCTCATGGAGATAGTCTATACTCCTTTTTTTGTTTTTTTTTTTTCTTGCACCATTTGGTGTTTTACTGCTTTTCACACTCACACTTTAACTTAAAATTTTATCATGGTTATGTAAGTTAAAATATAGTCAAGTGAGGTCTGTTAGATTCGTCTCGTTTTGTAGTTTTAAAATATAAAACTTTTAGGATTTTTACTTGTACCAAGCATGAGTTATTAATGGTTTAAAATATGCATTGTACTACGTGTTAGGTGACTTCGAAGCAAGAATAAAAAGAAAAAAAAAACCGGATGGAGTATATAAATACTACTTCTACATAAAGAATTTAAATGTAACAATATAGATAGTTAAAGAATTTAATAGGAAATGTGGACTTTGCCTAGTGGTCATGTCCCCTAACTTCCAACTAACCTTATAATTATAGATTAGATTCCCAGTCGGCCCCTATCCCTCCCCTTTATCCCCTTTGTAATTTGTATGGTTTGGCATCCCACACACATTTGCTGACACATGGGTGTTAATGTTTACTCAGAAAAAAAAAATATAGATAGTTAATTGCTTCTTTATATATTTGCAAAATTTTATCTTCACCACTTCTCCCAAGAAGCATATAGATTAAAAGAATATGTATAACCTTCCTATACCAATATAAAAATTAGTCATTCATAAGAAAAGATAGAAAACATTATTCTAATTTATAAATATTCTAGATGAATGTGTTGATCAACCTTGCTGATTAACTTCCCTCAGGCCTTCCCCATTGATTGGGTATTTGGTGATGTGGCAAACCCAAATACCCATTAGTTGGGTATTTAACCAATGGGACACACCAAGGTATTTGGTATGGGTAGCTATTTTGCTACCTGGGTTTTTACCCTTGAGATGCGTGCCTGACTGCTTTTTGTAGTCTTTTTTTTTCAAATTTTTGGTATGACAAATGCAGTAGCCGTTTGCTGCATTCTTTATACTTCATCTGTTCTCAAATATTTGTTACGGACCCACTGCGTACGCAGTCTAGTGCACATTTTGAATGATTAATAACTCAAGTTTGGTATATGTAAAAATTATAAAAGTTCGATATTTAAAAACTACACGACGAGACGAATCTAATAAGATCCCTCTTGACTATATATTAACTTGTATAACTATGATAAAATTTTAAATCAAAGTGTATGGGTGAATAGTGGCACAAAACCAAATGTAGCAAACATTTGAGAATGGAGGAAGTATTTTTTTTGTCTTTTTCAATATTTTAAAATATTTAATAATTAAAAAATATTAATTATTTATTATTTATTTAAAATTAAATTATTTTTATAATTGATAAATTAAGATATAAATGGTATAATAAATATAATAATAAGTGGGTCCCCTAAATACCTACTTTTTGGGTATTATTGTTGGGGAAGATTTGGGTATTTAGGTAGAGGTATTCAATTTTTGAGATGACACTGACGTGGCACCTAAATACCTGGAGTGGATGTATTTCCATTGGAGGCCTCAACGATATGAACTAGCAGAAATGCAAACTTCAGAGAACATCACATTCGGAACAGCGATGCTATAAGCCACATGTCCCATCACTAAAAACACAGAATATGATCATAGAATATAATGAATTGTAGTACTCCATCCGTCCCATTAAAAGTGACCACTATTTCTTTTTGGGGTGTCCCATTAAAAGTGGTCACTTTCCCTTTTAAGTAAATTAGATTAACATAAACATGATTAAAAACCCCACAATAATAACAATTGTACTTTCTGCACAAAGTCCCTATATATGTTTAACCATTAATATCTCAAAATGGGTATAAATAAAAATTATATAAAATATATATTCTAAAACTATACGATTAGACGATTCCAACAAGATCACATTTGACTATTTTTATCTTTCTACATCATTACGATAACATTAAGTCAATGTTAAATACTAAATATGGTTAAAAGTCAAATGTAACCATTATAAATTAGATGGATGAATTAGTCAAATTTACTTACACCACTTTAACTACTAAATCCCATTGCCTAAATTTCTGTGCCCAAAAGAAATGGGCCATTTATATTGGTACGGAGGGAGTAGTATTTCAACTTAAAAGGGACAAAAGATTGATGGATTACCCAAAAGAATCAAAAACTAACACTTACAAGTGGCTCCCTGGCAAATCTGGCATTAGCAGAAGTCATTCATAAAAGTCTTTTTTCATTTTCTGTTTTTACATCAATGTCAGTGGAATGATAATGAACATTTAGAAGTTTGCTAGTTGCTGGATTCCATGCATCAGTATCAACTCCATTTAAAATTCCCCAAACTTCTTCGAATGTGAATCAAGTGTTGCATGCAAACCTCGTCCTCCCTGCAGATCACACAAGGCATAAAAGAAATGTTTAGAACTTTAAATCAACTACATGTGTGTGTGTGTGTGTGTATTATTCCAATTTCCACAAGATCTGTACTCAACATAAATTTGCATAATAATCATTGTCGAAAACCAATTATTTCACAGTCCCGTGGATCATCTTATTCTTACAATTAGGGGAGTGCTTGTAAAACGAGGGGAAGAGTTTCAGCCCTTCATCCAACAATTCCCAATTCCTCTCAACAATTGCAGACTTCATCCAAACTCTTTCACGTGCCTTGGCAAGAAACATTCTAGCTCTCAGGTTCTTGGGTTCTCCAACTCCAAAGTTTGGACGCAGGAAGCCAAATTAGGGATTGCAGTGCATTACAGTACCCAAAACGAATCAAAACAACCATTCATCTGTATCAAGATTAAACGGTAGGATTCAAACCAATTCAATCTCTCCCATTAAATTTACAATAAAGTTACAACAATCAGAACCTAACCGCTAAAACAATCTCAATTTAAATCAACTTAAAAGACGGGTACAAACACAACCCTATTCCTCAAATCCCTAACTGCTTCCCTAATACTATCAATTAAGCTCCTACAGGCGCAGCCGTGGTAGGCTTCACTTTAGGCGGCCTTCCACGACCACGGGGCGCTCCGCCTGCTGAAGGAGGCGGCACCGGCGGCGCAGTCTCACCTTTGGCCGATGCCTTGGGAGGACGCCCGCGTTTTCTCCCAGAAACAGTACTAGCCTTGGGCTTTGGCAGAGATGGCGGAGCATTTGGGTCCCGGGATTTAGGCGGCCGGCCCCGCGGTCTGGGGGGTGTTGGCGCAGCACTTGGTGGTAGATGGGTTTTAGGCTTCGGCGGACGGCCGCGGCCGCGGCGTGGCGGAGCATCTGGATCGGGCTTGAGGTAGTTGTTCTTGGCGAAAAGAAGTTGACCCGCTGATTTCATCCGATTAAGGTGGTGGGTAAGGAGCGTGGAGTGAGCCGGTGGGAGATTTCCGTAAGTGGCTTCAATGTGCTTCGAGATTGAAGATTTGTTTGAGCCATTTTTCTCGTTCAACGCTTCAATTGCTGATATAATCATCTGTAGAATAAGGAATTCGATCTCAATAAAATTTTATAGGATATTTTTCAGAATTGAGGCCTAATAAGCGCTCAACAACGCGCACACTACCGCAATTCAGTTGGAATAATTCCTTTTAAAATTTCACACTCAAGAAACCGAAGCGCATCATTTTTACCTCTGGGTATTGAGGCAAAATGGGTGGAACCGTTGCCGGAGCCGGAGGCTGAGCCTGATTTTGAATGTTACCCTGGAGATCTTCCATAGCCATGCCTAAGCCTGCAAATAATTTCAATTTATGAGATATCGCCGAGTGCTTCAACCCAGAATCACAAGAACCCGCTCGCGAGAATGAAACCGCTGATTCAGATCGAGGCAAGAACAAAGCAGATGGGGAATTGGGAAAAGAAGCGATATAAAAAGGATTGTATGGGGAAAGGAAATAATAATAAAATAATAATAGTCCTTTATTAGAAGAATACTAAATTAGAGAAAAAGAAGAGAAATAAGAATAAAGGTTGAGAGACCAGACCACAGAGTTGATCCGAGGGAAGAAATTACATGGATTGATGACGTGGCTGTGCTATTCCCCTTTTCTTAGATGGTATCTACGGCTGGGGAATTTCTGATCCGAGGGACCTAATTCTGCCCGAATACAATACGCGGATTGATGACGTCTCTGTGTTACTCCATTTTCCACTTTTCATGTAGACATGTACTGGATTAGGGCATCCACAGTAATACTACCCCATTTTTTTTCACATCTGCGCTACATCTAGGGGTGGGCAAATGGGTCGGGTTAATCGGATACCCGACCCGAATCCGAAAAATAGTGGGATTGGGTTGGGTACCCGAACCCGAAAAAACCCGAAATCGGGTACCCGAACCCGAAGTTGGTAGATCGGGTCGGGTATCAGGTTTTACAAATGAACCCGAATTCCCCGATCGGGTACCCGAATTACCCGACTTTTTTTAAAAAATAAAAAATTATTTATTAAAAATGTCTATCTTTTTTTAAAAAAAAATTTCTCCACAATTTAGAGAGTATTTATTTTTTGGTATTTCTAATTACATAATTTTATGCAAACGAAAAGGGTAAAACTTCCATCCCTATTTTTTTTGAAATATTATTAGTCAATTATTGTCTTTTATTAGTTAATGAATGAGTATGTTCTAGGGCTGGGAAAGATACCGAATATACCGCATACCGCACATACCGTACCGGAAAAATACCGAGAATACCGAAATTTTCGGTATACCGTAATTTTGATACCGTACCGTAAGATTTCGGTACGGTAATGGTATAAATTTTTTGATACCGCAGTATACCGTTACCGTACCGAACTTCGGTATATACCGCGGTATCGGTATATTGGTATATACCGATTGTTCGGTATGTCGGTATATACCGCGATACCGTTATATACCGTAATACCGGTATGTTGGTATGTAGCGAAAGTTCGGTATGTCAGTATATACCGCAATACCGATATATCGGTATGTAGCAAATGTTCAGTATGTCGGTATATACCGCGATACCGGTATTTCGGTATGTACCGAATGTTCGGTATAGCGGTATATACCGATCTTACCGAAATGTCGGTAAGGCAACGGTATGAAAATATTTCATACCGAAACTTTCGGTATACCGAAGATCGGGTACGGCAACGGTACGAAATTTTTCATACCGTAAAGTTCGGTACGGTATACGGTACGGCGAAATTTGTACGGTATACCGTACCGACCCACCCCTAGTATGTTCTCATTCTTATTAATTTGTAAATTGTAAATCATGAGGGTGATTATTGAATTTATCAAAGTTTCTTTAATAATTTATTTTTTAAAAAAAAAAGGTTTTTCTTTATTTTTTTAGAAAAAAGAGTGGGTACCCGACCCGATCGGGTACCCGACATGTCGGGTACCCACCAATGTTGGGTAATGGGCGGGTAATTTATTTTTCTACCCGAACCCGATTAACCCGAACCCGACTAACCCGAACCCACCAAACCCGACCCGACGCCCACCCCTAGCTACATCAACATTTACCTACTTTACTATATACTCCCTCCATTTTCTAAAAATTGAAACAGACGCACAGTGCACGCAGTCCAATGCACATTTGAAATCACTAATAATTCAATTTCGGTATAAGTATAAATTCTAAAAGTTTTATATTTAAAAACTACTCGACGAGACGAATCTAATAAGATCCCACTTTACTATATTTTAACTTGTGTAACTATAATAAAACTCTAAGTCAAATTACGTTCGTGAATAGTGCCAATTTTTCAAATATTTGGAGAACGGAGGGAGTATATCATTAATTTTTTCCACAACAACACTACCTAACTTTTACTATGCATGGACCCACATTTCATCATTACTTAATTTCTTATTTTTTAATACATACAATATAAAATTCTTATTTATTTTTTATACTAATTTTTTTAATACATCTAATTATATATATATCCATATACTTTAAAATTCTTAATTATTTTTATTCTAATATATATTAATTTCATTTAATATAATTAACTAAATAATAATATATCAATAGGTAATGTTTTCTACTATATGGAAAGTAATAAATTTATATTTAGTATATTTCTTATATAGCATATAGAAACACAAATTTAACATTAATAATATTAAATCATTACTAATTAATACATAACACCACATTAAAATACAAATAATTAAAATACATAAAGATTTACTAAAAAAGAAATTAATATTCCTATTCTTCACCAAATCGTTCCCACACATGCTCAACCAAATCGGATCGAAGTTCGTTGTGAATTTTCCGATCACGTACTTTAGCAATTCGTGTAAGGTACCCATTGATCCCTCCAACAGGGCCTTGATGAACTTCTACATGATTACTCACGTCACTTGGTTCATTATCGTGCCACTGAGTTGCCATTTCTCCTTCATCCTCAATGATCATATTATGTAAAATAATACAAGCATACATTATATCTTTCATAAATTCTTTATACCAACTACGACTTGGACCTGAAATCATTGCCCATCGAGCTTGCAATACCCCGAATGCACGTTCGACATCCTTTCGCGCAGCTTCTTGCATTACCTTAAACTTCTTCCTTTTTGGATCCTGTGGACATCGAAAACTTTTGACAAAAGTTGCCCATTCGGGATAGATACCATCTGTTAAATAATATCCCTGGTTGTATTTTGTGCCATTCACTGTGAATGTTACTTCTGGTGCATTACCCTTAAGAACATCGTTGAATAATGGAGATTAATTAAGGACGTTGATATCATTATTTGACTCTGCAACTCCAAAAAATGCGTGCCAGATCCACAAATCGGCAGATGCTACGGCTTCAAGCATAATTGTTGGAACACCATGATCACCCCGAGTGTATTGGCCTTTCCATGCTACCGGACAATTCTTCCATTCCCAATGCATACAATCTAGACTACCAAGCATCCCAGGAAACCCATGTTTTCTTTCATGGATTTCCATCAATCGACGTTGGTCATCAGCCGTTGGTTTTCTCAAATAGTAACCGCCAAAAAACTTCTATAACACTTCGGCAAAATTCGCGTAGGCACTGAATGCCTGTTGTTTCGGCAATATGCAAGTACTCGTCATAGTGATCAGCTGGTCCACCATATGCTAATTGTCTAATCGCATTTGTACATTTGTGTAGTGATGTAAACCCCAACCTCCCAGTTGCGTAGGGTCTTTGCTGAAAAAATGCATTATGTTCCTCTAATGCATGTACAATGCGAAGAAATACTTCTTTCCTCATGCGAAAACGTCGACGGAATTTGTTTGGACCCCATATCAGATTTTCATGGAAGGTAAATAACATATTAAAAAAATAAAACTTACTCCTATTCTTCATCATCTATTTCTGACCATAATTTCTTAACTATTTTATCGTGGGCTTTCTTCTGAAATTCTGTCATATTCGAAGTATCCATCATCACCATTTCATGCAATTTTACCAATTTATAATTTTCTATCTCTTGATTTTTTTTCTTCATAAGCTCTTGATATATTGAAATTTCATCTTTCATCCCCTTTCTTTTACCCTTTCGCTTTGCCGCTTTCTGCCCTATGGGTCGTTGTGGAGATAGATCTGAGTTGTTGGAGGATGACGTATATGCTCCCTCTGCGGTATTCTTTGTTGTTTTAGAAGATTGAAATTCCCCACCCACTTCCATAAACTTGGGGCATGTCGAGAGAATTCTCCATACTCCAAGCCACTTAAAACCATTTGTACTATGGTGTTGTCTATACTCTGTTTGTGCCATCTCAATTATATCAGCATCACTCTTGCCACTACCCCAGACACACACAATCCTTTTATAACAATCAGAAAATTGGGTAGTTTGTTTTTGTAATTTATAAAACTGAGCCTTTAATTGATTTTGTTTTCGTTCAGGAGTGTTGCTGGGCCGATTTGTGTTGTACGCTTCTGCAATTCACTTCCACATTTGCTCGAGGCGTTGATCATTTCCCACAACCGAATCAATACTAATGTCGACCCAACATTGTGCAAGGAGTTCACACTCCTCATTAGAATACAAAGTTCGACGCTTTGGGGAAATATATTCATCTCCACTCGGTGGATTGGGTGAGAGATTTATGTTCTCGAACCCTTGACAAGAAGCCTTACCGGATGTAGGGGTACCTTGATCCATGCTCTCACCATCATTGCTAGTTCTTCGTGCCGAATCAGAGGTATTGCACCATTGTGATGGAAATATTAGGGGAGGAAAAGGATAATACGGCATAGACGGATATTGTGAGTAGCCATATGGTTGGAAACCTCGAGGCGGATAGCCTTGTGCTGAATATCCAAATGAGGCCATAGAAGAACCCATAGGATATATAGAGAAAATTTTTGGGTATTAGACATATTTGGCCACATAACATTTGGATAAGTAGGACGAACATCGGAATTTTCAGATGGTAGACTAAAATTTTGGGTAGAATTGGAAAAGTTTTAGGGTGACGAACTTGATTTATTGGGATTGAACAAATTGGAGAAAGGATTCATTGTTGTAAAATGAACTTGAATGAAATATGAAATCTGTGAAGGAAGATAGTGATGAAAAGATATGAATGAATATAGATGGTATATATAGAGAAATGGATGCATGCATGTATAAAACAGACAAAAATAATAATCAAAATTTTAAATTTAAAAAATAAAAATTGTAAATACGTAAAATTGAACAATTATACAATTAACATTTAATATAAAAATATAAAAAACAGAAACAACTTGCATAAAACCTGCAAATTGAAATGTGAGGACAAATTATGCCTCACCCGTTAAAATTTTAAAAAAAAAATTAAAAAAATTAAAACCTATATATTGGACAAAATCTACAATTTACTCTTACCTTGAAAAAGAAAATGCTACAGTCCACCAAGAGTTCATGTGACAATATAGGACAAAATCCACAATTAATCTTGAAATTTTAAAAGCAAAAGTAGAAACGTACAACTCCTCTTGGTGTAGCAAGTAAACAAAAATTTTGGAATGGCACGTGACGTGCACCGCCCATACAAGAATAAAAAAAATAATAATAAGAAAGTGAAAAGTACAGTTCCTCTATCCACTTTGTCTGTAGCAAGTGAGCAACACTATCCATACATCATGCACGTGTCGTACACCGCGCGTAACTTTGGGGCCTGTGCAAATTTAATTGCCCCGGTAGTGACAGTATGCTTCAGTTTTATTTGCTACTCCACATTTTTTATTTGTAATGGTAACTTACCGGTAGTAAGTCATTACTACCACAACTGTTGTGGATGCTCTTATAGTCCCTCCTCTCTTTCTTTTTCACGTATTGATCACTTTTTTTTTCAACATGAAGTATTTATCATTTGCAATATTTTTATAAATAAGTTTTATTTTATTTTTAAATATAGTTATATAAAATAAACTACTCCTATAATCAAGTATAAAATGGTGTTTGTGTTTGGCCACCGGTTCCTCCAAGGACATTTTTCTCCTCAAAGGAGAATATCGGAAAAGGATCAAACTGATTAAGGGTCTGTAATTCAATAATGTGCCCAACCTTGACTGATTATTACTTGGATCAATGGCAACAATGGAAAACATATGGAAATCTATCGGTTACTAAGAAACAACGGCGGATTATCCTCAACTAGCTACCAAAATCTACCAGTTGTTAAGGAACAACGGCTGATTCGGAAAAGTAACCGCTACAACTAGGCTAAAATCTAGGAAAGCTGGTAAAAGGAAAGCAATAAAAGATACAAGGAAATAAATTGACATAAAGGAATTTTGGATTGGATTGGCCTCCCTTGATTTTGTACTCGGCATCCCTTATTTATAGCCGGAGTTTGATAACCGCTCCATAATTGTCCTTTCGAGCCAATTTAGCGTCTTCCTCTCTCGGCCGATTTCGCCTTCGTTTTTCCCTCTCGGCCGAACTCGCTTCTTGTTTCTGGTCTGATCCATTTTTTCTTAAATCTGGACTTGGGGCTCCATCAATTTTTACTCCCTTTCTTTTTCTCTCGGCCCAGTAAACCCCTTTTTTGTCCCCCTGCCCGCTCATTAGGCCCAGTCTGACCCATCAATTTGGATGGTCACAACAGATGCCCTCCTTACTTGGGCTGGTTTTCGAATAAAAGTAGCCCAAGTAATTGGTTACGTGTCTCGTCGACGGCTAACACTCCCTCCAAAAAATCCGGTCATCATTGTTCTCCGTATCCTGTGATTTTGTCATCATCATGCCGTCTTTTCCCTTCCCCTTCTTCACGTAACCGTTTCTCCCTCAACAACCCCCTTTCCTCTATCTTCCTCTTTCTTTCGTTTCTTCTTCCCCTTTAGCCATTTTTCTTCTTATGGACCCGCATTCTATCTCTGTCCCTTCTTCTCAAATCACGAAGATTGAGAAATCATCTATTTTTCGTTTCGCATCCGTCGAATTCCTGAAGGTTTATACTCTTTGGGTCCACTAGGGATCCCTGAGGAAGTTAATGAGTATACCGCTCGTATTTTTGGGAACCGGTCCATCCCCCTCTATGCGTCGTGGTTTTCTTCAAGGCTCTTTGCTCCATCGCTCATTACCTGGCCGTCGGCGCCTACGGATTACCATCACCTTGAACCCCATTGGCGTGAGTCTTGGTTTAACGCGAGTCTTCTCCGTCTTATTCGACTGAGCGTTGAACATTTACCTACTGATCTTCGTCCCATTCAAGCTCGTCTATGTTTTTGGAATTCTTCCATAAACTGCTTCTGTTTCCCCTAGGGCATGATGTCCCCTACGGTTCAAGATGTTAAACTCCTCTTGAATCTCTCTATTCGAGGAAACAATCTTGGTTTCACATCTTGTGGTCAACCGAAGGAAAAGACCACCGGTTTTCCTTCTAAGAATACCTACCGTAGTTGGATTATTACCAATGAAAGTGGTTCTTATTCAGCTGATCTCATGTTCAGGAACGACTTGCATTCATGATGTATTTCCTTACGCGGTTCTTTTGGTGTGATCCTTCCAAGGCGGTCCTTCTTCAGACCTACCCTTTAGCTTATGAAATTCTTAACAAGACCCCTCTGCCACTGGCTAATTTCTTCCATGCTCATCTGTATGCGGGCATATTGGCCTACTGGTTGGGAATGTGGTTTTCCAGACAAGTCCCATGGCTCTCTTTGGTTTCTTCATTTGTGGCTAAGTTTGGCACTTCCGAGATATATCGGGCTTTCCTCCTTATGATATTCACCTGGATCATTTGTGTGTCCCATTTTACTGAAGACATCGCTCCCCGCCATGTTGATTCCTCATTGGATCGGCTATTTCATGGGCCAAACTGCTGGCCAGGCTTTCTCTCTTACTCATACCGGAAAGCATATTTCAATTGGATTAAGGATATCGGAACTTCCCCTTTTGGAAATCTTCTTCCTCGTCCGTTGGCTCAGATTTGGAATAGTTGTATCCTCCCTCGTCCTATCTTCAATTGTTCCACTGCCCTTGCTAACGCTACCATCCCTGCCGAGATATATAATCCTCATCTGGTCAATCGTCAGCTCGGCTTTGCCCAGGATTTAATGGTAGCTTATCGTGCTGATAAACAACTCTCCCCCTCGACTAGCAGAGATCACTGTGCAACTTGGTATCGGCGCCTGATAAATTTCGAGGTTCCGAAATTTGTTGTTCGTGCTGGACTTTCAACGAATTGTTCCCGCCAATTGTGGGATGGCTTTGCCCGTACTTACTTCAGCGCCGATATCAACTTTCTTTTACGGCATTGTGGATTCACTCCTATATTTCTGTCCCCTTCTTTATTCTTTCTGTCATCTAACTCTCCTTCACGGCAGGATCCCAAAAGATCCCCTCTTTCTCATGAAGGTACGTCGCTATATATATATTTATATATATATATATACACACACAACCATTTTGTGGTTATTCACCGTCTTATTACATTCTTCAACCTATCTGCGCTTCTTTTGTAGGTTTGAAGAGGAATACTTCATCTCTTGCAATTTCATATTCTCTTTCTCCTACACTTGCACCCTCCTCCAACCGTAAGAGAATCATTAACCCTTCGGTTATCCCCACGAGTTCTTTCCCTTCTGCCAAAACTCGAAGGCGATCGTCCCGTTCACCTCTTGGAAGAGTCATTGTTGCTCATGAGACGGTATATCAAATCTTTTTGTTGTATCTTCCCTTGTGATGCGTCGTGACTCCCCTTCCCTTCTTCTTTTCAGGCCCCTTCTGACTTTCGGGAACCTGTAATTCCTCATGTTCCAACCGTGGCGGCAGATCCTGGTTCGACTGAATTGCAGGGAGCAAATGAACCAAATTCTGCCATCTCAGCCGACCCCCGTATGGCTGAGTTACAAAGGATGAATGAAGATACTACCGTCGGGCGGGTTTCCGAGATTGCTCCTACTATTCATGCGCCTTCAACTGTTGTTGCTTCAGACCTTCCTCCTTCTCGATCGGACCCTCCTAGTGGCCCTACATACTTGGTTAAGTCCTCAGCTGTACCTTCTGAACTCGAGTCATCTTCTAACCTTCAAGCTGAGACTTCCGATCTGATGACTTCCGCCCCTCGGGAAGATGATGCATTTGTTGCCGACATCCCTCGGTCTCCATTTCCTAATAGACAAGTCTTGGATGATTTCTTTTTTCCTGCTCCTCCATCACCGTCACCATTGGACCCTTCGGCCCATTAAGGAAATTGTTTAGGAAAATTATGTAATATAATTGCCAACCGTCCTGAGGTGGAATTTGTATATCCGAAGCCAATTCTTCTTCTTCTTCTTCTATCCCACATTGATCAACATTTCCGTGAGGAGATTGTTTCCCTCAATTTGGATGCTACTCTTCAAGCGATAACTAAGTTTGTCCTCTCATTGGACCAAGAGCTCCCGGCACATTTAGTTATGCGGGATAAACTTTTAGCCGAACGGGAAGCTATAACTTTTTCTCAAGTTGAATTCGATAGATATTCAGCCGAATATCGGACTCGCATGAGTTCTCTTTATGAAATGAATTCTCGTGAACTCAAATACGCTGAGGAACTCTCTTCGACCCAACTAGAAATAGCCAGACTTTAATAAAAAAGAGAAAGAACTGAAGTCGGCTCTGGATAAGGCGAAGAAAGAGTCAGCCGACCTAAAGCATTCGATTAAGCAACTTCAAAAGTCGGTTAAAACTCCCAAGGCTAAGCTCTTAGATTCTCAGCGGAATGCTTCTTATCTTGCCATGAGATATAGTTTCAACGATCATATCCTCGGTGTTTTTCAAGAAAAGTGGGCTGAGACCCAATCTCTAGTTGAACATCTCGATTCAGCTATTGAGAGCCTGGGGGCAAGCATACTGCTTATATTATTTCTCAACCGGACACTTTTCCTCTAGATCCCTCGGAGGTTGAGGCTTCTCTATCTCATGACATTTATTCTTCTTCAAAAGCTTCTGCAGGTATTCCTTTTTTTGAATACTACCTTACTTTTAATCTTCTTTTCCTTAGGGAAATCTGCTCTCCCCATGAACGCTTCTGGGTCTCTGCAATATCCTCATTCCACTGATGATGGTATCACAACTGCTCACCATCCACATCCTCACGTATCACAGGCTATTCCTTCTTTTGCAGCGGACCCTACTTCTAGAGTGGATCCTACACCCTCAGTTGATCCTCATATTGGTGCTCTACCAGGCCTGGATGAAGATGTTCAATTCGATGACAGCGAAGATCATTAGGCCCCCTCTTTCTTTTTGTTCTGGATTTCATATAGTTTGTATTTTGTAAACATTGATTCTTTGGATAATCTTCTACCTTGTTTCGGATGTTAATTGCTGGCCTTTTCGGCTAGCTATTTTTTACTTGTATTGATTTATCAGGTCGGCCAATTTAAGCTCAATTCAGCCGACGTACCTAATTTGCGTTCGTATATCCGTATTAATTCTTGTATCTAAACCATATCTTTCATTCTGTCATCAGATATACATTTCGCCAGAAAACCCGCAATTTTTGGTCCTCTTTATGTCAGCTTTTTAAGTCGTAACAACTTTTTCGGGAATCAATAAAATATCTTTCCATAAATAGCTTTTAATATTGTCATTTTCTTCGCTAGGCTCTCACCTTTCTTCCATAAATACCTAGCTCCCCCACACCTTATTCTTCATAATCATTACTTTCTCGCTCAACTATACATATTTGTTATTCCTTTAAGGATATGAGCTCCGCTTTTCTTCTCATAGATCCTTTATTGCCAGTGCCTCCATGGTATCCAATCGACGTCTTCGCACAAGGATTTCTAGGAATGGTACGAAAATTCTCCGCTCATGCGGCACGAACTCAGCTAATCTCTCTATCACCCAATTCGTGTGGGAGAGGTTCTCTGAATTTTTTCCAAACGAAGATCTCGACGGTCATGCTGGCAGAACGTTTTTTTACTTTGCGGTTGCATATCCTTTCAGATCTTGCGTAATGGATGATTCATTGCCCTTAATGATTCCTCCATTTTTCCCTTTTTCTCATCACCTTGGTCATTGCTTCGGTAGTAACCTTCCCCAACACAACTGAGATCTTGGGGAGGCTGTACCTGAGCTCGAATTCTACCTCTGGGACGTTGTACTATTCGTTCTAGTGTCCGCAGCGGTTGAGGCCCGGTGGTTGGAACAATTGGCGTAACTATTTCTAATAATCGGTCCCGCGACCGCTTTTGGTTCCGCCAATGTATCTTGGCGGCTTTATACGAGGTAGGATTGTTTGACATAATCCTCCAGGTCCTTTTCATAGGACCTTTCCCTTATATATGCTCGCGTAGAATATGACGTTTCCCTTGTATACTGTAACTTCGGACTACCTACGCCGTCTTCGGCCGAAGTAGCACCTCTTTGTAATGTTCGTTCTTGGAATAAAATGTTTACTTTTCTGTTTAATCCCAAGCTGAAGCATAATATCTTTTCATGTACCTCGCATTTACTGGATTTGCCATTTGCTCTCCATTTTCGTCCACTTACATGTATGCTCCATTTGGCAACTTTGTTTGAACAATAAATGGCCCCTCCCAATTGGGGCTCCACTTTCCCATTCGGCCATCCTTCTGCTTGGGTGGCCATATAACTTTCCAAACCAAATCGCCAACTTCAAAATGTTTAACTCGGATTATCTTATTATACCAATCGGCCACAACATCTTTATTCTTCTGCAAATTCTTGAATGCTTCGACTCGATGGGAATTAACATCTAATAATTCGTCCCTCATTTTCTTGATCATATTGTTTGGCTGAAAATTGGTTTGTTTGATTTGTTCTCAAAGTTGGTACTGTTATTTCGGCTGGTAGTACTGCATCCATCCAATAAGTCAGCCGAAATGGAGTAAACCCGGTGGCTGAAGTCTTAACATTCCGATAAGCCCATGGTGCTTTGGACAACTTTTCATGCCACTTCCTCGCTTGATCTTCAATCATTTTCTTAATAATTCATATTAATTGCTTGTTTGTAGCCTCTGCTTGCCCATTTCCTTGTGGATAGTATGCGGATGAATGGACAATCTTCATTCCATATTAAATGATTTCCGTGTATTTCATGAAAATCCCCGGCAACGGCGCCATGAAACTTTTGACAATTTCCCACTATATGAGTATTTTATGAAGAATAATAATCCTGGTTTAATTTTATTTAATGAAACCAAATTATGAAGATGGAGTTGGGATTAGGGATATGTTTATAGGTTGTCACGTTTTTATATACTCATGTAGGAAACTGTGCCCCCGAAAGCACACGGAGTAAAAAATTGCAGTATTTATAGTAAGTCCGGATCGTTCACTGGAGGATGTGCGATAGAAGCAGGGCCCACGTCGTTTACTAAAATTTTCCACTCGGTTACTCGATTCAAGCTTATGTTTTAAATTACCAGCTACTTGACATAATTTAAACTAGATTATGAAAGCAACTAAAATTACACTACAAAGCAGATTAAATTATATGTAAGAAAACAATTAACATTATTCTAAAAAAGCAATTAAAATTATGCTAAGAAAGCGGATAAAATTATTCTAAGAAAGCAGATCTAAAATGAGACAGAAGGGACAGGGAGAAAATAATAAAAATTGGACAAGATTCAGATGAAACACATTAAACTTCCATTTTTAGTACACAGATCTTAGCTTGGGATAGTTCATCAGTTAGCTAACTCTCATGCTTTCTACACTATGTTCTCTTTAACAGACAGGTACTTACAGTGAGAATTTACATGCTCTTAAGACAACAAATTCTAAGATACCACAAATTCATAACTCCCCTTGCAATGCCTTGCAAGAGTATGTTAGTCATCTGTGGTGGATAAGCAACACCTAACATATCATTAGTTGATATGCCAAGTACTCCTATCATCCCCATTGTCACACCCAAAATCTAAATAAAATCCCGAACTAATCCACAACTCTTAAACCTTACAACCGGCGGCCAACCTCTAATTCTTCCGAGTGACCTTTATAAAAGCATTTTAAAAGTAAGCGGTAAAGAAAGCAGTAAGGAAAGCATTTAAAAACCTATCACTCAGAAGTTTCGAAAGCTATCTCATTCCGTTAGTATAAAAGAGCCCCTGGTCTTGGTGACCAGATGCAGATTTAGAACTTCCCAAATATCAGTAAGCCACAGGGCTTATAACATCCGGTTAGTTATAAGATACAAACTGAGTGGAACAGACCTGTGAAGATCCATTCCGAATGTACTCACTCAAGACTCAATTTTAGGCTTTGGTGGGAGAAAATAGTAGTTGAAAGAATACTCAACCCTAACTTAGAAATTAACCAAGGCCTACATGTTGTTCCTCTAGTATTATTTATCACATCTTATCCGAATCCAAGTGGACACTGATTCGATGCGATACTTAATAGAAGATTTCCAACACACAGTAATTTTGAGAAAACAATTGATATTTGAAAATCATTCCCTACACAGGTACTAGACTCTCAATTAAAACACAGATCCTTTCAGTCTAGATGAGACCTAATCGCTGACTCTGCTTCTGGTTCTCAAAATCAACCCCCAGTAGAATATGAGTTAGTCATAACTGTCGAATTTTCCCTTACTTAGATCCGGATTTTAGAAAATGATTTTTGTTGGAAATTTATTATGCAGCATCTGATTTAAATCAAGACTTCTATGTCCAATGAGAAGGATCTCCAAAATATTATAGACTACAATATCTACATAATAATATCATGCATACATGTATAGGAGAAGTAAAATAAATTACCCCAAAATATATGGTGGGATTAGACTGAATTTGATACACAAAGATGGATTAGCCATGAGAAAAGAAGAATTTGGCTAACAAGAGTGCCAGAAATAACTGGGGTTATCTGGACTGCAAACATCTGCTATCCAGTTCCCAATTATTCCAGGTGGTACGATTTCTAGACAGAAAAGAATTCCAAGTGACGGTGACCGCCGTCATTCAGCTCTCTTTTGTCTTTGAATGGAAGAAAAACCCACATATTTTCTTACTGTAATATTTCTCAAATAATGTTGGTCGACATCATTTAATAATACTATAATTTGAATTCAGGTTTTGAAATTAAGATAATAAAAAGAAAACTGTATCTAATTAGGAATTGCCTGAGTGGTTAATCGTTATCCCTGTGAAGGGACCTTTTTTGCCGGAGCTTCCACCAATCACTAATCAGACCATGCAAAATAACGAGCAATAATTAATACACAGAAGACGAGCTAATCGTTATCCCTGTGAAGGGACCTTTTTGCCAACATTGATCTGTGATATTCCTTATTACCCATTCATACACACAATAAAAAGAAAAGATGAAATTAAAAGAATATTTTTGGTATTGTGTGAGTGTTAATCACACAATAATTAAGACAGTAATGGTTGAGAAGTGTAATGGATAAAATTAGATGTAATGGGCCTAAGCCCAATAACCCATGCAACTTACACAACTCAGGAAAATAAAAATATTTTTGAAGTTTTAAAATAGAAGGAAGATGTCAATTCGGTCTACTAGGCAAGGTGCAAAATAGACCGAACTGATGATGTATGATGGATGGAGTATTACCTTACCCATTTAATCCTTGCAAGGATATGAAACATCATCTAATTCGAATTGTCAAAGCAATTCGGTCTAAACCGAATTGGACAATTCGAATTGATGAAGTCATTCCCTTACTCAAATTTGGCTAAGGCATTTGCTTCAAAGTGAGGGTAATTCGAATTACCAAGTCAATTCGGTTTAGACCGAATTGGTAATTCGAATTGGTAAAAGACAGAAAAAAAAACTAAGGCATGAAGGGATGATATGCATACAATGTGGTCTCCAAAGTCAATTCGGTCTATATGAGCAATTCGGTCTAAACCGAATTGCATAGACCGAATTGCATAGAAACCACATGAAGACAACACTTTTTGTTATGCAATTCGGTCTTCATGAGCAATTCGGTATAGACCGAATTGCCTTAGACTGAATTGCATACAATTTTTTCACATAAGTGATATTTTTGTGCTCACAAGTATTGGTTCGGTTTCCACTGTGCGGTTTATGATGGATGAGATTTACCAAATCCTTCATTTCACATCAGTGTCACCTCACATCCACACTAGTGAGCATTTTAAGGAATTAACAAAGTACAAATTAGGTGGGTAATGGCATGAATTAAACCCTAAAACTACAAAAATGAAATTAAAAGACAAATCTACAAAAAAATAATTAAAAATCTAAGAACTACTAATATAATAAGGAAGAACACCAACATCATCTAAGGAAGCAAAATAAAAATAAAAATTAGATCTAGGCCAATATAAAATAAAATAAAAATAAAACCTAAAAAAAGGCACTATCTCTAAAATTATCTAGCTATCCAAGAATAATAAAAATAAGAGTAGATCTAAGGCTACAAACATGCTCAACACCCACATTCATACATTTATTAAAACATAGAAAGCAAAAAATAAATAAAAGAGCAAGAGAACTCATACCAAATTTGTGAAACATTTTCTTGCATTTCATCCACTAGAAAGCATTAAAAGTTCAAGAGCAACCCATTATTTGAGTGTTCTCAAATTTATTTCTACACTAGAAAACTGTAAAAATTATGAAAATGGCTACCCTAATAAATTAAAAACAACTAATTACAAACTATATTACAACTACAACTAACAAATATTAAACTACATTGCAAAAGGTAAAAAAAAAATCTACTCTAAACTAACCAAAAACCCACTGTTCTCTCCAAGAACAGGGAAGAAATATTTGAGACTGTGTGCTCCCTCCTTGTTTGAAGTGAAATGGAATGGGGTATTTATAGGTGGGAAACCCTAACATGTGAGAAGATATAGAAAGGGGTTAATTCGATTTAGAGGATGAAAAGGAGGGGTATGTTCGGTTTAGGACAAAGAGATGAGGGGCCTTTATGCAAAAATGGAGAAAGGAGTGAAATGGAGGTTTTGATGCCGCGGGAAGGGACGGGAGCTGAACTCCAGAAGGGAAGAGACAAAATTCTCATGCCTTCGGGACCACAAGTCCTGGGTTCTTCAAAATTGCTGCAGCGCAGGCCCCACTTCCAACTTTATTTCAAAATCAATTCGGTCTCTTCTTCTCCATAGTCAATTCGGTCTCTCTATCAATTCGGACTAGATCGAATTGCACCATTTAGACCGAATTGAGTACCCATACTTAATATTTTTCCTCTATTTCTTTTAATTCGGTCTCTTTCATTCAATTCGTCTCTTCACTTTTAATTCGGTTGAGACCGAATTCATTCTTCCTCTTTCCCCAAACCGAATTGCACCATTCCTTCTCTTCTTTTCTCTTTCTCTCTTCCTCTTTCCTTCCTCTTTCCTCCATTTTCTTTCTCGACAGCTTGTTCCTCTTCTCTCATTTTCTTCTCTTCAATCCTTTGCTGTGTACTGAAATTGACAACATTGGAGATGGGGGTTTCCTGGTCGGAGAAGGGAGGACTGCCGACGAGGAATTTCTGGGCGGCGCTCGTCAAGGAGATGGAGGTGGTGACAGCGGCTGGGGTTGCTGCTGATCGAGGAAACGAAGAGGGTGGCGATGAACAGGGGCGGCGGCGCTAGGGTTCTAGCGACGAAGGGCGGCGGCGACGCTCGGTGACCGGATCTGGAGATGGAGGCAGAGTTGCTGGGCGGAGATAGGGCTGTGGTGGTGGCGGAGATCGGATTTGGAGAATGGACAGTGGTGCGGTGAAGATGGTGGGGAAGATGAGGATGAGCTCGCCGGAGTTGGGGATGGAAGACTGGTGGTGGTGGCCGGCGGCGGACGAGCGGCGTCGGATGTTACTGTTGGACGGAGAGTTGAGATGACAATGGAGCTTGGCTGGAGAGGGAGTTGTGATGATGATGGGGCTGCCGTTTGGTGCTCTCGCCGGAGGTGGTGATGAAATTGCAGAAGGCTGGAAACAAATTTGGGGATGAACTCGTTGGGAAGAAGATTGTGGGCCCCACTGCATTACCAATTCAATTAATTCAATTTCATTCACTTGTTCTCCTTTCTTTTTTTCTTTTTCTGTTTCGTTTCTTTTCCTTTTTTTTTTGTCATTTTAAATAAATACATATATAAGCATAATAAACAAGTATATAAATATAGATGTTTCTTCCAATTGATTATTTGATTTGTGTTCCGTTTAATGGCCCATGTTCCACCGAACCGATATCCCCAAACCAAAATCATCAAGCGTGGGATTTTTAATATTTTATCATGTTTTTGGATTTTTTTTTACAAATTTAATAAAAATAGCAATATTTTTGTGTTTTTCAATACCAACTTATTATTTATACAAACTTGCACATATCTGTCAAATTCAACTGCTTTCTTATTTAAATAAGACCGGAATGCGATCAAATGCTCATGTTTAGACACGGAAATAGATTGAAAATAATGGTTAATTTTGGCCATTATCAATAGTATGAGGATGAATGGACAATCTTCATTCCATATTCATCAGCAAAGACTTTAACTTTATCTCCAACAAAAACGGTTCCCCTGTCTGTTAAAATTGTCTGTGAAATTCCAAACCTATAGATCAATTGCCTCTTGATGAACTAGATGACCTCATATTGAGAAATACTAACATAAGCTTGCGCTTCGGCCCACTTTGTAAAATAATCTGTGGCCACTAACACGCACTCATGTCTCTTTGAAGAAGGACGAATCTTCCCAATAATGTCCATTGCCCAACCCCAAAATGGCCATTGGTTTAATCATGATATGCAATTCTTCGGCCAGTAGTTTCTGAATCGGCCCATGTTTTTGATAATCACGGCATCCCTTTGCATATCTTTCACAATCGGCTCCCATATTCGGCCAATAATATCCTAGCCGAATAATACTCCATTTCATTGATTTTCCAGATCGATGTGCAATACAAATTCCCTCGTGTACTTCGCCCATTACTCTCTTAGCATCTTCTTTTCCCACGCGTCGGAGTAGTAATCCATCAATAGCTCGTTTAAAAAGTAATCCTCCTATTATGATATAATCCATCTCTTTCCGCTATTCAGATGGATTGGCTTTCGGCTGGATCCTCTAGAATTTGGACTATTTCTTTAATCCATTCGACCTTCTCAATTTTGGCCGAACATACTTCAATGTTACCTGCCTCTGGCATTATCCTGTATCTCGCAGCGTGCTGAGCCAACTCGTTGGCCAATTTGTTTTCTTTTCTCGGAATATATTCAATGTACACTTCATCAAATTCCGCTAACAAATCAGATGCCTCTTCATACAACCCAATCAACTGTGAGCTTTTAACAGAAAAATCCCCAAGTAATTGTTGAATAACTACCTGAGAATCCCCTTGATTGTTATGGCCTCGACCCCTTCTTTTTTCAACTGTTGTAATCCCGAGATCAATGCCTTGTACTCTGCTTGGTTGTTAGTGTAGGATGTGGGCAATTGTATATAATATTTGTATACCTTGCCCTTCGGTGTATGTAGTGTGAACCCTGCTCCGACACCTAAGGTTTCTTTCCATCCATCAAACATCATCGTCCGTGGTTGTAGGTATACTATCCCCATTTCGTCTCCTTCAGTCGGCCGAATCCTTTCTGCAGTATCTTCTACTATTGGAAGCATCGGATGATCCGCTAGAAAATCGGCTACAACTTGTCCTTTCATAGCCTTTGGTGGTTGGTACTTTAAGTCATACGCATTCAATCTCATGGCCCACTTAGCCATTCTTCGGCTGCTAACCGGATCATTCATCATGATTTTAACTATATCGACTGAGGCGATAACCACAACCTGTCTCGGGTGAATGTAATATTCCAGTTTATGACAAGCATGTTATAGATTTAGGCATAATTTGCGAATCGTCGAATACATGAGTTCTGGTTCTTTAAGAATTCTGCTTAAATAATTGATCGCCCGATCTCTACCTTCTTCGTCCTCCTGAGCTAGTAATGCTCCTATGGACTCTTCGGCCACTGCTATGTACAATTTTTGGTCGGCCGAGGACTAGAGGAACCAACATAGGTGGATTGATCAAAGCTTGCTTTAATTGTTCAAAGGCTTTTTGTTGGTCATCTCCCCACTTGAATTCCTCTTATTTCTTTAATCTTAGTAAATCGGTCAATGGTTTTCCTTTTTCGGCCGCGTTAGCCAAAAATCTTCTCAAGAAACCGATCTAACCTAAAAATTTCTGCAGCCTCTTCTTATCATGAGGCGGTCTGGCTTCCTGGATAGCCTTGCTTTTATTTGCATCTACTTCTATACCCTTGTTATGCACCAAGAATCCCAGAAAGTTTCCTGTCTGTACCCCAAAAGCACACTTGGCTGGATTCATTTTGACTCCATGTAGCCTCATCCTCACGAATACTCTTCTTAAATCGGCCAAATGGCTTTCTACGTCTCTGGATCGGACCATGACATCGATCGTCGATGTAGACTTCTACACAAATCCTATTAGGTCATGGAAGACATAATTCATGGCCCTTTGGTATGTAGCCCCTGCATTCTTCAAACCAAATGGCATGACCACCCATTCGTAAATCCCAATGACTCCAGGTCTGAATGCAGTCTCATGTACATCTTCTTCGGCCATAAAGATTTGGTTATACCCAGAATAGCCATCCATGAAGGATAACATTCTTCATTTTATAGCCGAATCAATCAATAAATCAACAATGGGCATCATATATTCATCTTTGGGAGTTGTTATATTGATATTTCAGAAATCAATACACACTCTCAACTTCCTATTCTTTCTTATTACTGGCATCATTTTTGGGACGATTTCAGGAGCTGCCCTCCTGGCTGGTTGTTTATGCGTCCTGAAACCTTCCTTGATAAGCAGCCTATGCTCCACAATCGATCTTTCAAACCTAGGCATTTCTGTATAATCCCAGGCAAAACAATCTTTGAACTCTACTAAGACCTCCTTGAATCGGATGATCATGAGTTGATCCAGATTTGCACTGATCGGAATTTCTCTTGGATTCCTGTCTGTCCCAACATTGATCATCTTCAGGGGATTTTGTGCCTTAAAAGTCTGGTGTCCGCTTCGGAATAGCGTCCATCAGTTCACTCCATTTTGCCTTTTCCTTAATAGGTTCGAGCTCGGCCATCTCGAGCTCGGTTGTCCCTTTTCTGTTTCCTTCCATTATTTATCTTCTTCGGTGTTTGGCCATGGGTCGGCCTGGTATCTCACTTCAAATCCCAAATTCGTCCAATTGCACTCAACAACTTCCGAATATTGATCCCCTACGAGTTTACGACCGCCAGGAACGATTATATGGGTTCCTCGTATAGTACCGCGTCAATTCGTCCAGCTGAGCTGACTGGAAATGAAGGTTGATCTTCGCCTACATCTTCTACTGAGCCATCACTCTTCCAAAACCATAGCTTCTGTTCACGGTTGATGGCAAACACCTAACAGTATGTATCCAGTATCGGCCTAGTAAAGCCGCATACGGGACATCGGCATCAACTACAAAAATCAAAGTCGGAATTGAAATCGTTCTGATTGTCACGTCAACCAGTATACATCCTTCTGTTGCCGTCTGGTCTCCCACAAAACTCAACACTTTCATTCGAGTGGGTAGCAAGTCCTCCCTTGTTAGGCCGATTTTGGCGAAAGTAGTCAATGGCATTATGTTCACTGTCGCGCCTCCATCAACAAACATTCTTCTTAACAGCCTTCCATTAACCCAACCTTTTACATACAAAGGCCTCACATGTTGAGACATTTTTGTAGTAGGAGGCAGAATGGTGCTCGGCTGAGCGTCTGGGATGAACGCATTGTACCCTTCTTCTAAGCTTTTCTCAATTTCGGCCTCTGGTCGAATTGCTTCCAACTTGGCGAAACAGAAGTTAACCATAGGTTCTTCTTCGACGAAATATTCTCCCTCTTTTTGATAGAATACCGCTGCTGGTTCTGTATCGGATTAGTGTTCCTCATCATTCGCCGCCGTGATGCCTACCATGCCAGCACTGGATCCGAAGTCGAATTTGAATTGAACAATTGAAAGAGTTTCAGTATTCGGGATAATGGATGTTTTTGGTTTCCATTCTCTCGTATGGACTACTCTAGGCTTCCACTCTTCTTCTACCTTTCCTAAGTCATCGTTAGTCTGAACTTCTTTCTGTTTCGGCCGGAATGCAGTTTTATATTTCAGCCGATCTTCATTGTTCTTCCCCTTATCCGCTTTCTGCTTCATGCCTTCGGCTAACTTGATACGAGCCGAAAACATGTTACTTAATATTCTTCCCTCGGAAAAAGTGCCCTCATTTGGGAAGTCTTTCTCCATGTGCATCATTTCATATTCCTCATCAGCCGCGGCCGCTTTTCGCCGCTGCATTCTCCTTTTAAATGTACGATACGATCCCTTCCCTTTGGGGATGGACGTATCACTTTCCCTATGAATCCGAGTCTCAAATCGGCTTTGGCCGAAGTATCCTCATTTCGGAGAATTCTGTACCCATTGGCCAACCTGAGTATTAGCAAGTGGTCTCCTAAGCCTCTTTATTGCCGGAGATACAGCTTCCTCGGGGACTGCAATCTGTATTACAGTGTTCCCGTTCTTCCTGTCGGCTGTTAACCTCATCTCTGAATCCCAACCGTTGGTGATTATCTTCAGGGTCGGCTTCTCTTTTCCTTCTTCATACTCCAATTTTCCCTCACCTTCCGACTCCTTGATCCACTCTTTAACCTCATATTGACCCAGTCGGTCGAAAACATCCGACACCTTCTCCTTTTCCTCCAGGGGTGAACCCAATCGTCCCCATACTCCTGTCTTCATTTGACCCGATGTTCGTTCTCCTAGCTGATCGTAAACAGATCCCTTGCTAGTTGATGGCTAATCTCCCAACCGATCATGAGCAGACTTCTTCTGGTCAGGATGTACCATCACCATATTAGCAACAGGGAATGAGTTCTTATCAATAGCCATTAATCTGTCTGGGAATTTGAGTTTCACATCATCAATGTGCTTCTGGACCATCTTTCTGAAATGTCCGCAGACCACAGTGGTATGGGTTGCAGATGCGTGAAACCTACACCACCCAGCATCCATTCGTTCCTTAGTCGGTTATGGATGATTCCCCTTAAACTCAAAGAGTCCATTCTTTAAACAATAATCAATAATTTCGTCCATCTGAGATAGATCGAACGTATAGAATCTTTGAGAATCGTCTTTGGCTTCGCCCTCCTTCTCCTTCCCTCTTACTGGCTTGAGGGCTGGACAAGTCATATGCTTTTTAATTACTAACTCAGTCCTTGCTACTTCTGCTAGAGCAGGTACATCATCCATATCGAACTTTTCTCAATCTCACACCTATCCAAAGATTCTGCGAAGGACACAGCTGATTGGATGGGTTGAGATCTCCCGCTTTGACTTCGGCTTGACTTGAAAGCCGCTTGTTCTGCCAAATTCGTTTCCATTCTTATTGCCTCGGCCGTTAATTCGGCCACAATCTTTGGCCTCGTCACCATCAACATATCCTTAATTGCGAACTTCATATTCTACTTTAAAATCTGGATATACTCATGTTCTGGAAACATCGTCTTAATCTGATCTTTAACCGCATAGAATCTCTCCAAAAATTCATTGACAGTTTCTCCTGCCTTCTGCTTATTGGAGGTCAAATCTACCACCGACATCTCAGAGCTAGTATTATAATATCGGTCATGAAACAACCTCTCCATTTCTGCCCAGGTGTTGACCGATCCTGGTGGTAAATTAATATACCACTCAAAAGCTGGACCAGTAAGAGATAGGCTGAACAAAATCAACTTATGAAAATCATTCTGCGCTGTCCTAGTGCACCGAGCTGTAAATCGGCCGATATGCTCTATCGTTGATCTGCCGAGTTCACCTGAAAAGTGTTAAAATCAGGAACTTTGACTCATCGAGGTAGCGGATATTGCTCTTCTATGTAATCAAGATAAGGCTTCCTATACATCGATATATTCTCCTAATTGATCAGATTTCCAAACTGCGTCCGGATGAGATCGCTATCAGCTCCCTATCTACCAATTGCGGCTGATTCTTCTGAAGTGGTGGATATAGTTGTTGTACCACTGGAGCAGGTGGTTGCACAATTGGTGGAGGTTGTGGCTGATATGGTTGTTGCTCATACCTTCCTTGCGGCGGGACATAAGGTCGTGGTCCCTGCCCTCCTGGCGGCCGATAGGCCTGCTGATGGTAGTTAGGTTGGATATGAGGATTTTGAGCCACAGGTGGTGGATTTGGAATCATTGGCGGTGGATTCTACGCTACCTGTGGATTCTGAGCTCCAAACGAATACATATTACGAGCTAGTTTGGCTCTGAACATAGGTGAGATAACTGCCAGTATATTTCCCTCAATTTGCTGGACTGACTAGTAACCGCAGCTTCAACCATAAAATTGAACGTGATCGCGAAACCGCGAGGTCAGATCATCATTTGGAAACTCCTGAGCATTAAAATCCGTAGGACCTGTGAATCCTGGGGGAAAATCCCCTGGATTGGCCGTGCGTTCTTCATGAATTGGTGGCAAATCAGTTCTCGCCGCCGTATTAATCGCCGGAGTTGCATGTGGATCAACTGTCATTGTAAGTATGTGTCTCACTGGGCGTGCCACTATTTGGCCATTGGTTCGTGCCAAGGACATTTTTTCTCCTCAAGGGAGGTTATCGGAAAAAGGATCAAACCGATTAAGGATCCGTAATTCAATAATGCGCCCAAACTTAACTGATTATTACTTGGATCAATGGCAACAATGGAAAATAAATGGAAATCTACCGGTTGCTAAGAAGCAACGACGGATTATCCTCAACTAGCTACCAAAATCTACCAGTTGTTAAGGAATAACGACTGATTCGGAAAAGTAACCGCTACAACTAGACTAAAATCTAAGAAAGATGGTAAAGGAAAGCATTAAAAGATACAAGGAAGTAAATTGACATAAAGGAATTTTGGATTGGATTGGTCACCCTTGATTCTGTGCTTGACATCCCATATTTATAGCATGAGCTTGATAACCGCTCCATAACTGTCCTTTCGAGCCGATTTAGCGTCTTCCTCTCTCGGCCGATTTTGCCTTCGTTTTTCCCTCTCGACCGAACTCACTTCTTGTTTCTGGTCTGATCCCTTTTTCCTTAAATCTGGACTTGGGCTCCATCAATTTTTACCCCTTTCTTTTTCTCTCGGCCAACAAAAACCCTATTTTTTTTTCCCCGGTTCGCTCATTAGACCCAGTCTGACCCATCAATTTGGATGGTCACAACAGTTTGGTTTATCTCTAACCATCTAACTTTGTAATATTAATTTTTTTAATTATTATTTGTATACAATTTGACTTATTAATAATTAAACATATATCTTTAATTATGTGAAATATAGAAATTTAACACATAAAATAATGGAATGGAGTGCAATTAAAGCATCTCCAATGGTACACTAAAACGAAAAATAGAATATAATTTTTTTCTCCGAACACTTTTAAGTTTTTGAATAGTAAAAATTCAAATTTAGGTTTCTACCCTTAATGAACTTATTTCACTATTTTCTACTCATTTAATTGCAATTTCATCCTTCCATTGGTTGCAAATTTAAGAACATGTCAATTAAAAGAATAGAAGACAAAAAATATATATAATTTTGTATTATGTTAATAATTTTTATAATTCATACAATATTATTAACTTTATTTTATACCTAATTATATTTAAAAAGTTTAAGAATTTTGTTTTTTTGTTTTTAAAATTTTATTGTATAAAATAAATTTTAAACATAAACATAACTAAACATTTTAAAGTTTGAATTAATGTATAACTTATAAAAATAATACTTGAAAAGATAAATATAACTGAACATTTTAAAATTTTGGCTAAATATATAGCTTATAAATAAAATATGATTGAAAATAGTATAAGTCTTATAAGTGATAACATAGCATAAAATGTGTTAATAATTCCAAAATATTAATAGGCCCAAAACCTATATGGATTCTTTTCGATGATGACGATCATGAATCGGATCACTGAAAGAATAATGCACCAATACTCCGATTTCAATCAATATGATGGGTTCAGAATTGGTAGAAGATGGGACTCAACCAAATGAAACATAAGATCGTTTACAAGGTAAGTTTAGGTGAGTTTGTTATTCCTACAAAACTTACTAGTAATGTGATGGATATGCAACTTATTCCTAAAGAATAAATTTTGAGGAATTTTTTAGGTGAATACCAGGGTATCCCCAGACCTCATTGGACCCAAGACTAATAACTCAATGATCTGCAAGGGCAATTAAGGGCTATAAATTTTGAGGAATTAAGTATAATGAAAGAATATATTGCAATTACTATTAAATTGATCCACACATGAACCACTGAAGTAATAGTTAAAGCAACATTCGAAGAAGAAATTGATTCCGAATTACATCTATCAATTACAAATAGAATAATCAATAACCTTATAGGTTTTCCTAGAACTATGATGGGAAATTTATTTGTAGGGAAATTAATGTTTAACATTTATTACAAAATTTTCTATAACCTAGCTTACCATGATTTTAGTAGAGTTCTAACCCATAAGGATTTTAAAGGAAAAGCTTATGAAAGAAGAGAAATACGCCATACTCTATAACTTATATAATTTTTTTATGCACTTTCCAATACTAATCATTCATACTTATTTTTAAAAGAATATATAGAAATTACTAGATTTTTCAAAGAATTTGCTAAAGTCATGACTCTAAATCCTACACATATACCAAGGTTAGAAGAAATAAACATTCAGATAAAAGATTACCAAATTCTAGAATTTTCAACGAGTGCTAGAATTGATTATGCTAGTAGTATGTCTTTCTTAGCAGCGAGGATTACGACATATAAGGGAATTGAGTTAATTAAAAATCTAACTCCTCAAGGTTAATAACATAAGAATCAAATGCATAAAATAAGGAAAGAGATACAAGATACTTGACATCATTGAAAATTAATCATTTTCCCTTTGATAAATTATATTACTTGCAGGAGCCAACAATTGGAATTTATTAAGGAACAATTGAAATCAAGGAACAAGAGATCAATGTCCTATGGACTGGTGGAAAAGACATGGAATTATAATTTTCGAGAATAGAGTATAGTCTTGATTCATGTTAAAACCATCCCATCAACGTGCAATATGAGTAGTTAAATCAAATATAGCTCCTACATTGAGTATAACCCTGATTAATGTTAAAAATTAAAACCATCCAAATAAGATAACCAAGGCAGGCCACGTGTGGGTTGGGACTTACCCTAGCGGTCAAGTCCCCGTCTCCCCACCTTAGGTTGGGGGTTCGATTCCCACCCGGACCCCTATCCCTCCCCTTTATCCCATTTGAAATTTATATGGTTTGGGCTCCTACATACATTTGCCGACACATGAGTGTCGGTGTTTAGAAAAAAAAAAGGCAGGCCACATGCCCACAAAAGATTCATTAAATGGACATTACATGTAGTCGTCTTAATTAACGAAAATAGAGCAAAAACTTACAAATTGTTATACAGTATATATTAGGATTTAGGGGGAGTTAGTGTGCAGAAATATAAGATACAGAACGTGATGCTAATTTTATTTATGTTATGAGATATATATATATATATATATATATATACTAGAACTCTTCCCGGTGGCGCGCGCCACGCTGCGCGCACCCCGTGAGGAAAAAACATTATAGAAAATTGTAATAAGACACTTAAAATTGAAAGGAAAGAAAAATTAAGATAAATTTAATTATGAAAATTGATTAAAAGATTCAACTTGTAACAAAGCAAAAGACAATCCCTTTTTTTTGTACAAATCAAACTATCAATCAACAGACACAATAAGCTAAGCGATTCCAAGGAACATAAGATCTAATATAAAAAATAGCAGCATACCCACGAATTCCAGCAAGGGCAGTCGACGCAAACACAACAGTGTATTTCCTATGCCACAACCACCAAATGTGGAGGAGATGAGACCGATTTCAATTTTGATTGAGGTCTGAACTTCGGATGAAATTTGGGGAGTGGCGAAGCAGAGAGATTAGAAAAGAAAACCTAAATTGAAACAAAAATTGCCACAAATCAATTAATGAAATGATAAATTAGAAACGAATACCTAAATTGTAATACAGACGACCTAAAGGCCAAGAAAAAGAATTCTTACCATGCTAAAAAAGAGGCCCAATTTAGCCCCATAATCCAAAAAATGTATATAAAAGTTACACAAATTGGAAAAAAACACAGATGGAACTCGGAATTCCCCAAAACACAAATTATAGAGAACTCAAAGAAACATAAGCCTAAATTTCGGAAAGCTACAACATAAATAAAAATTTTATAACTGAGCAAAATGAACATAAATCATTATCACTGTATGGAAGCAACAACAGTAAAATGAGGAGCAAAAATATTAATATATAACCAAAAATATATACAAAGGGTTATATAATTGTTTGCATCTCCATGACGATATAAAGGATAGAGATCCTACATTCATCTTTCCTGCTTCAAACCTTTAAAAACAATGAAAAAACAAATAAAAGCCTAAACGCTAAAATAAAATATAGAGAACAATTAACAAAAGGATTTTTAGGAATTAAAAGCTGAAAAATAATTAACATAAGGATTTTTCAATAAAAACAAAAAGGAAAGCCCAAACTTCAATAAGGAAAAGGGAAAATAAATTGCAGAAACTAATTTAGTAGTATTATAGAGATTGGAAGAATAAGCACAGTGATTTGGAACATCAATTGTTCTATGGAAAAAAGGCCAAATATGTCATTTTTCTTTTCCAAAAATTCAAATCAATCCTTTTTCTATTTTGTTACCAAAATAATCCGCTACAAATGCTAATTTTGTCCAAATCAGTCCCTTGTTAACTAATTATGCTCTAATTGCTGGCGTAGCCAGGGTTTTAATTTAAACCTGACACGTGGGCATAATATTAGTCCTTTTTCTTTTATCTTTTTGCCAATTCAGACCCAAACTTCTGTTTTGTTCCATTTAAGGCCCAGAACCTTAATTTCTTTTATTACTACTAATCAATTTATCAAATAAATGCCCATAATATTTTCGTAAATAAAATTAAACATCAAACCTCATACATTGAATTTGACTGCTTTGGTGTTTAATTTTATTTACGAAAGTATGTTGGGCATTTATTTGATAAATGGATTATTAATAATAAAAAATTTAAGGTTCTGGCCTGAAATGAAATAATTTGAAAGGTTGGAGGCAAATTAATATAAAATGACTAATTTGGGTAGAGGACTAAATGAAACAAAATAAAAGTTTAGGACTGAATTGACAAAAGATAAAAGAAAAATGACTAATATTATGCCCACGTGTCAGGTTTATAAAACCCCTGCCACGTCAGCAATTAGAGGATAATTAGTGAACAAGGGACTAATTTGGACATAATTAGCATTTGTAGCGGACTGTTTTAGTAATAAAATAGAAAAAGGACTGATTTGGATTTTTAGAAAAGAAAAATGATATATTTGGCCTTTTTTCCATTGTTGTATTAACCAAACCAAGAAAAAGGAAAATAGTGTTGGCACATATGTTAAGATTTGAAGTATTTATCTTGCATGAGATATTACCATGAGCAATAGTAAAGAATAGTTCCATGCTGCATTAACGATGACTTGAAGATTATGTTGCAGAATTACAAGAACCATAAACACTATATAAGTGAACAAAACATATTAATAAAAACATGAAAGAATTACAGAGAGTAAAAAACAAAAAGATAAGAGATTTACTTTTATGGCAACTGAGCGAGACCAAACAATGCTTCATGCCGCATGAGCATTCTCATCATAATTTGGATCGATCAACCCGTGTTGGGTTGAAACCGATGCAATAATCCAAGGATTTTAGTTGATTTATGATCTTGCAATTCGTCAATTCCCCTGACAATAATGTGAAACCAACTAAGTGGCCAAAACCAAGATGCATAATTAAGAACAGGAAAAACTACCTCAAGTTCATCCCAACGTCCCTCAACACGAAAAATCAGTGTGGGTGCTGTGCATCCTGGCTTAAATTGATCAATACGAACACATATACAAATAAGCCCGGCGAAAATTGCTGCAGTAGGAGTACAAATAAAAACAAAGCAGTGAACAGCTAGGTCAATCAAAAACCTAGATGCCAAAAGTCAAAATTACACCGACGAAACATCTCTAAAGGAATACTATAAACCCTTGAACCAGTAAAAATAAAAGCGGTTAACTCAACTCACAATGTGGTGTAATTTTGAGATGGATAAGCATCATTCATTATATAAGAAAATCCAGAAATATTGTTTTTGCTAGCAAACTGATTCAACAATGGTGAAAATTTGATGATCAATTTGCAGGCATGTTTTTTATATTGTAGAGAGAATCTACGAGTTGTTGAGGTTTTGAGATATATTGTTAGTTTTGTAAACAATCCTCAAATTTGTCAAAAATTCTATTATATATAGACTTAATAATCAATGCTGCAACTTGTCAACTCTTAATTCTTCCCGCACTTACAGACCACAGAGCATGTAAATAAGAAATCCACCATACTATAAAGGAATGCCATCTTCGGCTCTCAAGCACACCTTAAGAACTATAGGAAACACGGAAAGAAAAGAAAAAGAAGCTTAAGAACAAAGAGAGCAGAAATCACCCTATCTAATTTGCACAATATAATCCAAAACAGAAATGGTGTCAATGACCTTGGGAGTGTGTAACAATTTCTCACCCACATGAAGCCACAGGGCATAGTGATTAAATTTTGTCAGGACCAACAATAATTCCGATAGGAGGCCTGTAATTACATTAGGTTGTAAGACTTTTACAAAAGAAGGAAAACTTAAAAGGAAATATCAGCTCGTAACCACTTGGACGAAACATATCAAATTGGGATTCCTGAAGTAGCCTTTAATGATTGGCACACCTAAACACAAAGGATAGTTCATAATAGACCAAATAAAAAGAGACAAATGTGCGAACGCTAAGCCCTCGGTTAAACTGCTACAAAAAGAGAAAATAAACAAGAAAACAATAGACCAAATCACAAAGAATCCAAAAATAGGAATGATGGGCAAGGATTATCAATCGGATAGCCTAAAATACATCAAGAAACACATCACACTAATCTCCAACGTAACCTACAATCCCAAATGGCACATGGGACACACATCCTGCAAAAACAACCAAGACTATAACTTACCTCAAATTTCAAGAATCCCAGAATTAGAGATCGAAATTCCATTTGGTTACTCAAGCTAGTGGTCCCCCAAACAGTTGGAAAAAATTTAAATTTCAAACAGAACTGAAAATTGAAAATTTATAACTTACACAGTCATAAATGGAGGAAGAAGACGATGAGGGCATTGAAATTGACTCCCAAGCGCGTTTTCATCTTGACAGTACCATTCTTCCAGATAGGCTCCCAAGCGGCAGAAACTTTCATGTAGCGAAAGCCATTGGGAGATATGAACCCTAATGCAACATTCAGAACCGTAAAGAACATGAAAGACGAACAGAAGGGCAGGAAAGCACAAAACCACAAAATAATGCAAATCGGAATGAAGGAAGATAGAAAAGGAGTGGATCACAGTAACCAGCCTGGATAAAGCCTATATTTGTTCACAGAAACCGACCTCCGATAGAGCAAAGAATGCATGTAAATTACCAAAAATTCCAAAACCAATATTGGCAGAACCCTAGAAGCTACGAAACCCAAAACAAATCAAACCAAAAACAAAAAAGCACACAATCTAAATCTGCAACAAACTGAAACACAAAATTGCTATTAAAACCTAACATCTCACGAAAACTGAAGCACAAAAACTTCAAATGCGCATCACGAAAACAAACTAAGCTATTAAAATTAATATGTGGTTTGATCGCTACAAAATTGAAGTAATGAGGATTCTGCGAAGCAATAACGCCCTGGAGAGGAAGATGGCGGCGGCGGCGGCGGAAGCGCAAAGGCGTGGTCGCGTGGCAGAGGCACAGGAAGGCAGAGCGAAAGCAGGAAGCAGCGGCGAGCAAGCCGAGCAATTTCTGAAAGGGGATGCCCGAAAGCCAACCAACTCCGGTCAACGATTCCACAGCGCTTGGCGGAATGGAGCGATGACGGGGAGAGCTTGCGGCATGAAGAGAGGAATTGTAAGTTTGGTCTTTGTTAATTTCTTAGACTTTGTTACCAGCATTTGATGCTGTGATATTTCTTGCTCTCCTAATGAAATAATGTGTCTGAGCAAATTGGTCTACCATGATATCAAATCTCAACGTCGTTCTTATGTATTCATCGGTTGATTATTTTGCTGTTTATGCATTGTTATATATGACTAAGCTATTGCATTCTCCACCGTAGTGCGCTGCTGTTTTGGCATCAATGAGTTTTTTTTTTTTTTTTGGGTTATGAATTCTGGTTGTACCCAGACTGTGTACACTATAGGAAAAAAATATGGTAAAAAGTAACACGATTCAGTAAGATTTTTGCTTTGTAGATGGAACCATAGTTTTTCAATAGTTTTGCAGACGTATCTCATAAGTTTTAGTTTTGCCGGCCTATTCTCTGAATTTAAATGATTTAAGGTCACCGATAACACCACAATTAAACTCGAACAACTTGAAACAACCTTGTTTGGATCATGTAAATGAGCGTGCAGGCCTGCCTTCCGATCCTACCATTGGGATGGATCTTACATTTAACGCCTTGGTAGTTTTTCTCGCTCCTTAATGTCCTCGGGAGAAAGAGGCTCTGGAGGTCGTGAAGAAGCTAATGTTCAAAGGTCTGGTAGAAACCCTCTGGAGTATCTCATATCTTCTTTGTCTACTGATGGGTGATTTTCACTACTCATATTTTATCACAAGCGGATGGTTGTCATCAAGTAATAAACACCGGTGAATACCGGGTCGAACCACAGGGAATTTCAGAATATTATTTCATTCCGGAGAAATTTTAATTGTTTTAAGTTCATTAATTATATTATATATTTAAAAAGAGTTTGATTAATTCTAATGGTGATTAAATTAAAAATAGTGACACTAAATTTAAAATAAAGAAAATTAAAATTATAATTAATAAAGATATAGATGGGAGATGCTTGTAATATTTTAAATATTGCCATCTTTATATAAAATAGAAATTGCATATTGATTTAGCATTTTCCAATGTCTAAAAAGATCAATTTCTTAAAATTAATTATTTTATAAAGATTAAAAGTATTGTAATCTACTAATAATCAAATTATGCTTAAACGGATTTCATGGAAGCAGATTAAATTATCTAACATTCTGCAATCATTATTCTAGGCCTAAATTTGAGTATTTCCCAAGCATACAAATTTTCCTATAGCAATTAAAAGACACTTTTCATTTCCCAAATCATTGTGCACATGCCAGAATCCATTTATAATGTAATTTATTCCCAATTTCGGTACTAAAATATTAATTCTACTTTTTATCTCCCGATTTAGCAAAGCAGAAATCACAGAATTTGGATTCTAACATTTAATTATGCAGAACAGTGTAAATAATTTAACAATTATGGTAAAATAATAATAAAAAATGGTAAACTGGATTAAATTACTAATATTGGAATGCAGATAGATTAGAATTAATGCCAGATTGCTAAAAATAGATAATGCAAATTGATCGATCAATTCAGGTCCTTAGCAGATTAATAAATTAAAGAGCAGATTTGGTAAAACACAGAATGTCGATCATTTCAACAACATATAACATATAATTCTAATACAGATTCTAACAATTTTTGCAGATTAACCCAGATTACATAAGAAAACATCGATAAATTATATTGCTTCCATAAAACAGATAAATTCATACTTCAAAGTGATTCTGAACTCCCGTTCTAGAACACTTCTAACACGAACAATACAGAAATCCGTCTACAAATTAAAAACATGATAGCAGATTACATTTAGAGGCATTTCAATTCATTACAAAGCAAGAAAAAGAAAGGCAACACCTAGAATAGGAAGAACACGCCCAGAAAGTCGTTCCTGATGCATTCCTCCGGCATGGATTTATGTTTCTGGCCTTCTTCTCCCATTGGAATGTGTTTACAGAGAGTTTTTGTCGAAAGTTTTTGTCGAAAATTATAAGTCTGGATGATGAAGAATGAAGAGAAACGGCATTTAAAACCGAGTTCGGGAGGTTAGAAAACTGCCCAACTGCGACGGTGGCGCATAAAGTGGCGCTCGGAAGAGGGTTTTGGCGCCACCAAGGAGAGCTGGCGCATGCGATGATTTTCCGAATTTTCCTATGCGGCGCAAAAAGTGGCGCTCCAAGGTGGTTTTAGGCGCCACCAAGGAGGTGCGGCGCATTCTGACAATTTCCCAATTTTTAATTTAACAGCGGCGCATTTTGTGGCGCTCCGGAGCAGATTTCGGCGCCACCAAGCTTATGCGGCGCATCCTGAAGCTTTTTTCCATCCGAAATTTTCCTAAGTGTCGATGTGGCGCATAATGTGGCGCTCGAGCATGATTTTATGCGCCGCCATGCCTATGTGGCGCATTCTGGAGCTTTTCCAGTGTTGAAAATTCCGAATTTTACATCCTTTGACCTCCGAACATCTTCTTTCTTCATTTTAATGCCTGAAACATCATTGTAATGCATTAGAATTGCCAAAGTCTTATTAAAAAACATAAAACAAGGTAAATCGGGCTCGGATAAGCTCAATTTAACCGGTCTTATTAATATTTACACATCACATGAAATATACACTAAAAAGCAGTAAAATAGAGTCTCATGCATGCAATTTAGGTTCATTTTAACATAATTTAAGCTTACTTAAATGTGGTTTCACAGGGTGCATCAACATCCTCACACTTAAATATTGCTCGTCCCTTGAGCAATGAGATCAATTAACACATCAATTTGCCAATCAAGATAATAAAGATAAAGTCTCTATAGTTCTGCCAAATCATAGATTTCAACGACAAAATGAGATGAAAGGGTTCAAAATTTAATGTACTAGAACTAGGCAAATTGATATGCATCAGCTATTAGAACCAGATACCCAAAGCACTTACAATACAGAAAACAAATTAATTATACATAGCACTTAATATGAGAAAGTGAATAATGTAAATATGCTTTTCTATTCCAGTCTTTAAATATGCTCAATCCATGGCTAGGTTTCACTATATTCTAGACACTTTGGCTGAGTTGTAGATGGTTGAATTCCAAAAGCTACTCGTGTCACCGAATATGTGCCAGTCATCCAGTCAAGAGTTTATGAATTTTTATTTAATTCCCCCTTTTTTTTTTATCTTGCATTCTTCAATACTTTTTCTTTTTCTGTTTGCAAGATTTGAATATCATTTTTTTTAAAATATAGGGGTTTCACTCTGACTTTATTTTAATTAAGCATTTAAAAGGACTTAGAACGAGCATATTTATTTATAAATAATGATAACTCTCCACATTTTAAATAACTAGTCTAATTAATCAAATAGTTTTCTGCAAGGCAAATAGAATTGTCATCAATAGCTCAAACAACTTGCATAACAATTTGACAAAGTCTAGGACTTTAAACTAAGAAACTAACACTCATTAAATTGTAAAATCGGATTAGAGCAGAACATTTAGACTTATTTGGATTTTCTCCAGATTGACAATGATGTGGTAATCTCCAAATAGTAGCACCACTGGGAAAACACACTTTAAATTTAAAATAACTAGTCATGCATGTACCATTTTATTCAAAGCATAATAAACAGTAAAATAAAAATAAAATTAAATCAAGCTCTTACCACATACTTCATGCAAATTGATAACATATAACATGAAAAGATCACACCTGGAGTATGTAGATCTCTAGAACTTCCCTTTACCAATACGGATGTCCCCTTTTTGCTTGCTTCTTCATGGCATATCCTGCTTCTTTATATATTTATATGATATTTGCTCATACAAAAGATAATTATTAGAACACATGGTAATTTATAGATTAAAATAATTAAATTCTATCCATAATTTATTTAATTTATGAATTTCAGATTTTTAATTTTTATTAACTCTTTTTTATTAATTAAATAAACATGGACAGATTTAAATAAAATATTAAATTGCATAAACTTATCAAAAGCAAAATACCACAAGTTCTAGCAACTATTACATAAAGATGCTAATTAAATAAACAAAATAGTACCAAAATTATTCTAACTATTACAAACTAAACCAAAAAGGGAGCAATCATATCTAATCAAAAATCTAGATTTCTAAAGATCCATCCGAATCACCTACTCCATCTTCCCTAGGAACATCATCACTCCCTGTAGAGCTCGAACTAGTGGTAGGAGGAATATATCGATCACCTAGACTTGCAGACATGAAGTACTCAAGTCTGTTGGAAAGTCGTGCAATCTGTGTCTGTGTACTATCCTCATTCTTCTTCATCTCGGCTCTAAGCTGATGAATTTCATAAGTCACCATATTGATTGCATTCTCTGTGGGCTCAGCCTTAGTACCAGATGTACTAGGCATATCGGTGTGATGAGTGGATGCCCTACGAGGTGAATTCGGGTAAGCTAGCTCTGCACATCTTACTCCAGGCTTGGTATAATTAGTCTTGAAGCAAATAGGGGGCTTTGGCTTCACATCTTGAGCATAGGCACTTAGATCCACTCCAGCTTTCTTGCAAAGTGCCCAAATCAGTGCAGGGAATCCAAGAATCCTCCTTTTTACATCAGAAGCCAATTTATCCAACTCATATGCCACCATATCCCCAATGTCAATAGGCAACCCATTCTTCACACAGTACACAAAATACAACTCCTCTGCATTCGGTTGTGCAGTGTGCGAAGTAGGAAACACCTTATGCTTGTAGAGCAAGTAGATCTGGTATAGCGGTGCATCCATTGAAGTGGCAACAACATTTTCCTTCTTCTCCCCTATGTAGGCAACTTCCTTTTGCTTTTCAAACATCTCTCTCAAGATTCTTTTCTCCAACTCTGGTCCTCCTTCCTCTTCATGAATAGGGTCATGAAAGTGCTTCTTCTTTATAGCCGGGCAAGAGACATCCACAATACCATAAAGTTCATTAATTACTGCGGGACCATATAGCACAGGCACTCCCTAATCCATGAAGTATAGTGATCATATCGAGCATTACATAGGAATTGCCTAGTAAGCTCCCAATAGTAAACTCCTTTCGGATGCGCAGCAAATTTCATCCATCCTCGACTCATGAGAGCATCATGAACCGAAAATCGCTCAATGTCAGCTTCAGTGAATCCTTTGTCCTGGATAATCCATCTTTCCACCATCTTCTGATAATAAGAATATGCCGTTTGATTGATGAAAAGCCGGATTGAAAGTGTCCCCTGTTAATTCTTCCAGAGGAGGGGTATCATCATTTCTATTGTGACTCTTTCTCTTGGCTTTTGAATCACTTGGAATCTCCGGTGAAATTTCCTCCGGGGATTCAGCGTCATCCTCTTCTTGATGTGGATCATCCTCCGTTGGTTGAGCAGAATTGAAAGAAGTGTTGTAACTATTATATGAATCAGGAGCCACCAAATTATTCACAAACATGTTTTCAGTACCCACAGCAGCCGGCTCCGGAACAGGTTCTCTAATAACTGGTGTCTGTGATGGGGCAGGCTCTGTGGCTTTCTGTTTCTTTCCACCATTGTTTCTCGGGTTATTCTTTCTCTTTGTTCTCATGATGGCAGAATTTAGGAAGAAGGGATTGAGATTGGAAAGCTAATTAAACTGAAAGAGAGAAGAATTGACAGATTGGGTAATGGGAGAGTGAGGATCGATCGGTATTCTCTCTTTTAAAGGAGGTGAAATCTTGATTTTGTTGAGATATGGAGGGATTGATTTAATCTAGATCCAAATATACACTAAACATACGATTTGGAGTCAGTATAATGCTGTTTAGGATCCCAAAAATCGATTAGATATGATTTGAATCTTTTGGATTCGCGGATTTTTGAAAAATTCGCGTCGGTGGCGCAAAAAGTGGCGCTCGGAGGCCGATTTAGGCGCCACACAGTGAGTGTGGCGCATTTTAAGATAAAATAAAATTTAAAAATAATCCGTGGCGCAATTTGTGGCGCTGAAAGGGGGTTTTATGCGCCGCACAGTTGATGCGGCGCATCCTGAAGCAAACTTGGAAAAATTCTCATTTTGCGGCGCCAAAAGTGGCGCTTCAAGGCAGATTTAGGCGCCACCAAGCACGTGCGGCGCATTTTGGAAAAACTCAGAAAAATTTCTAAGTTTTGCGGCGCATAAAGTGGCGCTGGAAGGCATTTTTAGGCGCCACAATGCATATGTGGCGCATTCTGTGCCAATTCGGGCAGAATGTGTTTTTCCTAAGTTCTTCCCCATGATGTCCAAAATCTTTAAATCACTCAACAATACCAATTTCACTTCATCCATACCTCAATCTAGTCCAAATAAACTTCATTGATCTTTTTAACAGTTCAAAACAACTCAATCTAGCATGCTATTGGTAAGAGCTACTTTATTGAACTTAAAAGCAACCAAAAACCTCATAAGCTAAATAAACACTCTCTAATACTTCATATAATCAAAAGAACGTGAATAACAGAATTAATATATCTAAGATAGCAAAATAATAGGAAATAGAGTTAGGACAATACAACCCCAAATGAAAATAACTAAAATGTAGCAAAATAAAAATAGAGTCAAAATACATAGGCCTACCAATACACGTCATATCTAATGATCACAAGCCATCTATCGCTCATCTCTCGCACTCAGTCAGAGTCCTCAGAATCGTCATCATCATTGTCTCCAACTTCCTCAGATCCATCCCCAGCATCAACATCCTCAGCATCATCATCTCCATCCTCGCTACCATCTCCAGAGCCTACATAGTCCTCATCCTCATCGTCCTCAGAAGGTGTCTGAGGGGCGACATATCGCTGTCCTAAGCTCTGGGACATGAAGTACTCCAGTCGGGCTGCGTGGTAAGCCTGGGCTCGAGCATTCTTGGCTATCTGGTCAGCCAAGAAATGGTGCCTTTGAGCTGCAAGTAAGGCATGCTCATTCACTGTGTTCAGCAAGTTCTGCTGGTTTATCAATAAAGTCCTAGCCCACTCAGGCTCCCCCTGATGCTGATATGACTGCTGTGACTGCTGTGGCTGAGCTCTCCCTCGTCCTCTACCTCTACCTCTACCACCTCGTGTACCCCGGGTGGACTGTGAAGGAGCCTCAGAATGCTCCTGACTAGCCTGTGAAGGTGCAGGTGGTGGTGACTGCCTGGGCAACTCCCTGTGAAGTATCATAGGTTGGCATCTTATGCCAGACAACTTGAAGTTCTTATTCCCAAATGGAATAGGGGGCCTCATTCTCCAATCTCTATCAAACTGCCCCATATTCACTCCTACCTGAGCACAAAGTTGCCATATCAAGCTGGGGAACATAAGAGCTGACCTCTTAGACACCCCTGGTGTCTGTCTCAACTCAAGTGATATAAGCTCTCCCATGTTGATCGGGCTCCCCACCTTGATGCAATATGGGACATACATATCCAGGGCAGTAGGTCCAGAGGTGTGAGTCGAAGGACTCAATCTAGATCTGTAGAACATAAGAAGCTGGTACATAGGAGCATCCATATCAGGCCCATGTAGCCTACTCATATCATCATCATCATATGTGAGGACATCCTCCTGACCCTCAAACATAGACATCAGTACAAGCTTCTTGAAATCCTCCCTATCATCGGCTCTCATCACCGGTTCCCAGAAATCTCTGCCATAGGGCACATCCACTACTCCAAATAATTGGTTGATGTGCTGGGGAGTGATGGGTACTCTAACCCCAAAAATCCAAGAATCCTCCTCCCCAGCATTGGCTAGAAACAGCCTAGTCAACTCCCACGAATATGATCCAGCTGGGTGTCTCACAAATCTCTCCCAACCCCTGGATCTAATAGCATCTCGGAGTAAAGGGTGCTGTAAATCTCTATCTGAAAAACCCCTATCAGCGATGATCCTCTTCTTGTGGAATCTTTTGTACAGCTCATATGCTCTGGCACTCCTGAATACAGTGGTATCGAATATGCCCTCCCTGACATACAACAGATCGGGGACATAGGCTCTGGGATCTTGCCTTTTCGGTCCTCCCCTTGCCGGTTGCTCCTCCTGATCAACCTCATCATCATCTTCCTCCCCACCCACAGCCTCAGGGACAGGCTCCTGTATAGCTAATGCAGCAGATCTCCCTCTCCTAGGTCGAGAGGAAGTGGAACTCGTGACAGGTGCCTTCCCCCGAGAGGCTCTAGAGGGGGCCTGTGAATGATCGGATGTCTCAGGCTGGTCAGGCTGATTGACCTCCTGATGGTCATCAGCGGGTACTGTAGTATGTCTCGAAGATGCACCACTCTTGGACTTGCTCTTCCTGAAATAGGAGAGAAGTCCCTTGGACTTGGAAGCACCTCCTGAGCCCTGTGGGTGATCCATCTGTATCAAATTTTTCGTACGGAGTCTGCGATGTTAAAAAATATGCTCATCAGGAATAGGAGTAGGAATGCTATCCGGTGACTGTGGATCATAAATCCCCATTCTCCCCTCGAGCATAGGTATATACCTATAACCCAATTTCTTAGGGAGGTTTGGAGGATTATACATTATTTCAGTACCTGGTTGTACAAAAACTCTGGGTTAGTATCATATATATGCATTGCCTCCCATCCTCACACTTAAGTTTAAACCAAAGGTTTAACTTAAGTGTTAAGTATAAAGCAAACATATACATCGACCTAGAATGTGGGATTTAAATAATTCAACGACTAAGATGTTGCATTTTTAAAAATTATGAATCCTAAACTTTGTTTAAACACAACACCCTTTTTATTTTAAAGTTTAAAATTCATGTTTAAGCATAAGCATGTCTTTTTAATAAAAACTCCTTATTTTATTAAATTTTCAGATTTAATAAACAAAAACAAACTACATTATCAAACTAGTGCATTACAAATGGTTTAAATTAATATTTAAATCCATTCCAATTTATTCATATAATAAATTATCCTATTTTAATTAACTAAATTGTAAATAAAAGAGTTTTTATCAAGACATGGTTCAATTAACTTACATTATGAAAAACATGGAATTTTTGACATGAGAGCAACTTTATATTTTTAATATAACTAAAATGACATGTTCTAGTGATGTTTCACCCAATTAATTAATCAAAAATGCCATTTCAATTAATTTAAAATAATTTTCAGATTTTAAAATTTTCAAAAATCCCAAATTTTAATGTTAATCCAAAAATTTTCATATTATGCATTCAATTCATGTTCTACAACACTTGTTCATGTTTAAACTAAAATTTAGACAATTAAAAACAAGTTTAATCCCACATTCTAACAAATACCACAATTAATGTACTCCAAAGCACTAGAATATGCTAATAATTGAATTAGGATAGCCATTCTTACCTAAATTGAAGGATTGGAGCACTTTGAAGAGGAATCCCCAAAGTTGGAAGAACTAGGATTCTTGAGCCCTAATTTGATTAAACAAACAAAATGTGGGGTTTTTGGAATGAGAATTGACAATGTAGATGAGAATTGATAGGAAGAAACAAGAAAATGGCGCACGGTGTGAAGAAAATGGAGAGAAAAGGGAGCTTCGGTCGAAATGAGGAAGAAAAGAGGATTTTGGGGCTTAAAATCCCGATTTGGCTCCGGGTCAGGATTCTGACCCGCCGGGTCAGGCTCCATTTGTGGCGCTGGAGCCACCTTTTCGGCGCCGCACAAGCTGTGCGGCGCATTGGCTGATCGCAAAATTTTCTAAGTCCTCAAGTGGCACAATAATTGGCGCTTCGGAGCAGTTTTATGCGCCACACACACTGTGTGGCGCAAAAACTGACTTAAAATTTTCCCAGGTTTGAAAATGACGCATAATGTGGCGCCTGAGCATGATTTTAGGCGCCACCAAGAAGGTGTGGCGCCTAAACTGAGTATGTGACACTCGAATTTCAGCTCAAACTCAACCAAAATGATAGTTTATTCAATCCTTAAGGTTAGCAAGTCAGATTTAGCATATATAGACTCCTTAAATCCTTCCGGATCATAATTTTCCTCAATTAAACCAACTAGTCCATATAGATCCTCCTCATCAATTCATCATCGAGTCAACTTACACATATCAAGATCAATCTCCAAGCACACACAAATCCATCATTTCTCAACATTTTGCTACTTATTCCAATTCATAGGCAATGTCCTACTCAATTTATTGAACACATGCAATTAACATAGCATATAATTCAAGCAACATAATTAAACTAAAAACAACATTTAAATTAAATTAAACAAGAACAATAAAGCAAATAAAAGCACATAAACTATAAAATGCAAAATATTTTTATCTTTTTCTCTCATTTATATTTTTTATTGGTTTTTATAAATAAAAACTCAACATAATTAAAATGCAATGCAATTACTTCAATAAGCAGATTTAAATAACCAAAGGCTTAACATTAATTTGTTCGATGAATTTAACTTCATCTCCAAAATAATGTTTAAGTCTTTGACCATTTACAGTAAATTCCCTTTCATCTTCAGCTTTTAAAACTACTGCACCATTATCCAATACTTTAACAATCCTAAAAGGCCCTGACCACTTGTCTTCAATTTACCAGGAAACAATTTAAATCTAGAATTATATAAAAGCACTAATTGTCCAGCTTCAAACACCTTAGGCCTAAGCATTTTATCATGATAAAGCTTTGTTCTTTCCTTATAAATTAGAGCATTATCATACGTTTGACGTCTAATTTCTTCTAATTCAGTAAGATCTACTTTCCTTTTTTCTTGAGCCTCTTTAAATTCAAAATTCAACTTCTTCATAGCCCAAAGTGATTTAAACTCAAGTTCAAAAGGTAAGTGACAAGCTTTACCATAAACTAATTTAAAAGGAGTCATACCTATAGGCGTTTTAAAGGCTGTCCTATAAGCCCACAATGCTTCATCTAACTTAAAAGCACAGTCTTTTCTAGATTTTCCTACAGTAGCTTCCAAAATCTTTTTAATCTCACGATTAGTGACTTCTACCTGACCATTGGCTTGAAGATGATAGGGTGTTGTTATCCTATGAACATGAAATCTATATAACAACTGATTAACAGCCCTATTGACAAAATGAGATCCACCATCACTAATGATTGCTTTAGGCATACCAAAACGAGTAAAGATTTGCTTTTTCAAGAATTTAATCACTTGTTTAGCATCGTTTAAAGCACATGATTCAGCTTCTACCCATTTTGATGCATACTCTACAACAACAAGAATATACAATTTCCCATTAGATGGTGGAAATGGACCCATAAAATCAATTCCCCACAAATCAAACAACTCAACAGGCATAATTCCTTTTAGTGGCATTTCATCTCTTTTAGTGATATTACCAGCCCTTTGACATACATCATATTTTTGCACAAATGATCTAGCATCACGATAAATATTAGGCCAATATAAACCACCTTCGAGTACCTTATGAGCTGTCCTGTTCGGTCCAACATGTCCTCCTTCAAGTCCTTCGTGGCAAGCCTTTAAAACTTTTTCAAAATCCTCATCAGGGATGCATCTCCTTATGATTTGATCTGAATAGAGTCTAAACAAATAAGGTTCATCCCAAATAAAATATTTAGCATCAGTTTTAAATTTTTGCTTTTGGCTATGCCATTTTAAATGATCAGGAATTACACCACATGCTAAATAGTTCACAAAATCAGCAAACCACGGATCAGAGGAAGTGTTATTTATTAAATACAAATTTTCATCAGGAAATGCATCATTAATTAATCTTTCTTCCCCTTTTTCAAGCTCCAGTCTAGATAGATGATCAGCTACAGGATTTTCATCTCCTTTTCTATCTTTAATTTCTAAATCAAATTCCTGTAACAATAATACCCATCTAATTAACCGTGGTTTAGCATCTTTCTTTGCAAATAGATATTTAATAGCAGCATGATCAGTGTAAACTACAGTCTTAGAGCCTATCAGATATGGTCTAAACTTTTCACATGCATAAACAACAGATAAAAGTTCTTTTTCAGTGGTGGCATAATTTCTTTGTGCAGAATTTAAAGCCTGACTAGCATAATAAATGACATGAAGCTTCTTATCCTTTCGTTGACCCAGTACTGCTCCAACAGCAAAGTCACTAGCATCGCTCATGATCTCAAATGGCAAACTCCAGTCAGGTGGCTGAATAGTTGCTGCTGTCACCAATGCTTCCTTGATCCTATTGAACGCCTCAATACACTCGTCAGTAAAATCAAACTCGACATCCTTACATAGCAGCTTAAACAGAGGCAATGCAATCTTAGAAAAATCTTTTATAAACCTTCGACAGAATCCAACATGTCCCAGAAAACTTCTCAAAGTTTTTAAATTATTAGGAGGTGGAATTTTTGCAATCACTTCTACTTTAGCCCTATCAACTTCAATGCCATTTTTAGAAATCCTATGTCCTAAGACAATACATTCATTAACCATAAAATGACATTTTTCCCAATTAAGAACTAAATTTGACTCTGCACATCTAATCAGAACTTTTTCCAAGTTAATTAAACACTTCTCAAAATCAGACCCGAATACAGAAAAATCATCCATACATACCTCAATGCATGTCTCAATTAAATCAGAAAATATAGACATCATGCATCTCTGAAATGTAGCTGGAGCATTACACAAGCCAAATGACATTCTCCTATATGCAAATGTACCGTAAGGACATGTAAATGTAGTTTTATCTTGATCCTCAGGTGCAATTGGAACTTGATTATACCCAGAATAGCCATCTAAAAAGCAATAAAACTCATGACCAGCTAAACGCTCTAGCATTTGATCAATAAAAGGCAATGGAAAATGATCTTTCCTAGTCTTATCATTCAATCTCCTATAATCAATGCATACACGCCATCCAGTAGTAGGTCTAGTAGGTACTAATTCACCATTTTCATTTCTAATCACAGTCATACCTCCCTTTTTAGGCACTACTTGAACTGGACTCACCCACTGATTATCAGAGATAGGATGGATAATACCTGCATCGAGTAGTTTAATCACCTCTGATCTTACAGCTTCTTGTAGATGTGGATTCAGTCTCCTTTGGGGCTGTCTCACTGGCTTGTCATCCTCCTCCATATAAATTCGGTGTGTGCACAATGCTGGACTCAGTCCCTTGATGTCGGCTATCGTCCAACCTATTGCTCTAACATGCTTACTCAACACTTGGGTTAATGCATTTAATTGATCATCATTTAATTTATTACTTGCAATAAGAGGTAAAGTATCATTCTCACCAAGAAAAACATACCTCAAATATGATGGCAGCTCCTTCAATGTCAATGTAGGTGGCTTTTCAACAGACGGGACTAACTTGGATTCTTCTATCGCACATGTTACTTGCACAGGTAATCCTCCCTCACACTTACTTTCAACTAAGTCCTCACAACTCTCCACTAACTGCTCAAATTTCCTATAGGGATCATGTCTAGCAAAGAATTCTCTCTCAATCACCTCATCCTCCTGATAGATAGCTGTAACTCTATTACACGGGTAGGTGTCAGAACTAGCGTGTTGTGTTTTAGTTGTCTTAGAAATGTCAAACGACACTTGTTCATTACCTACTTTAAGTGTAATTTTACCATCATCCATATCAACCATAGCCCTACCAGTTTGCAGAAATGGTCTACCTAAAATCAGAGGAATATCAATGTCTTTTCCATATCAAGAACAACAAAGTTGACAGGGAAGATGAAGCTCTCTACTTGAACAGGAACATCTTCTACAATGCCTAAAGGAGTCCTAATAGATTCCCCAAGGGCGTCTGTGTCCCTGCGGGTTCGATTCCCCAGGATGTCTGCGTCAAGCGTTGCGGGTTCGATTCCCCAGGGTGTATGTGAGTTCTTGCGGGTTCGATTCCCCAAGGGCGATTGTATGTTTTCCTGCGGGTTCGATTCCCCATGATGTCCGTATCAAACCTTGCGGGTTCGATTCCCCAGGGTGTGTCTTTCTGCGGGTTCGATTCCCCAGAATATGTGTTGATTCCTACGGGTTCGATTCCCTAGGATGTATGTGAGTTCTTGCGGGTTCGATTCCCCAAGGGCGATTGTCTGTTTTCTTGCGGGTTCGATTCCCCAAGAACAAATTATACTAGATTATATCGAATATAAGAGGAAGAGTGAAATCCTGAAATACTTGAATATTTTCCTTATTTAAATTGTGCCTTTAAATTATGTCTTGCGATTATTTTACCATGGAATTTGAATTATGCTCATGTGGAAATCCGTGTTTGGAATCATGCCATTTAATTATTAGTGGATGAATGAATTAAATTGTATATTACCTATAAGCATGTTTTTACTAAATTTAATTAAAGGCTTTGAAACCTCATGATCATGTTTGTGTTAACTTACTCAGCAAGTTTTTGCTGACCAAACCATTTTTATCTCTTTTTCTTTCAGAGTTGAGAGTTATGCATCGTCATATGCATACACGGGAAGTTTGGGTTGATATATTATTTTGAATTTTTGTATTAGACTAGATCTTGCATGAACGGGCCTGTTTAACCCGTGATTAGGCCATGTTGGCCCTACATTTAAATTCCGCTGCAATACATATATGTAAATATTATTTTTCAGCTGCAACTTTGATGTATTATTCTTAAATTATATATGAATGGGCTATTTGAATGTTTTAAATACTGAAAAACCATAGCTTTGCATCTCTTTAGCAAGCTCGGAGAAACCGTGTCTTGCTAGGAAGGTGTGGCGGTGACATCCCGACCTGGGTGACCAAAAACCGGGGTGTTACAAGGTGGTATCAGAGCCCAGGATATTTTAAAGCTATCTATTTTAAAGAAAATATCTGATACCAAAGTTGGTATCAGAGCCCAGAATATTTCAAAGCTATTTATTTTAAAGAAAATATCTGATACCAAAGGTGGTATCAGAGCCCAGAATATTTTAAAGCTATTTATTTGAAAGAAAATATCTGATACCAAGTTGGTATCAGAGCCCGGCTATTTTTAAAGTATTATTTTTAAATCGTTATTATTTTTAAACTATTATTTTCAAACCCTTATTATTTTTAAAAGTACTATTAATATTTTGACTATTATTTAAATTTTAAAGTATTATTTCCATGGAGAAATTTTTATTTTAAAACCATGGGAAAAAAATATAAAGTGCATTAAATTATTTTTGGGGGGAATCATCATTTGCATTTGCATATTGCATTTCTTTTATGAACTTAGAATCTTGGCGAAATTGAACTTAGAATCTTGGCGAATATTAACTTAGATCTTTTGCCTGCACTAGATGACTTAGACGCTTGACATCAAATTAGAAACGCTAATTAGAGACTGATCTTGCCTTAGTTCTAGATCGCGTTCAACTAAGCGCACGCCTAAGCATAACAAATCTCGGCTTTAGCCATTCCTATCATGGTACGAACTAGAAAACTTCCTCATGTGGGACAATAAGAAAATCAAGTTTTATTAAAACACTTTTTATTCCAAAAATCTTGTTCGGATTTCCAAACAACAAATCCGAAAATTTGAAATTAGAAATTTACGAAACGTCTTGTTCGAGCGATCTATCTAAACCAAGATAAGCTAATCTATACACGTTATAACAGAAAATGGCGCCTAGGAGGAAACCAAGGAAGGTGAGTCCAAACGGCACTGACGCTAACCTTTCCAACACGCCCAACAACAGTGAAAGTCCTCAGAACCTAGGAGAGCAAGTGCCTCAAGCGCCCAATAATATGGAAGCACGTTTAAAAACGATAGAGGGAATCCTAGTAGCATTAGGAAATGCGGAGGTGCATAGGACACCTGCAACAGTACCTCCACCCGTAGCTCAAACCAACTATCTAGCATTGGTGAATCCCTATCAACCACCACGTTATGATGGGCAGGAGGATCCCGCCAAACTAGAGGGGTGGATCCGTACATTTGATAAGCTCTTGGATGCTATGAAATGTCCTGATGAGGCAAGGACACGAGTAGCAACCTACTACTTAGGAGGCGAAGCCGATGAGTGGTGGCAAGACCTCCAGAGGAATTTAGAGGAAGCTGAAGAAGCTTATTCGTGGACTAAACTTAAGGAGGATCTAAGGGACCGATTCTACCCCATGAGCACCAAGGCGGCAATGTACGAAGAGTTCTTATCACTGAAGCAAGAGGGATGGACGGTGCAGGAGTATTACACCCGGTTTAAGGAGTTGGTACGATTTGCTACGAGGATAGTACTGTAATACCCGAGAATTTTCCAACATAAAATAAAACAATAATTAAATAAATAAACAATAAATACAATAAATAAAATGAATAAATGAATCCAGCAAATAAAGAAATAAATAAAGATAAGGAAATGAGAAATGAGATTTAACTTAAAAAGGAATTAAAGGAATTTAATTAAATAAAAAGAATTGATTAAGGATAAATAAATTGTACACCGAAACCCGACACTAATGAACTCGAGGATTCGAATCCAAACATCCAATTAGACCCGAGTAAAAATTTAGAGAGAAAGTAGAAACCCGAAGATACCCCGGAAATCGGAATTCGGGAGCATAGAGGGATAGAAACCCGAAAGAGAGGCGGAAAAGCACGACGGATCGCACGACCCGCCCGGACCGAAGTCCAGGCGAAGTCGGCGCGGTGGCCGCGCGGTCTAAAGGCATTGGGCGCGCCACGACCGCGCCACGCGACAGATTCGCCCGTTGCGTGAATCTCTCGCCCGAACGCGGATTTTTCGACTTTCGGTTGAACGTCTCTCGACCCAAGACCCTTGGGGTCAGATTTTGGATGCCCTAGGTCTTAGATATCTATAAATAAGACCTCCTAGGAGCCCCGAACAATTTTACAAAACCCTACAACTTTCTACACATTCGAAACCCTAAATCCGGAGTCGTCGGAGGCACGAAACCAAGACGAACGCTGTTGGACGAAAATTCTAAGATCTCCATAGTCGTGGTAAGTCTCGATCCAATCCTTGTTCAATAAACGATTCGAAAACGAATCCTAATCTTCTTCTTTTCTCTTCTACACCTCGTATTGGATCTAGATCGTAGAACCCGACGAACGGAGAGGAGAAACGGTGGACTGGAAGCCACGCCTTCGAATAGACGATCCCGGACGTTCGTAAACTCTGTAAGTTAACTCTTACATGGTTTTGGGATGAATTAAAACATTCAAAACTAAAAGATTAACAAGAAATCGAAAATCTGTCAATTTATACTTTCTACCGACGCAACAGATTTGATGAATTTTTCCGAACCTTGAAACGACTTCAAACGGAAAAACTTAAAACACAAAAAACTTTCCTAAGGCTTAAATCCATCTACTGTAAATTTTGAGAATTTTTAGAGACGATTTGATAGGTGAAAACCAACCGAAACCGAACTGCTTGAATCTAGATCTTGAAATTCCTGGACAGAACTTAGGAATGATCTTGATCACGTTTTTGACATAGGATCTAGACTGTTTTAGATCTTTGGCCGAACATGAAAGTCGTAGATAATTGTCTTAAGATGATCTCTGTAAAATTTCATCAAATTTGGAGTTGAGTTACTATGGTAGAATTCGAAATCTTTAAACTGTGGTACATTAAATTCGGACAGAAATATTCTTCTGCGAAAATTGGTGATTTTGACCTGTTTAGGTATCTCGGATTGAAAAAGTTAAAATACGAAAGTTGTAGATCTCAATGTTTCTGAGTCAGTCGTGAAATTTTATAATTTTTGGAATTAAATCTGATTTTAGACGAATTTTAGAGTAAACTGTGGTTTACCGGAAACAAAATCTTGAAATCTTGTTGAAACATGGATTTAACCTTTAGGGTTGAAATGAGATGAAATATGATTTTTGAAAAGAACAAATTGAAATCAGATCTTAAAAAAATTAAATCCCCTTACAAACTTGATAAATTAAAATTAGGAGTGAGTGCTCTGCAGGGTGCCCCATAACTGCTTCACTTCGTGCCTTAATGGACGATGGTGACCCCGCGCGCTAAACTTGAAATGAGATATTGCCTAAACGGCGAAACATAGAGCCTACACTCTCGAGAATATCCACATGGGTTTCCCGAGGCTCCGGAGTGGTACTGGGTATGGCTGATACGGTTGCGGCCGCCGGGCTACCGGCTAAACTTGTTGACATCGCGATACTATCGTGAAACTTTGAGATACCAAATCAGGGATGTAATGTGGATATTAAACTAAATTAAATTAGATTAAATTATGTTGTTGTCTAGTTAAATTATTTAAATGCTTTCTTTAAATTATGGCTATTATTCTAAACCATACGATATGTGTTATTAAATAGAGCCCTGAAATAAATTATGCTATTGGATAGTTGATTAGATTAAATTGAATATTATGCTATTATCATGCTTTTAGTTATTTATTAAAGTTAATGGCTTTTAAACCCTACGATCATGCATGTGTTAACTTACTCAGCAAGTTTGCTGACCAACTTATTTTGGGGAAACATTATTTTTGCTTTTAAATTCGTACTTTAGATTATATTATGAACGGGCCTGTTTAACCCGTGTTTTGGCCATGTCGGCCCTATTTATATTTTCCGCTTCGATACTGTACTAAACCAATTATTTCCGCTGCGCTATACTATTATTATTTTCAATTATATTGTATGGGCTATCTTGAATGATTTAAATACTTTTAAATACTGCAATACCTAGCCTTGCATCTCTTTAGTAAGCTCGGAGAAACCGTGTCTTACTAGGGAGATGTGGCGGTGACATCCCGACCTGGGTGACCAAAAACCGGGGTGTTACAAGTTGGTATCAGAGCCCGGCTATTTTTAAACTATTATTTTTAAACCATTATTATTTTTAAACTATTATTAATATTTTGACTATTATTTTAAATTTTAAAGTATTATTTCCATGGAAAATTTTTATTTTAAACCCCATGGAAAAATATATATATATGGTGCATTAAATTATTATTTTTGGGGGGAATCATCATTTGCATTTGCATATTGCATCTCTCCTATGAACTTAGAATCTTGGCGAAACCTGAACTTAGAATCTTGGCGAATTCGAACCTAGGATCTTGGCGAAATTCGAACCTAGAATCTTGGCGAATATTAACTTAGATCTCTTGCTTGCGCTAGATGGCTAGTCAAGACGTGATGCAGTTGATGATCAGGATGATGAGCGTTCATCTCGATTCCCACCAAACCCTAGAGCAAATGAAGTACCGTATGGCTCAATTGGAGGCCAATTTACATCACATGGGCAACTTGAGAGAGGCGGATCATCACCGCATAAACCAACTCGAACGTCAAGTCCAAACCATCACTACACAAAACTTAATACTAAAGGAATACATCGATGCCCACGGGCAAGACTTAAACACTATCTTTGACGAGCTACTGCCGCCGAGTTCGGAGGAGGAAGATCCGGAGGAAGACCCTGCTACCCTGCCGGAGGACGTCATGAGACACTAGAGATTCTATTGTTAGATACTATTTTGCTAGGAAAATATTTCTACCTTTGTACTAAAATTTCTTTTGAGGAAATAAAATGCCCGATTTATTTATAATAAATCGAAAAAAAAAGGGTCGGACAGATCTGTCCGTACACAAAAAAAAGAATAAAAATTCGAAATAAAATAAATCAAAATAAAATAAAACCCCGAGGCGTACGGTGCTTCTTAGTTCGATCGAGCACCACGTGCTAAATTACAAAACACATATACGTTTGTAGAAATTGCTTAGACTATATGCTAAATTCACCAGTCCTAATCTATCCCATTTGTACCAGAATGGCACCCAGAGGAAGAGGAAGAGGAAGAACTCAACCCGCTACCCAAACCACCACTGAAACACCTACTAAAACACCACCAAACGTCACTGAACCGATTCAACCTGAGATGGAACAGCCCCAAGGTGCGCAGGACGCCCCCGCACCGAACAATGTGGGCGATCGTCTTAGGACGATAGAGGAAGTGTTGATTGCGCTCGGAAACGCGCAAGTCAACCAGGGTCAAGCTGCGGCGGTACCTCCGCCCCAAGCTCGCCCTAACTACCTGGCGATGGTGAATCCTTACCAGCCGCCCCACTATGCTGGTGAGGAGGATCCAGCCAAACTGGAAGAGTGGATCCGGACCTTCGACAAGCTGCTGGGAGCAGTTAAATGTCCGGAAGGAGAAAGAGTGCATGTCGCCTCATACTACTTGGGAGGCGAAGCTGACGACTGGTGGCAGGCGACGCAAGCCAAACTGACTGAAGATGACGAGCCCTACTCGTGGATGGAGATGATGGAACTACTCATGGATCGATTCTATCCCTTGAGTACTAAAGCTGCCATGTACGAAGAGTTCCTATCGCTGAAGCAAGGAGGCCAAACGGTGCAGGAATACTACACACGCTTCAAGGAGCTGGTGAGGTTCGCACCAAGGCTAGTGCCTACTGATGCAGAAAAGGCACAGAAGTTCGAGACGGGACTGAACCTGTCTGTGCGCGAGGTGATCGCGGGGGTACACTACCCCGATTTGCAAGGTGTGTATGACCGCGCTGTGGCGGTAGCACGCGTGCAGCAGCTGAAAAGAAGGGTGAATGGGGAGTCCAGCCGGGGTCCCCAAGATAAGAGAAGCCGAGACTCAAGAAACGAGAACAACACTGGAATGAACTAGCAGCGCAGAGGGTCGAATAGGCCCCAACAAAACAACACTGGGAGGAGGTTCAACCAAGAAGATCCGGTACCACCTTGCCCGAGATGTGGACGACCCCATCTGGCAAGGGGATGCCCGCAACAAGGCGCCTGTTACCGATGCGGTCGAATGGGTCACGTTCGACGGGATTGCCGAACTAGGCTCGAGAACATAACGAGAAGGGACGATTTGGTCGCGGGGCAAGAACAGCCTCAAAATCAAAATGGGCGAAACGGGAATAACCAAGGGTACATACCCCCTCAAAATAGGCCGCAAAACCAGAACCAAAACCAACGACCTCCGCCCCCTCAGAATCAAAACCAGCAACAAAATCAGCAGCCGAATGCGAATCAGCAGGGCAATCAGGGACGCCCTATGGGGAGGCTGAACGTGGTGAACCAAGCGGACGTGCCTGCGCAAGGAGAAGTGATGGCAGGTACATTTTATGTGCACAAAAACCCGGACGTGTTCCCTGAGGACGTTCCGGGCATGCCACCTGAGAGAGATCTTGAATTCACTATAGATCTCATTCCGGGGATAGAGCCTGTCTCAAAAGCTCCGTACCGGATGGCACCACTGGAAATGAAGGAGTTAAAGGAACAACTCGAGGAACTATTAGGAAAGGGTTACATAAGACCGAGTACATCCCCTTGGGGAGCACCGGTTTTATTTGTTAAGAAGAAAGACGGAGGACTACGTCTTTGCATAGATTACCGAGGACTAAACCAAGTGACCATCAAGAATAAATACCCCCTACCGAGAATAGAGGATCTGTTTGATCAACTGAAGGGAGCTTCAGTATTCTCGAAGATCGATTTGCGATCTGGGTATCATCAATTGAGGATCGCCAAAAAGGACATTCTGAAGACGGCATTTCGAACGCGATATGGCCATTACGAGTTCACAGTGTTATCCTTCGGGTTAACAAATGCTCCGGCCATGTTCATGAATCTCATGAACAACGTGTTCCGAGAACTGTTAGATCAGTGCGTCGTAGTGTTCATTGACGACATCCTGATCTACTCAAAGAGCGAGGAAGAGCATGCAAAACATTTACATCAAGTGTTAGAAATCTTGCGAAGAAATCAGCCATACGACAAGCTGTCGAAATGCGATTTCTGGTTGAAAGAAGTTGCATTTCTCGGACACATAGTATCCGCTGATGGAGTATCAGTGGATCCGGCAAAGGTTTCTGCTGTGACGGAGTGGGCAACTCCGAAGAGTCCAACGGAAATAAGGAGTTTCCTTGGATTAGCCGGGTATTATAGACAATTTGTGAAGGACTTTTCAAGGATTGCACGTCCTTTGACCCAGCTACTGAAGAAAGGAGCAAAATACGAGTGGACCGAAGCGTGTGAGACCGCGTTTCAAGAGCTGAAGAGACGACTCACAACCACACCCGTATTAACACTACCATCAGAGAATGGTGACTTCGAAGTTTACAGCGATGCTTCGAAGGAAGGTTTAGGTTGTGTCTTGATGCAAGACTCAAGAGTCGTAGCCTATGCATCACGCCAACTAAAACCCCACGAGGAGAATTATCCGACCCACGACCTGGAGTTGGCAGCGGTCGTTTTCGCTCTAAAGATATGGAGACATTATCTTTATGGGCGGAAGTGTCGAATGTTCACCGACCACAAGAGCTTGAAATATATATTCACTCAGAAGGAGTTGAATTTGAGACAGCGAAGGTGGTTGGAACTTATTAAAGACTACGATTTAGAGATAGCATACCACGAGGGGAAGGCGAATGTGGTAGCCGATGCCCTAAGCCGGAAAACCCAACACGTGACAAACTCGTTGGTAATTCCGCCGGCATTGTACATGGAATTGGCAAGATTGGAGTTAGAACTTGTGCATCCTGGCACAGTGAGAGAAACGGTCAATGCCATGGTCGTAGAAACTCCAATATTGGACGAGATTCGACTCGCTCAACCGGGCGACCCGAAACTCGAGAAGATAAAAGGGTATATTGCCGAAGGAAAGGCAATAGGATTTGCTGTCCACGAGGATGGAAGCACCCGTTTTAAAGGGAGATGGTGTGTGCCCCTTAAATGTGCCGAGTTGAAGCTAAGGTTGATGGAGGAAGGGCACAACACGCCATATTCCGTACATCCTGGAGGTGACAAGCTATACAAAGATCTGAAGAAGATCTATTGGTGGCCGGGAATGAAGAAGGAAGTGGCGAACTTCGTGGCGAGATGTCTCACCTGCCAAGAGGTTAAGGCAGTGCGACATAAACCCTTAGGATTGATGCAACCACTAGAGATTCCAAGTTGGAAGTGGGATAGCATCTCAATGGACTTTGTCTCGGGATTACCCCGATCACCTAAAGGCATGAACAAGATTTGGGTGATTGTGGATAGGCTAACAAAGACAGCCATATTTATCCCAATGAAAGACACGTGAACTATGGACCAATTGGCCCGAGCCTACATTGATAATGTGGTACGACGACATGGAGTACCACATGATATCATTTCCGATAGAGACAGTAGATTTGTCTCTCATTTCTGGACGGAGTTACAAAAAGCTCTCGGTACTCAAATCAAAATGAGCACCGCATTCCACCCGATGACGGATGGACAAACCGAGAGAACAATCCAAACACTAGAAGACATGCTGAGAGCATGTGTGTTGGAATTCAAAGGAAATTGGGAATCTCATTTACCCTTGATTGAGTTTTCCTATAATAATAGCTACCATGCTAGCATCGGCATGGCACCTTTCGAGGCGTTGTATGGACGAAAGTGCCGAAACCCATTGAGCTGGGAAGAAAATGATAAGTCCGTGGTGGTGGGACCACAACTTATCGAAGACATGGCTCAACAAATCAAGGTGATTCAAGGAAAAATGAGAGCCGCTCAAGACCGTCAAAAGAGTTACGCCGACGTGAGACGACGAGACCTAGAATTTCAAGTGGGAGATAGGGTCATGCTAAAGATATCACCCATGAAGGGGGTGATGCGCTTTGGCAAGCGAGGGAAGTTAAGTCCTCGATATATAGGACCTTACGAAATTCTAAAACGAGTCGGAACTCTAGCCTACCGATTGGCTTTACCGCCACACTTAGATAGAGTTCATAATGTCTTCCATGTTTCTCAACTAAAGAAGTATGTGCCGGACCCGACACATATACTTCAACCGGAGATAATTGAGCTCGATGAAGATTTGACTTACGAGGAAGTCCCAGTGCGTATTCTTGACACTAAGGAGCGAGTAACGAGGAACAAAACCGTCAAAATGATCAAGGTTCTTTGGTCAAATCACGAAAGTGAGACGGCAACTTGGGAAGTTGAATCCGACATGAGAGAACGCTACCCGACATTGTTCCAAACCGATACCGACACAGTTATGGGGACATAACTGCAATCTTAAGGGGGAGAGGATGTCATACCACCTATTTTTCGTGCACTTTTGTAAACTTTTGAACTACGTTATGGCTTGATCCCTTTACCGGGTACGTAGGCAGTTTAGAAGTTTTAATTCTAAGTTCAGTCACAATATAATAGAACAAACACAAGACCTTAGCACGAGAAAAGCCGTAACACAACTTTGAGGACGAAGTTGATTCTTAAGGAGGGTAGACTGTAATACCCGAGAATTTTCCAACATAAAATAAAACAATAATTAAATAAATAAACAATAAATACAATAAATAAAATGAATAAATGAATCCAGCAAATAAAGAAATAAATAAAGATAAGGAAATGAGAAATGAGATTTAACTTAAAAAGGAATTAAAGGAATTTAATTAAATAAAAAGAATTGATTAAGGATAAATAAATTGTACACCGAAACCCGACACTAATGAACTCGAGGATTCGAATCCAAACATCCAATTAGACCCGAGTAAAAATTTAGAGAGAAAGTAGAAACCCGAAGATACCCCGGAAATCGGAATTCGGGAGCATAGAGGGATAGAAACCCGAAAGAGAGGCGGAAAAGCACGACGGATCGCACGACCCGCCCGGACCGAAGTCCAGGCGAATTCGGCGCGGTGGCCGCGCGGTCTAAAGGCATTGGGCGCGCCACGACCGCGCCACGCGACAGATTCGCCCGTTACGTGAATCTCTCGCCCGAACGCGGATTTTTCGACTTTCGGTTGAACGTCTCTCGACCCAAGACCCTTGGGGTCAGATTTTGGACGCCCTAGGTCTTAGATATCTATAAATAAGACCTCCTAGGAGCCCCGAACAATTTTACAAAACCCTACAACTTTCTACACATTCGAAACCCTAAATCCGGAGTCGTCGGAGGCACGAAACCAAGACGAACGCTGTTGGACGAAAATTCTAAGATCTCCATATTCGTGGTAAGTCTCGATCCAATCCTTGTTCAATAAACGATTCGAAAACGACTCCTAATCTTCTTCTTTTCTCTTCTACACCTCGTATTGGATCTAGATCGTAGAACCCGACGAACGGAGAGGAGAAACGGTGGACTGGAAGCCACACCTTCGAATAGACGATCCCGGACGTTCGTAAACTCTGTAAGTTAACTCTTACATGGTTTTGGGATGAATTAAAACATTCAAAACTAAAAGATTAACAAGAAATCGAAAATCTGTCAATTTATACTTTCTACCGACGTAACAGATTTGATGAATTTTTCCGAACCTTGAAACGACTTCAAACGGAAAAACTTAAAACAAAAAGAACGTTCCTAAGGCTTAGATCCATCTACTGTAAATTTTTGAGAATTTTTAGAGACGATTTGATAGGTGAAAACCAACCGAAACCGAACTGCTTGAATCTAGATCTTGAAATTCCTGGACAGAACTTAGGAATGATCTTGATCACGTTTTTGACATGGGATCTAGACTGTTTTAGATCTTTGGCCGAACATGAAAGTCGTAGATAATTGTCTTAAGATGATCTCTGTAAAAGTTCATCAAATTTGGAGTTGAATTACTATGGTAGAATTCGAAATCTTTAAACTGTGGTACATTAAATTCGGACAGAAATATTCTTCTGCGAAAATTGGTGATTTTGACCTGTTTAGGTATCTCGGATTGAAAAAGTTAAAACACGAAAGTTGTAGATCTCGACGTTTCTGAGTCAGTCGTGAAATTTTATAATTTTTGGAATTAAATCTGATTTTAGACGAATTTTAAAGTAAACTGTGGTTTACCTGAAACAAAATCTTGAAATCTTGTTGAAACATGGATTTAACCTTTAGGGTTGAAATGAGATGAAATATGATTTTTGAAAAGAACAAATTGAAATCAGATCTTAAAAAAATTAAATCCCCTTACAAACTTGATAAATTAAAATTAGGGGTGAGTGCTCTGCAGGGTGCCCCCTAACTGCTTCAGTTCGTGCCTTAATGGACGATGGTGACCCCGCGCGCTAAACTTGAAATGAGATATTGCCTAAACGGCGAAACATAGAGCCTACACTCTCGAGAATATCCACATGGGTTTCCCGAGGCTCCGGAGTGGTACTGGGTATGGCTGATACGGTTGCGGCCGCCGGGCTACCGGCTAAACTTGTTGACATCGCGATACTATCGTGAAACTTTGAGATACCAAATCAGGGATGTAATGGGGATATTAAACTAAATTAAATTAGATTAAATTATGTTGTTGTCTAGTTAAATTATTTAAATGCTTTCTTTAAATTATGGCTATTATTCTAAACCATACGATATGTGTTATTAAATAGAGCCCTGAAATAAATTATGCTATTGGATAGTTGATTAGATTAAATTGAATATTATGCTATTATCATGCTTTTAATTATTTATTAAAGTTAATGGCTTTTAAACCCTACGATCATGCATGTGTTAACTTACTCAGCAAGTTTGCTGACCAAAACTGTTTTTATTCCTTTTCTTACAGAATATGTAGATTGAGCATGTGTGAGCACGATTCATGCATGGGATTTTGGGGAAACATTATTTTGCTTTTAAATTCGTACTTTAGATTATATTATGAACGGGCCTGTTTAACCCGTGTTTTGGCCATGTCGGCCCTATTTATATTTTCCGCTGCGATACTGTACTAAACCAATTATGTCCGCTGCGCTATACTATTATTATTTTCAATTATGTTGTATGGGCTATCTTGAATGATTTAAATACTTTTAAATACTGCAATACCTAGCCTTGCATCTCTTTAGTAAGCTCGGAGAAACCGTGTCTTACTAGGGAGATGTGGCGGTGACATCCCGACCTGGGTGACCAAAAACCGGGATGTTACAAGTACCAACCGACTCTGACAAGGCTCAGAAGTTCGAGATGGGTCTGAACCTTAGTATCCGGGAGATACTTGCAGTAGGACAATTCACGAACCTGCAGACGGTTTGTGATCGAGCTGTAGCAATTGATCGAGTCCAGCAACTGAAGCGTAAGGAAAATGGGCAGTCGAGCAAGGACTCGCAAGGAGTTGAGAAGAAGAATCGGAGCAATAACGGTGGACAAGATAGGAACGAGAATAAGGATTTCTATAATGGGAGAAATGGCATACGTCGTACAGTCGTACCACGTTGCCCACAGTGCCACCAAGCCCATCTGGTGCGCGAGTGCCCAAGGCGTGGGACTTGTTATAGATGTGGTGGGGAAGACCACATGATTAGAGAATGTAATGTTCGTGAGGAGATGATTGAGAAGAGGATAGAATTGGTAAACCCTCTGCAAGGAGATCAAGGAAGAGAATAATAAGTAGGCAGTTATGGGGACATAACTGACGTCCTAAGGGGGAGAGGATGTGATACCCCGTAAAAAAAATTTATTTTCGGAGTTCGATTCGATAAGATGTATCCTAAATCATAAATAAACAAATTCAAATTGTTTTGAACTACATCATGACTTGATCCCTTCACCGGGTACGTAGGCAGCTTAGAAGTCTTTATTCTAAGTTCAGTCACAAAATAATAAAACAAACAAAAGACCTTAGCACGAGAAAAGCCGAAACACAACTTCGAGGACGAAGTTGATTCTTAAGGAGGGTAGACTGTAATACCCGAGAATTTTCCAACATAAAATAAATACAATAAATAATATAATAAATATAATAAACATGATAAAGGGATAAAGAATAATAAAAGATGAGAAATGAAATTTAAATTAAAAAGGAATCAAAGTTCCGAGAACCCGGGAGTCCGAAGGCAATTTAATTGAATAAATGGTTACACGGGGACCCGACACCGATAGACTCAAAAACTCGAGTCCAAATATAAATTTAGGTCTGAATAAAATTAAGATAGGAAATCGGAGCCCGAAAATATCCCGAAAATCCGAATCCGGGAACATAGAGGGATAGAAGTCCGAAAGAGAGGAGGAAAGACCCGACGGATCGCACGACCCGGCCCAGACCGAAGTCCAGGCCAGGATGGCGCGGTCTCCGCGCGCTCTCAAGGGGAAAACCGCGCCAAGGGCGCGCCGGCAGGGCAGTTGCGGCGTTCCGCGATTTTCTCGCCCGATTCCGGATTTTTCGACTTTCGGTTGAACATCTTTCGACTCTAGTGTAACACCCCGGTTTTTGGTCACCCAGGTCGGGATGTCACCGCCACACCTCTCTAGCAAGACACGGTTTCTCCGAGCTCACTAAAGAGATGCAAGGCTATGGTTTTTTCAGAATTTAAAACATTCAAACAGCCCATTCATATATAATTTAAAAATAATACATCAAAGTTGCAGCGGAAAATAATATTTACATATATATTGCAGCGGAATTTAAATATAGGGCCAACAAGCCCTAATCACGGGTTAAACAGGCCCGTTCATGCAATTCATATCTAAGGCTAGAATAATAAAAGAAGATAATATTTCCCCGAATATCCCATGCATGCATATGATGATGCATATTCTTCATACTCTGTAGGAAAAAGAAAGTAATGGTTTTGATCAGCACTACGTGCTGAGTAAGTTAACACATACAGGATCATGGGGTTTCAAAGCCATTAGTTAAATTTTAAGAAAACATGTACACAATACCCCATAATTTAATTTATTATCTAACAACAATTTAATTGCAAAATTAAATAGACAGAGATTCCATAACATCACAGTATTGCTTGCAAGGTAAATAATTGCATAACATAACTTAAAAGCATAATTTAAATAAGCGAAGGGAAGTATAAGTCTTTTAAATTTTTCCCGTTAATCCCTAGCCAAGTATCAAGATTTTTATTTGTAGTCAAGTTTCTCTCGCCGTTTTGGCATAGTTTCTCATGTTCAACACCATCGTTCAATCAGGCACGATGTGCAAAGCTAGGATGACACCCTGCAGAGCACTCACCCCCTACGTAGATTACTCTCGTCCGTTTAGGCACGAAGCAAAAAGCTAGAGGGGCACCCGATTGAGCACTCACCCCTACATAGGTTACTCTCGTCCGTTTAGGCATGAAGCAAAAAGCTAGAGGGGCACCCGATGGAGCACTCACCCCCTACATAGGTTACTCTCGTCCGTTTAGGCACGAAGCAAAAAGCTAGAGGGGCACCCGATGGAGCACTCACCCTCTACGTAGAAAGCTCAAACTAGCTATAACGGGATTTCGAAAATGTTTGTTTATGTATTTTATCTCAAAGGAGTTTCCACTCATTTAAACCTTAAAGGACAATTTCTCAAATTTAGTAAGTTTCTCAAAATATACTATTTCAGGACGCTATCCGCTCCGATATCGTTTAAAATCCTTTTCAACAAGATTTTTCAAGATTTGACTCGGTCAACCACAGTTTACTCAAAATTTCAGTAAAAATCGAGTTTAATTCCAAAAATTCTGAAATTTCACCACTGACTCAGAAACATCGAGATGAACAAGTTTCATGTTTTAACTTTTTCAATCCGAGTTACCGAAATAGGTCAAAATCATCAATTTTCGTCATAACCTAAATCTGTCCGAGATTCGTATACAACAGTTCAAGATTATCAAGATCTAACATAGCAAATCAACTCCAAATTTAATGAAATTTTACAGAGATCATATTAAGACATTTATCTACAACTTTCGTGTTCAGCCAAAGATCTAAATCGGTCTGGAACCTATGTCAAAAATGTGATCAAGATCGGACCTAAGTTCTGTCAAGAATTTCAAGATCTAGTTTCAAGCAGTTCGGTCTTGGTTGGTTTTCACATATCAAATCGTCTCTAAAAATTCTGAAAATTTTACAGTAGATAGATCTAAGCCTTAGGAACGTTTGTTGTGTTTTAAGTTTTTCCGTTTGAAGTCGTTTTAAGGTTCGAAAAAATTCGTCAAAACTGTTGCGCCGGTAGAAAACATTCAATGGCAGATTTACGCAAGATTCGATTCAAGCTTTTAGGTTTCGTGTTTTAGTTACTCCCAAAACCATGTAAGTATTAACTTACCTATGTTGGATTGTCCGGCTCGTCAAGTTCATAGGCGTGGCTTCCACGTCCTTCGTTTTCCCTCCGAGATCCTCCATTCTCCCTCCTTCTCACCACCAACCTACGGTTGTGGAGTGTTGGATCTCGTCCAAGGTGCCTTCTTCTCCGTCGAAGTCGTTCAACGATCTAATCTCTGTATTTTTTTTCTATTCTCTTCGTTCATCTCTTTTTTTTTTCTTTTTTGTACGTATAAATCTTTTTTTTTAGCAACCCCCTATGAAGATGATGGGAATGTTGTTTAAAAAAGGGTGAAGGGTCGGCAAAATTGGAAGTTAAATCTTCCCAAGATTTACTCCAACTATCTTCTTGTTATCTTCTAGATATCCTACACATATATTAAATATATAATATATATTGCATATCATCTTAAAGATATGCTACATTAAATATATAATATATATTGTTGTAGTTATTTATTAATTCCTTCTATTTTATTTTTTTGTGTACATAGAATTGATTTGAATAGCACAATAGATGAAGAAGATTAAATTTTGAAAGGAGTAATCGGCGTTAGATTTAGGGATTTAGAATCAAAGATTTATTCCAAATCTTTTCCTATCATATTGGATTTGACAATATACTAAAAATAGAGTGAATCTTGTCATATTAATAAATATTGTAACACCCCGGTTTTGGTAACCCAGGCCGGGATGCCACCGCCACACCTCCCTAGCAAGACACGGTTTCTCCGAGCTCACTAAAGAGATGCAAGGCTATGGTTTTTCAGAATTTAAAATATTCAAACAACCCATTCATATATAATTTAAAAATAATACATCAAAGTTGCAGCGGAAATATAAATTGTGCAGCGGAAATAAAGTATAAGGGCCGACATGGCCAAAACACGGGTTAAACAGTCCCGTTCATGCAAGTCGTAATTAAATGCAGGGATTTAAAATAGAGATTTCCCCAAATGTTCCCATGTATGCATATGACGATGCATAATCTTCATACTCTGTAAGAAAAAAGGGGATAAACGGTTTGGGTCAGCAAAAACGCGCTGAGTAAGTTAACAGTTAGCATGATTTAGGGGTTTCAAAGCCTTTAATTAAATTTAATAAAAAGATGCTTGTAGGTAATACACAATTTAAGTTAATCATCCACTAATAATTAAATGGCATAATTTAAAACATAGTTTTCCACGTGATCATAATTCAACTTACATAGTAAAATGATTTGCAAGGCATAAATAAATAAATACTTAAAAACATTAAATCTTTTATTTTCCCGTTACGTAACCATTTCTCAATATTCAATTTAGCCGGCAATCCGGCGGCCGCAGCCAATTTTATAAAATCTGAGCTTTTTAATATATTTCCCGTTACGCCATCATCTCAACAATATATCATTTAGCCGGTGATCCGGCGGCCGTAGCCAATTTCATAAATATCATTTAGCCGGTGATCCGGCGGCCGCAACCAATTTCATAAATATCATTTAGCCGGTGATCCGGCGGCCTCAGCCAATTTCATAAGTATCATATCTCATTTAGCCGGTAGCCCGGCGGCCGCAGCCTATCCGCCATACCCAGTACCACTCCGTCGAGCCTCGAGTAACCCATATGGATACACCCGAGAGGGTAGGCCCGTTGGCTCTTGTAGCCAAATTCGCCATATCCAGTACCACTCCGTCGAGCCTCGAGTAACCCATACGGATACACCCAAGAGGATAGGCCCAAAAATAAGATGCCGTTTTGGCAATCTTTCGCGCGTAGTAATCATTGCCGTTTTGGCACGAAATGAATAATTAGGAGGGCACCCTGCAGAGCACTCACCCCCTAATTTTATGTAACCAATGTAACCGATATCGTTTCAACTTTAGTGTAACGGGATTTTCAAAAATATAGCTTTATCGTATCACAAGATTTCGACCGTTTGTTTAGAAATTTCAAGATCTCACAAGTTTAAAACCGATCGATGTTACAGTTTACGCCCTTTCAGTTTAAAAATCCATTTCTTAGGCGATTGATCTGAAATTTTCACAGTATCTCAAAAACATCCCAACGAACAACTTTCGTGTTTTAAGTTTTTCGGAAAAAAGATGGGAAGCATGTCAAAAATCAAGTTTTCTACACAAATAGTGTGCTGCCAGGATTCAGGTTTGACAACGTTAAAAGATTCGACTTTTTAACATATCAAATGGACTCCAAAAATTCTGAAATTTTATAGGCACATACTAGACATGATTAGCTACAACTTTTGTTTAGATCACAAAGATCAAATCGGACTAGAAATGGTAGAAATATGCTCATCAAGTTCGGTTAAGTAATCTGTCAAGGTTCTTGATTTCGGTACTAACGCAGATCGGATCGGCTCAGGTTCGGAGGTTCAAATCTCAATGAAAAATTCTGAAAACTTGCAGTAATGTTCTAAACTCATAGATCTACAATTCTTATGTTCAACGCCAATCCTAGATCGGGCTAGATCTAAGTAAAAATAACCAACAAGTTCGAATAAAGAATCTATCACCATTTCAAGATCTAAGTCGATGGCAGGTCTGTTCATGGTCGTTTTCGGATATCAAAACACGATGAAAAATTATGAAATTTTTACAGTAGCTAGATTAATGGCTTAGGAATGTTTTTCATGTTTTAGGTTTTTCCGTTTGAGCAGTTTTAGGGGTTCAAAAAATTCATACGAAAACGCTGCGCCGGGGGTTTTTCTTGTTGACAGATTTTAGAGTTTCTAAATCTCTATGTTTGGTTGCATTTTAAGTCACCCAAAACCATAGTAAGGTTAACTTACAGAGATTGTGTTCTTGAGTCGTCCTAGGGTCGTTCGGCTCGTCCAAAAACCTACGAACGGATCTACGAAATGCAAAGTTCCCGACTTTGGCCACGAACGTATTTGCAATCAACGATTCAAGAGTTAGATTGGGGATTTGAGAGGAAAAACGAGATTGAGAACCTAAGATACTACTTACCAAAGATCTAAGCACTGTGATGCTTGATCTACACACTTCCTCGGTCGGATTTGGTTGCCGGAAGGTCACCGGAAGTTCGCCGGAAGTTCGTCGGAAAGGTGTTTTGGCTTTGGGAGAGTTTGGGATGAGGAAGGGATTTGAAAGGATGATAATGGGGTGTTGGGGGTGTATTTTGGCCATTAAAGGGACAAAAATCCGACAAGTGATCGGCTGCTACAGTACCCGCACGTGCTACAGTAGTGCTACAGTAGCCACGTGCTACAGTAACAATTTTTTTTTATTTTATTTTATTTTATTTTGTTATTTTTTTTAAAATATTAAGATTTCTTATCTTCAAAAAAAAATAAAAATCATAATGTGGGAATTATCCGTGATCGTTGGGACAATTTGATAAACTCGTTTCGAGTTGCTATCTTCCGATAAATAATTAATTCCGCTCTCTCGGAATTATTTCGGTTTTAATAATTAAATCCAATTCTTTATTTTTGGATTTAAATTTTTGATGGCGATTTCTCGGGTATTACAATCTACCCTCCTTAAGAATCAACTTCGTCCCCGAAGTTGCGCGACTTATTGACCGATTGATTGATTGCGATTGTATCATTGTGTTTTGTTGTTTGATATTATTTGACTGAACCCAGAATTGAAATTTCTAAGTTGCCTACGTACCCTGTGAAGGGATCAAGTCATTACGTAGTTCAAAACAATTTGAATTTGTTTATTTGGGATGCAAAATATTCGGGTCGTTACAAATATAGACTAAATATTTGTTTCCAATTATTTTGCTATGTATATATATAGATTGTTTGTTATTATTATTATTATTATTATTATTATTATTATTATTATTATTATTATTATTATAAAATAAAGTGTTAATTAATAATTATGCTAATAGTAATTACACACGTAATAAAATAATTTTAATATATAAATAAATGGATTAATTTAAAATATATTTAGAATAATGTAGGGTATTACAAAACTCCTATCTTAATTTTATTTGGATCTCAATTTAATTTCGGATTCGAAATATTGAGTCCATCTATATTTGGTTCCCGTGCAATAATTTATTTAATTAAATTATTTTCGAATTCACGGGTTCTTGGAATTTTGATTCCTTTTTAAATTAAATTCGATTTCTCATTTTCTTATGATTCTTTATCCATGTATTATATTTATTTAAATATTGTATTTATTTATTATCTATTTATTTATTTTATGTTGCAAAATTCTCGGGTATTACATCTAGACTCTTAGAGTCAGATCTTGGACGCCCTAGGCCTTATTTATCTATAAATAAGACCTCCTAAAAGCTCCGAATACGTTTGAAACCCTATGAAATCTCTCTATACGTCGAACCCTAATCCCGGAGTCATCGGAGGCACAACACCGAGATGAGGGACTGACTTGGACGAATTTGGGGTCTTCTATCGCCTTGGTAAGATCCGATCTATTCCTCTATACATTCTTGATTCGAAAACGAATCCTAACCTCATCATTTTTCTATTCTAAACCCCCGATCCGGATCGAGAGCGAAGAACCCGACAAACGGAGAGGATAAATGGAGGACTGGAAGCCACGCCTCCGAATCGACGATCCCGGACACTCAACAATCTGTAAGCTAATGCTTACACGGTTTTGGGAGTATTTAAAATATTTAAATCTAGAAACTTAATCAAAACTTTCGTAAATCTGTCAACATGTGATTTCTAACGGCGCAGTAGTTTTGTTTAATTTTTCCGAACCTTAAAACGACTTCAAACGAGAAAACTTAAAACACGAAAAACGTTCCTAAGACATAGATCTATCAACTGTAAAATTGTCATAATTTTTCATCGTGTTTTGATATCTAAAAACGACCACGAACAGACCTGCCTTGGGTTTAGATCTTGAAACGGTGACAGAACTTCAGTTCGAACTTGTTGGTGATTTCTACATTAGATCTAGACCGATCTAGGCTTGGTGTTGAACATAAGAGTTGTAGATCTATACGTTAAGAACACCTCCGTAAAATTTCAGAATTTTTTGTGATGATTTGATACATGAAATCCACCCGAAACCGAACTGCTAGGATGTGAATCTTGAAATTCTTGACGGAACTTAGGTCAGAACTTGATGACGTTTTTGACTAGGGTTCTAGGCTGATTTAGATCCTTTGCCGAACATGAAAGTTGTAGATAAACGTCTTAAGATGGTCTCTGTAAAATTTCATTAAATTTGGAGGTGATTTGCTATAGTAGAATTTGAAATCTTTAAACTGTGACATATAAAATTCGGACAGATTTGTGTTTCCGCGAAAATTGGTGTTTATGACCTATTTCGGTGTCTCGGATTGAAAAAGTAAAACACGAAAGTTGTAGATCTCGATGTTTCTGAGTCAGTCGTGAAATTTTGGAATTTTTGGAATTAAATCTGATTTTAGACGAATTTTAGAGTAAACTGTGGTTTACCGGAAATCAAATCTTGAAATCTTATTGAAACTTGTGAAATTTGCGAAACTTGTTTTGAGCTTGCGGGTTCGATTCCCCAAGGGCGTCTGTGTCCTTGCGGGTTCGATTCCCCAGGATGTCTGCGTCAAGCCTTGCGGGTTCGATTCCCCAGGGTGTATGTGAGTTCTTGCTGGTTCGATTCCCCAAGGGCGATTGTATGTTTTCCTGCGGGTTCGATTTCCCAGGATGTCCGTGTCAAACCTTGCGGGTTCGATTCCCCAGGGTGTGTCTTTCTGCGGGTTCGATTCCCCAGAATATGTGTTGGTTCCTACGGGTTCGATTCCCTAGGATGTATGTGAGTTCTTGCGGGTTCGATTCCCCAAGGGCGATTGTCTGTTTTCTTGCGGGTTCGATTCCCCAAGAACAAATTATACTAGATTATATCGAATATAAGAGGAAGAGTGAAATCCTGAAATACTTGAATATTTTCCTTATTTAAATTGTGCCTTTAAATTATGTCTTGCGATTATTTTACCATGGAATTTGAATTATGCTCATGTGGAAATCCGTGTTTGGAATCATGCCATTTAATTATTAGTGGATGAATGAATTAAATTGTATATTACCTATAAGCATGTTTTTACTAAATTTAATTAAAGGCTTTGAAACCTCATGATCATGTTTGTGTTAACTTACTCAACAAGTTTTTGCTGACCAAACCATTTTTATCTCTTTTTCTTTCAGAGTTGAGAGTTATGCATCGTCATATGCATACACGGGAAGTTTGGGTTGATATATTATTTTGAATTTTTGTATTAGACTAGATCTTGCATGAACGGGCCTGTTTAACCCGTGATTAGGCCATGTTGGCCCTATATTTAAATTCCGCTGCGATACATATATGTAAATATTATTTTTCCGCTGCAACTTTGATGTATTATTTTTAAATTATATATGAATGGGCTGTTTGAATGTTTTAAATACTGAAAAACCATAGCCTTGCATCTCTTTAGCAAGCTCGGAGAAACCGTGTCTTGCTAGGGAGGTGTGGCGGTGACATCCCGACCTGGGTGACCAAAAACCGGGGTGTTACATCACTTCCTTGGTTTTGTTGCAGCTGTTGTTGAGGTTGAAAGTTCCTAGACTGTTGGTTAGGGTAAAAAGGTTGATTCTGATTTCTGTTCTGATTATAGTTTTGGTTCTGATTTTGGTTTTGAAAATTCTGATTTTGATTTGGGTAATTTTGATTTTGGTTTTGTGGATAAGGTGGACGGTTGTTTTGTGGGTAGGTGTTTTGTTGAAATTGAGAATTCTGATTTGGATAGAAGTTTTTATTTTGAGGACGGTTTTGATTGTAATTCTGCTGCTTGTTTCCCATGTAGTTCACATCTTCCACTTGTTCCTCAGTCCCCTCACACTGCATAGTCTCTTGAAGTCCTTGATCAAGCAGGTGACAGGCTGACGACTCGTGAGGTCCATGACAAATACCGCATCTCACAACTTCAGCTTGACCTTTCTTAAGCGTAGAAACCTCTCTCATCAAAGCATCTAACTTCGAATCTATAGCAACTGCCTTTTCTACCTCATATATTCCTCCTTTTGTTTTATTTCTAGCATTTTTCTTACCAGGAAATTTTTTCATGTTAGAAATCTTTTTCTCTATGATTTCCTTAGCTCTAGAAGGTCCTATAGATAGAAAAGAATCTCCAGCTGCTGCATCCAACAAATTCCTCCAATGATCAATCAGCCCATTGTAAAAGAAGTGCATCTGCTGCCAGTCTTCAAAGCCATGATTTGGACATCTCGCCAATAAAGTGTTGTATCTATCCCACGCTTCAAGTAAAGTTTCACCCTCATCTTGCACGAATTCTTTGATTTTTTCTTGTAATTCAATGACTTTGGATGGTGGGAAGAATTGTTCTAAAAAGGCTTCTAACATTTTATCCCAAGTAGTAACATCCCTTAATTGAAGTGAGTTGTACCAAGTTTTAGCTTTATCTCTGAGTGAAAACGAGAACAATCTCAACTTAATTTCATCACTGGCAACACCATTTATTTTCACTGTGTCACAATAGTCCAGAAAGTTTCTTATGTGTTCTACAACATCATTAGTAGGTGCTCCATTATATTGATTAGCTTGAACCATTGTGATTAGTGCCGGCTGAAGGGTAAATCTTAAAGCATCTACATCTGGCCTTGGAGTTCTATTAAGCAAATTTCCACTAGTTCCTTGTAAGTGTTCTTCAATGGTCATTTCAGCTTGATCATCATGCTCCAAATCACCACCGTTACCTCCATTATTACCCTGATTATCATTGTTATTCGCTGCCATGTTTAACCCACTGAACTGAGCAACTAATTGATTAGTTTGAATTGTTGAAACTCCAGTCGTTGGGGAATAGTCTTCTTCATCAAAGGATGAATTAATTAAAATTTCCAACTGAGCTGGTCTCCTACGTTTCCCTAATCTAATAGCTCTAAGAGTACGCTCAATTTCAGGATTATAAGCTATTTCTGCTGGTTTGTTTCGCACTGCAAATATTAAATAAAAATAAAATAAAATAAGTAACAGTTAAATTAATATTTAACTTAATAAATTTAAACTAATAAACTAAAAACAATTAAAAGTTCACAACAAATTCCCCGACAACGGCGCCAAAAACTTGATGGGTGATTTTCACTACTCATATTTTACCAAAAGCGGATGGTTGTCATCAAGTAATAAAAAACGGTGAATACCGGGTCGAACCACAGGGAATTTCAGAATATTATTTCATTCCGGAGAAATTTTAATTGTTTTAAGTTCATTAATTATATTATATATTTAAAAAGAGTTTGATTAATTCTAATGGTGATTAAATTAAAAATAGTGACATTAAATTTAAAATAAAGAAAATTAAAATTATAATTAATAAAGATATAGATGGGAGATGCTTGTAATATTTTAAATATTTCCATCTTTATATAAAATAGAAATTGCATATTGATTTAGCATTTTCCAATGTCTAAAAAGATCAATTTCTTAAAATTAATTATTTTATAAAGATTAAAAGTATTGTAATCTACTAATAATCAAATTATGCTTAAACGGATTTCATGGAAGCTGATTAAATTATCTAACATTCTGCAATCATTATTCTAAGCCTAAATTTGAGTCTTTCCCAAGCATACAAATTTTCCTATAGCAATTAAAAGTTACTGTGACGACCCGAATATTTCCGGATATTTTATACGAATACTTTGTACCCCAAAGAAACAAATTCGAATTGTTTTGAACTACGTAATGACTTGATCCCTTCACGGGGTACGTAGGCAACTCGGAAATTTCAATTCTGGGTTCAGTCAAATAATAACAAACAACGACACACAATAATACAATCGCTTAATCAAACAATTCCCGAACTCGCGAGAGGATGAAGTGCAACTTCGAGGACGAAGTTGGTTCTTAAGGGGGGGAGACTGTAATACCCGTAAATTTTAGAATATAAAAATAGGAATTAATCCAATAGGAAAGAAAGTTTTGTTCCGAGAACCCATAAACTCGGAAATGCTCGGAAATCAAAAGACGACGATTTAGAACCCGACGGACCTAAACCTAAGATGTCAGACGTGGAGTCGAATTAAGTCGGAATAAATTTATGATGAGAAGCATAATCCGGAAATGACCCGGAAAATCGAGCGCGAAAACGGGAAAGGATAGAAATCCGAAAGAGAGGAGAAAAAGACCCGACGGATCGGATCGCACGGACCCGCCCGGACCGCAGTCCAGGCGAGGGCCGCGCGCTGGCCGGGCGGGGTTTGGCCAAAAGGCGCGCCAACCCCGCGTGGCCCTACAGGTTTTGGCAACTTGCGCGTTTTCGGCGATTTCTTACCATAATTCGACCTCCCGACTTTGGAAAGGGGTTTTTGGATGGGGGAAGTGAATAAGGACGACCTAGGGTTGTCTCCACCCCATTTTGCAGCCTCCAAAACCCTCCCCATTCACTCCCAAACTCTCTCCAAAGCCAAAACACTTTCCGACGACTTCCCGACGACTTTCCGATCACTTCCCGGCGATGAAAACCGACGGAGGAGGCGTGGGATACAAGATCCCTGGTGTTCTAATCTGTGGTAAGTCGTTCATAGATTCCCATTTAAGTTTTGAACCCGAAAACTCGATCTAACATTGGATTGCTTCGTCCGATTCGAAATCGTGGCCAAAGTCGGAAGCTTGACGTTGAGGAGATCTGTTCGTAGGATTTTGGACGAGCCAGCGACCGTAGGACGACCCAAAACTCCCTATCACGGTAAGTTGAGCCTTCCATATCAATACGGGTGATTTCGGGGCGTCCGGTATAGCCGTAATGTAACGAAACGTAAGAATCGAAATTAAAAACCCCAACTTGCGCAGTTTATGTAATCGGCCTAAAACTCATATTTCGAGGATTCAATCCGAGAAACTCAAAACTAGACTTTTGATCCTAACACATAAATCTAGGTTGTGTAAAAATTTCAGACATTTTCGTTAACGTTTGCTATTTGAAATCGCGCCGAACATAAACTGTTTTCTAGGACTTTTCGAAAAACCTGACAGTTTTCATATTCGAACTTGATGAGCATGTTTCTATATTTTCTAGTCCGATTTGATCCTTGTAATCTAAATGAAAGTTGTAGATAATCATGTCTAGTATATGTGGTTAAATTTTCAGAATTTTTAAAGTCCATTTGATATGTTAAAAAGTCGAAATTTTGAACTGTGTCGAACCTGAGTCCGGACAGATTTCTGTTTGCATAATAAAATCGATTTTTGACATGTTTCCTCAACTTATTTCGAAAAAGTTAAAACACGAAAGTTGTTCGTTAGGGTGTTTTACATAAACTGTGAAGTTTTCAGATTTTTCGGACTTAAACCGAATTTTTAAATTGAAAAGGCGCAAACTGTGACGCCAAGATACTTTTGAATCGAAGGATTTTGAAATTTCGAAACGAACGATCAAAGATTTGAAATACGATACATCTATACTTTTGAAATACCCCGATACACTAAATCTAAACGATACATGAGATACTTGGTGGAGGGTGAGTGCTCTGCAGGGTGCCCCTCTAGCCTTTCTCTTCGGGCCTATAATGGACGAGAGAATTTGATGAGATATTACGCCAATCGGCGGGAGATACATGGCCTACTCTCTCGGGTTGTCCGTATGGATTTCTCGAGGCTCCGGAGTGTTACTGGGTATGGCAGATACGGCTGCGGCCGCCGGATCACCGGCTAAACGAGATACTTACGAAACGGCTGCGGCCGCTGGATCACCGGCTATACAAAACATTGAGAAATAGTTACATAACGGGGGAAATAAAAGATTTAATATTTTTAAGTATTTATTTATTTTTGCATGTCTTTAAATTATGCATTTAAGTTATGTCTTTAAATTTCATATCACGACTAAATTGTTATTGTGAATTAATTGCATGTTCGAGTACACGATTTAAATATTATCTCCTTTAAATTTTTGAATGCATGTTTAGGAGCAAATTTTAATTATCTAAATAAATCCCTTTATTGTTATGTTAGGATCGACTTACTCAGTATTTTATATACTGATAAAAATTGTTGTTTTTCTCTTTCTTTCAGAGTACGGAGATAATGCATAGCATGTGCATTTGGGGGATGGAATTGTTAAACATTGTTTTATTGCTTTTCATGATACTTGCATAACGGGCATGTAAATCCCGAGTTTTGGCCATGTCGGCTCACTTTACATTTTCCGCTGCGATATATTAGTATTGTTACTTTGTGCGTGGACGATACTCATTATTATTTTTACATAGATTCCGGACTTATTTTTAAACCTTTTTGCAATACCTATAGCCTTGCATCTCTTTGGCAAGCTCGGAGAATCCGTGTCTTGTTAGGGAGATGTGGCGGTGGCATCCCGGCCTGGGTTATCAAATCCGGGGTGTTACAAGTTGGTATCAGAGCCCGGAATATTTTAAAGCTACTATTATTATTATTTCAAAATATTTTGAACTAAGTATTATTTTTAAATTTATTATTATTGTCATTATTTTTTTTAGACTACTAGTATTATTATTTTAGCCCAAAATTTGAGCCCAAAAATTTTCTTACCCAATTAGTATAATATTTTGAGCCCAAAGGGGGTTAAATTATTTTGACCTAATAATTATTTATTATAAGCCCAACCATTTCGGCCCAAGTACCCATGTTTTTACTTCTTAAAGTCCAAATTATTATTTTTGGCCAATATAGAGGCCCAACTTTTAAAATCCATGATTAAATTAAATTAATTTTGGGGGGATGGCATGTGCATATCCATATAGATTTAAATTCCTGCATATCATGACTTATATTCGAAACATACTCTAACTCTAACCTCCTTGTTGACATTAGATGACCGAACCCAACACGAACATGGTCAACTTGATGGTGAAACTGACTAACGCATATTTAGAGTCCCAACAACATATCAACTATTTCAAGACTCGAGTAGGACAACTAGAGGGCCAAGTGGCCCATCTGGGGCATCTTAGGGAGACCGATCATCATAACATAACCCAGCTGCAAAATCAAGTCGCCGAACTCCAAGCCCAAGTGGCCCAACTCCAAGACAAGGGAGATGACTTGGAGGAACAAATAGGGAACGTAGCCTGGGAGTTGACTACCTTAGCCAACGAGATTGACGGAGGGGTCCTTCAGAACCCGGGACCTCACCCTAATGCTGCAGCACCGATTGACGTATCCAGCGACGAGGACGATCCCATCGAGGATGTACCTGCCTAGTCACCCTAGACTTAGGAGCCCATACAGATGCACTACTATCTATGTTCTTTTTTTTCAAACTAGTACCAGCACTACTATTTCATTCCTGTTACGAATGCTTGTAATCAGCTGAAAAATTTTCTCTTGAGTAATAAATCTACAAGCATTTATTTTATACAATTATATTTAAAGTATTCCTTACATTTTAATTAAATTATTTCTCTTCGAATACCCTGCTAAAACCCGATCAAACAAATGAACAAGGTAATAATAATCAATGATCTATAGATAACAACTAAACAAAAATACAAGTAGTATATATATATATATACATATACATTATATGGAGATAATTATCGAACAAGGGTATCTCCAACCCTAAACCCTAAACCCTAAAACCCTAAACCCCAACACCCTGAACCCTAGGGTCTCAAAAAAAAAACCTGAACAGGTTACTGTTCACAAAAAAAAAAAAACAAAACAAAACAAAACAAAAACAAAGCAGTAAGTAGAACCAACCCCAAATAACAGCAAACAATACGCTAAACCCCAACAACCTATACTAACAGGTTCCAACAGACAGATACCTGTTAATATCGTCATTCATTTAGTCAAATTATTTCATAAGCATTACATAATACCTCAACAAAAAGAATCTAAACTCTCTTGTTCTTGCAACAGCATGGCACCGAGAGGAAGACCACGTGCCCAGCCCACTACTCCAAACACCAACGAAACCCCCATGCAACCAGAGATGCCTATACCCGGCGAAGGGGTACACGCTCAAGAGGAGCCTGCAAACCCCATGCCAAACAACATGGACGCGCGCCTACGCACTCTAGAGGAGGTTCTCATTGCGATAGGGAACGCGCATGTGAACCAAGGCCAGGCCGCTGCGGTACCTCCACCCGAGGCCCGCATTAACTACTTAGCTATGGTGAACTCATATCGTCCGCCGAACTACGCCGGAGAAGAGGACCCGGCTAAACTTGAAGAATGGATCCGAACATTCGACAAGCTACTAAACGCGGTGAAGTGCCCAATTGGCGAGAAGGTGCCTGTGGCATCGTACTATCTCAGAGGGGAGGCGGATGACAGGTGGCGTGCCATGCAAGATAAGTTAGCCGAGGACGAGGAACCCTATTCTTGGGAAGAATTCATGGGTCTGATCAGGGATCGCTTTTATCCCATGAGCACAAAGTCAGCCATGTACGAGGAGTTCTTATCTCTGAAGCAAGGGGGCAAACAGTCCAGGAATATTACACCCGTTTCAAGGAGTTGGTGTGTTTCGCACCGAGACTCGTGCCGACAGATGTGGAGAAGGCACAGAAATTTGAAATGGGGCTAAACTTGGCTATACGAGAGGTGATCACTGGCGTCCCATACCCAGACCTGCAATCGGTGTGTGATCGTGCAGTAGCTGTTGCAAGGGTGCAACAACTAAAAAGAAAAGTGAGCGGAGAACCCAGCCGAGGATCTCAGGGTCAGGATAAGAGGAGTAGAGACAACCGTTCCGGTAACAATGCTGTAGGGAACAACTTTCGGGGTGATCTGAACAGACCCCCTCAAAACAACAACAGAGGATATGACGATAGAACCCTTTTCCGGGGTAACCCGGTACCACCTTGCCCGAGATGCGCCAGGTCTCATTTGGCCAGAGGGTGCCCCCAACAGGGCGCCTGCTACAGGTGTGGTCGTAACGGCCACATGGCGAATGAGTGCCGCACTCGACTGGAAAACATCACCAAGAGGGAAGACTTAGGCACGGGGCCAACTCAGCCTCGCAACCAGGATGGGCAGAATGGAAACAACCAGGGGTATAGACCCCCTCAAAACCAGAATCTCAATCAGAATCAACGTCCCCCACAGAATCTAAATCAGCAACAGAATCAGAACCCGAACCGGGATCAGCAAGGCAACCCGGGACGTCCGATGGGGCGATTGAATGTCATCAATGAGGCAGATGTGCCTATGCAGGGGGACGTAATGGGAGGTACGTTCCATGTCTTAAGTACACCCCTTAGAGTTCTGTTTGACTCAGGAGCTAGTTGTTCGATAATATCATCTAAAGTCTTACCTGAACTAGATCTACCTAAGTGCGAAGTGATTAACTTAGGGATTCAACTTCCATCGTGAGAGGTAGTATCATGCTCTAAGCGATATAACGGAATTCCGATAGTTATAAAGAACGTAGAGTTTTTCGCGAACTTAGTAGAATTCGAACTACAGGATTTTGACGTCATACTAGGAATGGATTGGCTAACCCAATATAAAGCCGTGATCGATTGCCAAAAACAAAAGATCACATTGTCAAAGAGTCGGGGAAGGAGAGTCATCTTTTACTCCCAACCCCCTAAGAAGTCGACCAAGATAGTTAACGTCATGAAGCGATGTAGCTTAATGCGTAAGGGTTACGCGTTATATGCATGCTACATTCATAACCTTGAGGCCGAAGAGGTCAAGGTGGATAACATTCCGGTGGTGAGAGAATACCCGGATGTATTCCCGGAAGACGTTCCCGGCATGCCGCCTGAGAGAGATCTGGAATTCACTATAGATCTTATTCCGGGAACGGAGCCTGTCTCAAAGGCTCCTTACCGTATGGCGCCGCTGGAAATGAAGGAGCTAAAAGAACAACTCGAGGAGTTTCTAGAAAAGGGCTACATAAGGCCGAGCACGTCCCCATGGGGAGCCCCGGTCTTATTCTTGAAGAAGAAAGATGGAGGTCTACGACTATGCATCGATTATAGAGGACTTAACCAAGTCACGGTCAAGAACAAGTACCCTTTGCCCAGAATCGAGGATTTGTTCGACCAACTGAAGGGAGCTTCAGTATTTTCAAAGATCGACCTACGATCTGGATATCACCAGTTAAGGATCGCCGAAAAGGATATCCCAAAGACGGCATTCAGAACTCGCTACGGGCACTACGAATTCACGGTGCTATCATTCGGGCTGACGAACGCCCCAGCGATGTTCATGAATCTCATGAACAACGTGTTTCGGGAATTATTAGATCAATGCGTAGTGGTGTTCATAGATGACATCCTGATCTACTCGAAAAGCGAAGAAGAGCATTCCGAACACTTACACAAAGTGTTAGGGATCTTACGAGCAAATCAGCTGTATGGCAAACTGTCCAAATGCGACTTCTGGCTAAGAGAAGTGGCATTTCTGGGACATATCGTATCCGCCAACGGAGTGGCAGTGGACCCAGCAAAGATCTCGACAGTGACCGAATGGGTGCCACCGAAGAATCCAACCGAGATAAGAAGTTTTCTCGGATTGGCAGGGTACTACCGAAGGTTTGTAAAGGATTTCTCAAGGATCGCTCGCCCATTGACACAGCTGTTAAAGAAAGGGGTGAAATACGACTGGACCATCGAGTGTGATTCCGCATTCCAAGAATTGAAGAAACGGCTTACTACAGCGCCGGTGTTGGCATTACCATCGGAGGAGGGAGACTTCGAGGTGTACAGCGACGCCTCGAAGGAAGGATTGGGATGCGTACTAATGCAAGATCAAAGGGTCATAGCATACGCATCACGTCAACTAAAGCCACACGAAGAGAACTATCCGACGCACGACTTAGAACTAGCCGCAGTCGTGTTCGCTCTAAAGATATGGAGGCATTACCTCTATGGGCGAAAGTGTCGGATGTTCACCGACCATAAGAGCCTCAAGTATATATTCACGCAAAAAGAGCTGAATTTGAGGCAAAGAAGATGGTTGGAACTGATTAAGGATTACGACCTGGAAATCGCGTACCACGAAGGAAAAGCCAACGTCGTGGCCGATGCCTTGAGTCGAAAGACTCAACACGTGGTGAATTCACTTGTGGTACCGGCCGAGTTGTACAGAGACTTGGAAAAATTAAGTCTGGAGTTGGTACACTCTGGCGAAGTAAGTGAGGTCGTCAACACGATGGTAGTAGAATCTACCATACTCGATGAGATACGACTAGCACAACAGGGTGATGAAAAGCTGGAGGAAATTAGGAAGAGCATTGCTGAAGGAAAGGCAATGGATTTTAAAATCCATGAGGACGGAAGCATCCGCTTCAAGGGAAGGTGGTGCATACCACGAAAATGCGAGGACCTGAAGCAAAGAGTAATGGAGGAAGGCCATAATACCCCATATTCGGTCCACCCCGGAGGCGAGAAGCTATACAAGGACATAAAGAAGAACTATTGGTGGCCGAACATGAAGAGAGAAATAGCCGAGTTTGTGGCGAGATGCCTTACCTGCCAGAAGGTCAAGGCCGTACGGCAGAAACCCTTAGGATTAATGCAGCCATTGGAAATCCCAAGTTGGAAATGGGATAGCATTTCAATGGACTTCGTTTCGGGATTACCACGTTCACCGAAGGGGATGAATAAAATCTGGGTGATCGTGGATAGGTTGAAAAAAACTGCCATATTTATCCCCATGAAGGATACCTGGTCCATGGACCAATTGGCAAGGGCATATGTCGACAACGTGGTACGACGACATGGAGTACCACATGACATCATCTCGGACAGAGACAATAGATTCGTCTCACATTTTTGGACAAAACTACAAGAAGCCCTCGGTACGAAGATAAAGATGAGTACCGCGTTCCACCCCATGACGGATGGACAAACGGAAAGAACAATCCAAACTTTGGAAGACATGCTGAGGGCGTGCGTACCCTTGATCGAATTTTCCTACAACAACAGCTACCATGCTAGCATTGGCATGGCACCTTTCGAGGCACTATATGGACGCAAATGCCGAAGCCTATTGAGCTGGGAAGAGGGCGAGAGGACTATGGTAATTGGACCGCAACTTGTTGAGGACATGGCTCAACAAGTCAAAATAATCCAAGGAAAGATGAGAGCCGCGCAAGACCGGCAAAAGAGCTATGCCGACGTGAGACGGCAAGATTTAGAATTCAAAATAGGCGATAAGGTCATGTTGAAGGTATCACCGATGAAGGGTGTGATGCGCTTTGGCAAGCGGGGAAAATTGAGCCCACGGTACATAGGACCATACGAAATCCTAGAAAGAGTGGGGAATCTTGCATACCGACTAGCATTACCGCCACAATTTGCTCGTGTCCACGACGTGTTCCACGTCTCGCAACTGAAGAAATACGTCCATGATCCGACCCACATACTCCAACCGGAGGAAATTGAGTTGGACGATGACTTAAGCTACGAAGAAATTCCGGTGCGAATACTCGACAAGAAGGAGAGGGTAACAAGGAATAAGACCGTGAGAATGGTTAAGGTTCTTTGGTCTAACCACGAAGCCGAGACGGCAACGTGGGAGCTAGAGGCAGACATGAAGGATCGTTACCCAACCCTATTCCAAGACAATGCAACAACAGTTATGGGGGCATAACTGTAATCTTAAGAGGGGGAGGATGTGACGACCCGAATATTTCCGGATATTTTATACGAATACTTTGTACCCCAAAGAAACAAATTCGAATTGTTTTGAACTACGTAATGACTTGATCCCTTCACGGGGTACGTAGGCAACTCGGAAATTTCAATTCTGGGTTCAGTCAAATAATAATAAACAACGACACACAATAATACAATCGCTTAATCAAACAATTCCCGAACTCGCGAGAGGATGAAGTGCAACTTCGAGGACGAAGTTGGTTCTTAAGGGGGGTAGACTGTAATACCCGTAAATTTTAGAATATAAAAATAGGAATTAATCCAATAGGAAAGAAAGTTTTGTTCTGAGAACCCATAAACTCGGAAATGCTCGGAAATCAAAAGACGACGATTTAGAACCCGACGGACCTAAACCTAAGATGTCAGACGTGGAGTCGAATTAAGTCGGAATAAATTTATGATGAGAAGCATAATCCGGAAATGACCCGGAAAATCGAGCGCGAAAACGGGAAAGGATAGAAATCCGAAAGAGAGGAGAAAAAGACCCGACGGATCGGATCGCACGGACCCGCCCGGACCGCAGTCCAGGCGAGGGCCGCGCGCTGGCCGGGCGGGGTTTGGCCAAAAGGCGCGCCAACCCCGCGTGGCCCTACAGGTTTTGGCAACTTGCGCGTTTTCGGCGATTTCTTACCATAATTCGACCTCCCGACTTTGGAAAGGGGTTTTTGGACGGGGGAAGTGAATAAGGATGACCTAGGGTTGTCTCCACCCCATTTTGCAGCCTCCAAAACCCTCCCCATTCACTCCCAAACTCTCTCCAAAGCCAAAACACTTTCCGATGACTTCCCGACGACTTTCCGATCACTTCCCGGCGACGAAAACCGACGGAGGAGGCGTGGGATACAAGATCCCTGGTGTTCTAATCTGTGGTAAGTCGTTCATAGATTCCCATTTAAGTTTTGAACCAGAAAACTCGATCTAACATTGGATTTCTTCGTCCGATTCGAAATCGTGGCCAAAGTCGGAAGCTTGACGTTGAGGAGATCTGTTCGTAGGATTTTGGACGAGCCAGCGACCGTAGGACGACCAAAAACTCCCTATCACGGTAAGTTGAGCCTTCCATATCAATACGGGTGATTTCGGGGCGTCCGGTATAGCCGTAATGTAACGAAACGTAAGAATCGAAATTAAAAACCCCAACTTGCGCAGTTTCTGTAATCGGCCTAAAACTCATATTTTGAGGATTCAATCCGAGAAACTCAAAACTAGACTTTTGATCCTAACACATAAATCTAGGTTGTGTAAAAATTTCAGACATTTTCGTTAACGTTTGCTATTTGAAATCGCGCCGAACATAAACTGTTTTCTAGGACTTTTCGAAAAACCTGACAGTTTTCATATTCGAACTTGATGAGCATGTTTCTATATTTTCTAGTCCGATTTGATCCTTGCAATCTAAATGAAAGTTGTAGATAATCATGTCTAGTATATGTGGTTAAATTTTCAGAATTTTTGAACTCCATTTGATATGTTAAAAAGTCGAAATTTTGAACTGTGTCGAACCTGAGTCCGGACAGATTTCTGTTTGCATAATAAAATCGATTTTTGACATGTTTCCTCAACTTATTTCGAAAAAGTTAAAACACGAAAGTTGTTCGTTAGGGTGTTTTGCATAAACTGTGAAGTTTTCAGATTTTTCGGACTTAAACCGAATTTTTAAATTGAAAAGGCGCAAACTGTGACGCCAAGATATTTTTGAATCGAAGGATTTTGAAATTTCGAAACGAACGATCAAAGATTTGAAATACGATACATCTATACTTTTGAAATACCCCGATACACTAAATCTAAACGATACATGAGATACTTGGTGGAGGGTGAGTGCTCTGCAGGGTGCCCCTCTAGCCTTTCTCTTCGGGCCTATAATGGACGAGAGAATTTGATGAGATATTACGCCAATCGGCGGGAGATACATGGCCTACTCTCTCGGGTTGTCCGTATGGATTTCTCGAGGCTCCGGAGTGTTACTGGGTATGGCAGATACGACTGCGGCCGCCGGATCACCGGCTAAACGAGATACTTACGAAACGGCTGCGGCCGCTGGATCACCGGCTATACAAAACATTGAGAAATAGTTACATAACGGGGGAAATAAAAGATTTAATATTTTTAAGTATTTATTTATTTTTGCATGTCTTTAAATTATGCATTTAAGTTATGTCTTTAAATTTCATATCACGACTAAATTGTTATTGTGAATTAATTGCATGTTCGAGTACACGATTTAAATATTATCTCCTTTAAATTTTTGAATGCATGTTTAGGAGCAAATTTTAATTATCTAAATAAATCCCTTTATTGTTATGTTAGGATCGACTTACTCAGTATTTTATATACTGATAAAAATTGTTGTTTTTCTCTTTCTTTCAGAGTACGGAGATAATGCATAGCATGTGCATTTGGGGGATGGAATTGTTAAACATTGTTTTATTGCTTTTCATGATACTTGCATAACGGGCATGTAAATCCCGAGTTTTGGCCATGTCGGCCCACTTTACATTTTCCGCTGGGATATATTAGTATTGCTACTTTGTGCGTGGACGATACTCATTATTATTTTTACATAGATTCCGGACTTATTTTTAAACCTTTTTGCAATACCTATAGCCTTGCATCTCTTTGGCAAGCTCGGAGAATCCGTGTCTTGTTAGGGAGATGTGGCGGTGGCATCCCGGCCTGGGTTATCAAATCCGGGGTGTTACAGTTACTTTTCATTTCCCAAATCATTATGCACATGCCCGAATCCATTTATAATGTAATTTATTCCCAATTTCGGTACTAAAATATTAATTCTACTTTTTATCTCCCGATTTAGCAAAGCAGAAATCACAGAATTTGGATTCTAACATTTAATTATGCAGAACAGTGTAAATAATTTAACAATTATGGTAAAATAATAATAAAACATGGTAAACTGGATTAAATTACTAATATTGGAATGCAGATAGATTAGAATTAATGCCAGATTTCTAAAAATAGATAATGCAAATTGATCGATCAATTCAGGTCCTTAGCAGATTAATAAATTAAAGAGCAGATTTGGTAAAATACAGAATGTCGATCATTTCAACAACATCTAACATATAATTCTAATACAGATTCTAACAATTTTTGCAGATTAACCTAGATTACATAAGAAAACATCGATAAATTATATTGCTTCCATAAAACAGATAAATTCATACTTCAAAGTGATTCTGAACTCCCGTTCTAGAACACTTCTAACACGAACAACACAGAAATCCGTCTACAAATTAAAAACATGATAGCAGATTACATTTAGAGGCAATTTCAATTCATTACAAAGCAAGAAAAAGAAAGGCAACACCTAGAATAGGAAGAACACGCCCAGAAAGTCGTTCCTGATGCATTCCTCCGGCATGGATTTGTGTTTCTGGCCTTCTTCTCCCATTGGAATGTGTTTACAGAGAGTTTTTGTCGAAAATTATAAGTCTGGATGATGAAGAATGAAGATGTAACACCCCAGATTTGGTAACCCAGGCCGAGGTGTCACCGCCGCATCACCCTAGCAAGACACGGATTCCCGAGCTCGCTAAGGAGGTGCAAGGCTTATGGGTATGCAAAGTTTTAAAAACATTCAACAATGAATCCGGAATTCAATAATACTTTAATCAAGTACGGTAGTAAAAATCATCATGCATGGATAAGGTAAATGCAGCGGAAATGTAATCACGGCCAACACGGCCAAAACCTCGGGTTAAACAGACCCGGTAAACAGTAATACGATGCAGAAAGCATAAATGTTCATAAATAATTCCCCCCAAGTGTATGCGTATGCGTCACTCGACATACTCTGTAAAAGAAAAATGACAACGGTTGTCAGTATAAAAATATACTGAGTAAGTTAATCCCTAACTAACAAATAAAAGGGGTTACATGTGTTTAAACTAAAGATTTCGCTTACCACACGTAATGTTAAAATACATAATTTATTTGCAGCGGAAAAACATGATTAAAGGACTTAATTTTAAAAGCGTAATTTAAAGCATAATTTAAGATGCATAAATTTTAAATACATAGTTAAAGACATGATAAATACGATTTAAGCATAATGGAACACTCACACAAGTCTTTTACATTTTATCCCGTGGACTAAGAAGAGGACACCATACCAAGAGATCACTAACGAGGCAATCTCAACATAGGACCACTAACGAGGCAGTCCAAACAATGGGAGACCACTAACGAGGCAGTCTCAAAGATAGTAGGACCACTAACGAGGCGATCCACAAAGATAGTAGGACCACTAACGAGGCGATCCACAAATACAGCGCGCGAGATCACTAACGAGGCAATCTCAGATAGTAAGGAGACCACTAACGAGGCAGTCTCAAAGATAATGATAGTATGAAGATCGGCTCAGCCTAGTGAACTGGATTTTTCGAAAGTTCGTATTTCAAAGTTATCAAATGATCGATATCGCGTTTTCATAGTTCGAGTTTTCTCAAGTTCGAAAAATCCTATTCGAGGCAGTTTACGCCTTTCTTAATTAAAAATTCGTTTTTACACCAAAAATTCCGAAATTTCTACAGTAGTTCAAAAACACACACACGAACAACTTTCATGTTTTAAATTTTGGGAAATAAGGTTCCGAAGTGAGTCGAAATTTGAGTTCATTGCAAAGAATAATTTATGCCTTAAAAACTGGTTCCGTCACAGGTTCGTGCAACGCCGATTAAAAATTCATTTCAAAACCAATCGATGCGAAATTTTTACAGTAACTACACAACACGTTAAGGAACAACTTTCATGTTTTAAGAATTTGGAAATAATGAATTCTTGGTACTCAAAAATCGACCACAACTCGCTGCATACTCGCGGGTTCCGAATAGGGTTTAAAACAGTTCTGAAAATTCGACCGATTGACATATCAAATGAACACCAAAATCCGTGAAATTTTACATGCATAATCTAGACTCAATTATCTACAACTTTTGTTTAGGAATGCAAAGTTAAATCATTCGAAAAATGGGTGAAAAACACGCATCAAGTTGAATATGGAAAACTGTCACAGTTTTAAAACGTTCGGGTTGTCACAGAAAGTTTATGGCGTGATTTGGGATAGCAAAACTTAATGTCAACGGCTGAAATTTGGACACGAGGTAGATAAAGGTGTTAGGAACAACTTTTATGTTGAAAAGTTTTCGGTTTGAATTCCCGAAGGTCGAATTTTAGGCGAGTCTTTAAAATTGGACGAAAATAGGGTTTTTGAAAACCGATTTTTGTTACAAGCCAATATCTCGAGATTTAAACAACAAACAACCACGAAAATTTGTGAGTAAGGTTTTAACTTACTTAGAATGAGGATGGGGTCGCTGAAAAGGGTTTCCGGAGATCTTAGGGTCGCGACGAACGGCCAACTTCTCCGATCGCTTTTCGTTCGTTTTCCGGCGTGAAATCGTAGTAAAGGAAACGGGTTAGATTTTGAGTTTCTAAGTGTTATGGACGAACTAAAACATTAATCTATGGCTTACCAAAGGTCTAGGAAGCAGAGGCCTCATCCCGTTTGCCTCGTAGTCGCCGGAATACTCGCCGGAAAGTGGTCTCGGAGGGATTTCGGCTTGGAGAGGAGAATTTGAGAGGGTGAAGCTTTTGTTTTCTGTCCAAATGAGAATGAGGGCGCCCCAATCCGCCCTTAAGCCTTTCCCAAAGGCTGTGATCCGGTTGCCGTCGATAGGGATTGGATTTTTGGCAAGAAAATCGCCATGGAAGGAAAGTTTACACCTCCTGCACCTCTGGCGCGCTGGTGACGCGCACATAGGCCTTTGTCCGCGCGGAGCACGCGTGACTGCCCTGGAGTCGCGACACCTCCGTCCGCGCGGTGGCCGCGCGGCGGCGCGCGGAGGGCGCGGGCCGGCCGGACCGGCCGGTTCGGCGGTCCGCGTGCTCTGTCGGGTCTTTCCTTGCTTTCCCCTATCGGTTTTCTACGTGTTAGCTCGATTCCTTGGGTCGTTTCCGGTTCGGAATCTTTTCCTTAAACTTGTTACGAGTCCGGTTTATCGCTCGCAACGTTTCCGTGTCCTAATTAGCCCAGTCTAAATTGGTTCCAACTCCTCCTATCGTCCTTGTGATCTATTTCGATTTTATTTTGTGATTTATTTCGTGACTGAACTTAGAAATTAGTTCCAAGCTGCCTACGTACCCTGTGAAGGGATCAAGTCATGACGTAGTTCAAAACAATTTGAATTTGTTTTTCCTCGGGTGTTACATCCTCCCCCCCTTAAGAATACAGTTATGTCCCCATAACTGTGGTCGGGTCGTCTTGGAAGAGGGTAGGGTAACGTTGCCTCATGTCGGCTTCTAATTCCCAGGTTGCCGTTTCTGTCTCGTGGTTGGACCACAGGACCTTGACCATCTTTACAGATTTATTCCTTGTCACCCTTTCCTTGTAGTCGAGTATTTGCACCGGGGTTTCTTCATAGGTCAAGTCATCGTCCAATTCGATTACGTCCGGTTGGAGTACATGCGACGTGTCGGGCACATACTTCTTCAGTTGGGGGTCGTGGAGCTCGTTATGGATACGAGCAAACTGTGGTGGGGACGTTAGTTAATAAGCGGTTTTCTATTCCCTACGGAATTTCTTATGGTCCCTATGTATTTACGTCCCGAGGGTTTCCTGTAGTCCTGCGAAAGGAGGACGTGAGGCAATTCTGCTGTCCTTGCCCGGAATAATGCCAGGTGATGCTCCATGTCGTCGTATTTCACTGTCAATGTAAGCCCGGGTTCAGTGAGGAGCGTATAGCAAAAGAGATTGAGCAGAACAGGAAAAAAAAAACTCCCCCCGGGTCCCGCGCGGTGGCCGCGCGGTATGGGGCCTCAGCGCGCGGCTGCCCCTGTTCGAGAAAATAGGGCTCGCGCTCCGCGCGAGCCACTTCCCTCATTTCCCACTCGAGACCACACCCCCAATTCTCTCTAAATCCGGCGAGTTACCTTCTCGTTTGCTTGATTTCGGCTTCAATTTCACTCACCAAGGTATGAATCTATTAAACCCACTTACCAATTTCAATTTTTATGCTTTGAATGACTTGATTTGTGAAGTGTTTTAGGAATTAGGGTTTATGTACAAAATTTGGGGGTTTGTTGTTTTTAGGCTTGTTTTGTGCAAATTAGCAAGTGTCCGTAGCATTCGTTGTTACTCTTGTTGCCTTGCCTATGTTTATGTTATAACGTGTTTACGTTTTTGGCAAGTTCTTGTTGAATTCGAATCCTTAGAAAGGCTATGAAGTTTTTGACGTTTGGTTGTTATTGGGGTGCGATTATTAGTTCGTTTCCCTGTTGTTTGGTGCTGTAGGATATGCTGTGTTGTTATTAGAATGATTGTTTCGTTCTGTGGGCCATTTCGGTGTGTTGTTAGTAACTTAGGTTTTGATTTATTGCGCACATAACGTGTTCGACGAAATGCCACAAAGGGTTTGGGCACTAGTTTGAGCATATCCTTTGTCTAGATTACCTCCTGGTTGGTCTTAGCAAACGGTAGGGTTTGTTGTTCTTACGGCATATTCGCGTTGGAAGTGTATATTGATGCCCTTTACGTATTTTCGCTTGACTTTTGTGTGGGTCTTAGTCTTATAATCGGTATTTGGTAACTTGCAGGATGTTGCTCTTTTCGTGGGTCGTTTTGGCGTCTCTCATGTGTCCTCCGAGGACTAGGAGACGAGTTGCCGATGAGGCTGGCCCCAGTCATGCCGCTCCGGCGATGCCTGATTTCGACGAGAGCGAGTCAGAGGAGGACGAGGAGCAGCGAGGCCCGCGACTCAGGGGTCTCCCGGACGAGGTGCGTCCTCACCGGCACGACAGGTTCCGGTTTAGGACGAGGGCTGCCCAGGACTTTTATTTCGACGAGCTTCGTCGAAACAGGGCCTACGTCCCTCTGAGAGGCATATATCCCCTTCATATGGGCGATGACAGGGTCAGTGCAGTCTTGGAGTATCTGCAGTGGACCGGACTGGCACGTCACCCCGAGGGCGTCGCCTCCGGTTATTTGGCTATGGAGGTTATTGCCAACATTGGCGGTCTCGGGGAGGGTGACGATCTATCCCGGGTATGGGTCCGTGGTCGCTATCTCGACTTCAGTGCTCGGGCGATCAATGTCTATTTTGGCTTGCCCGACGATGGCGTATTCCGGCCACAGCCTGAGGGACGTGTTCTTGCTCCTGCGTGGAACACCTTATGCACCATAGTGCCTCCTCAGCTCGAGCACAGTCATGAGCTTCGTTTGACGACGATGGACTCCCCTTGGCGAGAGCTTGCTCAGCTGTGGTTAGGGCGCGTCCGGCCGATCACTCGGAGCCACATTGTCCTGGATCACGTCTACGAGACCATTTGCTTCATCGCGCGAGACGGTAGGGTGAATGTAGGAGCTTGCATCGAGGACAACTTGCGGGGTATGCGGAGAGGATGAGGGAGTAGGGTGATTACCCACGTTCACCTCATCTGTGGGTTGTGCGCGGCGCAGGGGATTCGCACTACACCGGAGATAGACCCGTACGACCTAGCACCGGGCCGTTGCTACCGTATCCCGACTTATGCTGACCGGCGTAGCGCCTTACGTCGTGGGGCTCCCCGTGCTGTACTTCGCCCGCAGCCTGATGACGGCGGCCTGATCCTTGTTGTACCACCGGAGCAGCCACCCCCTCCTCCAGTAGTTCCACCTCTTGTTGTGGCACCTCAGGGGCAGGAGATGACCCAGGTGCTGCAGATGATGCAGGAGATGCGGGTCAGTATGGACGCCGGGTTTGCAGCTGGGTAGGCTCGTTATGACGCCCTCGACGCTAGGTTGGACTTCTACCAGACCCGTATGGACTCGTTTGCTACGAGGCAGGCTCAGCAGCAGGCCACCATGTCCGACATGTACGCCTACGTGCGGCAGATGGACGACTACATGCGCCGGCAGTTCCCGCCTCCCGATCAGTGATGTCTCCTTTTGGTTTCGTGTTTTTGTTTAGGTTTTGCATTAGACGTACTTTGTTTCGTTTCCTCCTTATGAGGTCGTTGCTTTTGTCTGGAATTCGTGTCTTATATTTTCGTCATGTTATTGCTTAGTTAGGTGTTTGACATGTGTTAGTGGTTTACTGTTGTTTTAGAAGTATGGTTGAACTGTCCCGCTTTAGTTATGATTTATGGTACTACGGCTTCGTCGTTACCTCTTCATTGCATTTACATGAGTGGAGGCTGCCCACTCGTTATTGCGCATTTACGTGGTTGAGTTTCTCCCGGGTATGTGGATATGATACGCGAATAAGTATAAAGGATAATTGAAATAACTGCTGGAAATTCCTTTTATTGCTCCAAAAGAAACCTTTTGGGTTATACGCAGTAGGATGAACGTAGTAGTGCTGACAATAGTCAAAGAAGGTACAAGTAGTAATGCATCGATAACTATATCCCTAATCTAGAGGGGACAGGTAGGGGCATCCTCGATGGGGTCGTCCTCATCGCTGGATACGTCAATGGGAACAGCGACGTCGGGGCCAGGGCCCAGGTTCTGGAGGATTGCCTCACCAACGTCTTGGGTTAGGTTGGTCAGGTCCCAGCCCAGGTTCTCCACTTGCTCTTCCAAGCCATCACTCTGGTCCTGGAGCTGGGCCACTTGGGCCTGAAGCTGCGCGACTTGCTCCTGCAGCTGGGTTATGTGGTGATGGTCTGCCTCCCTAAGATGACCCAGATGGGCCACGTTACCCTCCAACTGTCCTACCCGCGTTTTGAAGTAATTGATGTGCTGTTGGCCCTCAAGGTATGCGTTCATTAATTTCACCATCAAATTGACCATGTTCGCGTTGGGCTCGGCCATCTAATGTTGACAAGGTAGGTCAGAGTTAAGATATATTTTAGGCAAAGTTAAGATATGCACGAATTTAAATCTATATGCAACATGCAAGTGCAAGTCCCTTCCCCATTAAAATTTAATCTATTCGTATGTTTAAAATAAATTGCTAAAGGTTGGGCCTCTATAGTGGGCCCAAATTTAATATTTCTTTGGCCAAGATTTTGGGCTTATGAAAAAGAGAAATAAACTTTTGGGCTAAAAACAATACTAGTAGTCAAAATAAATAATTTAAAAATAATACTTGAGTTTTAAAAATAATGGTTTAAAAATAATAGTAATAGCTTTTAAAAAAAAAATTTCCGGGCTCTAATACCAACTTGTAACACCCCGGATTTGGTAACCCAGGCCGAGGTGTCACCGCCGCATCACCCTAGCAAGACACGGATTCCCGAGCTCGCTAAGGAGGTGCAAGGCTTATGGGTATGCAAAGTTTTAAAAACATTCAACAATGAATCCGGAATTCAATAATACTTTAATCAAGTACGGTAGTAAAAATCATCATGCATGGATAAGGTAAATGCAGCGGAAATGTAATCACGGCCAACACGGCCAAAACCTCGGGTTAAACAGACCCGGTAAACAGTAATACGATGCAGAAAGCGAAAATGTTCATAAATAATTCCCCCCAAGTGTATGCGTATGCGTCACTCGACATACTCTGTAAAAGAAAAATGACAACGGTTGTCAGTATAAAAATATACTGAGTAAGTTAATCCCTAACTAACAAATAAAAGGGGTTACATGTGTTTAAACTAAAGATTTCGCTTACCACACGTAATGTTAAAATACATAATTTATTTGCAGCGGAAAAACATGATTAAAGGACTTAATTTTAAAAGCGTAATTTAAAGCATAATTTAAGATGCATAAATTTTAAATACATAGTTAAAGACATGATAAATACGATTTAAGCATAATGGAACACTCACACAAGTCTTTTACATTTTATCCCGTGGACTAAGAAGAGGACACCATACCAAGAGATCACTAACGAGGCAATCTCAACATAGGACCACTAACGAGGCAGTCCAAACAATGGGAGACCACTAACGAGGCAGTCTCAAAGATAGTAGGACCACTAACGAGGCGATCCACAAAGATAGTAGGACCACTAACGAGGCGATCCACAAATACAGCTCGCGAGATCACTAACGAGGCAATCTCAGATAGTAAGGAGACCACTAACGAGGCAGTCTCAAAGATAATGATAGTATGAAGATCGGCTCAGCCTAGTGAATGGGATTTTTCGAAAGTTCGTATTTCAAAGTTATCAAATGATCGATATCGCGTTTTCATAGTTCGAGTTTTCTCAAGTTCGAAAAATCCTATTCGAGGCAGTTTACGCCTTTCTTAATTAAAAATTCGTTTTTACACCAAAAATTCCGAAATTTCTACAGTAGTTCAAAAACACACACACGAACAACTTTCATGTTTTAAATTTTTGGAAATAAGGTTCCGAAGTGAGTCGAAATTCGAGTTCATTGCAAAGAATAATTTATGCCTTAAAAACGGGTTCCGTCACAGGTTCGTGCAACGCCGATTAAAAATTCATTTCAAAACCAATCGATGCGAAATTTTTACAGTAACCACACAACACGTTAAGGAACAACTTTCATGTTTTAAGAATTTGGAAATAATGAATTCTTGGTACTCAAAAATCGACCACAACTCGCTGCATACTCGCGGGTTCCGAATAGGGTTTAAAACAGTTCTGAAAATTCGACCGATTGACATATCAAATGAACACCAAAATCCGTGAAATTTTACATGCATAATCTAGACTCAATTATCTACAACTTTTGTTTAGGAATGCAAAGTTAAATCATTCGAAAAATGGGTGAAAAACATGCATCAAGTTGAATATGGAAAACTGTCACAGTTTTAAAACGTTTGGGTTGTCACAGAAAGTTTACGGCGTGATTTGGGATATTAAAACTTAATGTCAACGGCTGAAATTTGGACACGAGGTAGATAAAGGTGTTAGGAACAACTTTTATGTTGAAAAGTTTTCGGTTTGAACTCCCGAAGGTCGAGTTTTAGGCGAGTCTTTAAAATTGGACGAAAATAGGGTTTTTGAAAACCGATTTTTGTTACAAGCCAATATCTCGAGATTTAAACAACAAACAACCACGAAAATTTGTGAGTAAGGTTTTAACTTACTTAGAATGAGGATGGGGTCGCTGAAAAGGGTTTCCGGAGATCTTAGGGTCGCGACGAACGGCCAACTTCTCCGATCGCTTTTCGTTCGTTTTCCGGCGTGAAATCGTAGTAAAGGAAACGGGTTAGATTTTGAGTTTCTAAGTGTTATGGACGAACTAAAACATTAATCTATGGCTTACCAAAGGTCTAGGAAGCAGAGGCCTCGTCCCGTTTGCCTCGTAGTCGCCGGAATACTCGCCGGAAAGTGGTCTCGGAGGGATTTCGGCTTGGAGAGGAGAATTTGAGAGGGTGAAGCTTTTGTTTTCTGTCCAAATGAGAATGAGGGCGCCCCAATCCGCCCTTAAGCCTTTCCCAAAGGCTGTGATCCGGTTGCCCTCGATAGGGATTGGATTTTTGGCAAGAAAATCGCCATGGAAGGAAAGTTTACACCTCCTGCACCTCTGGCGCGCTGGTGACGCGCACATAGGCCTTTGTCCGCGCGGAGCACGCGTGACTGCCCTGGAGTCGCGACACCTCCGTCCGCGCGGTGGCCGCGCGGCGGCGCGCGGAGGGCGCGGGCCGGCCGGACCGGCCGGTTCGGCGGTCCGCGTGCTCTGTCGGGTCTTTCCTTGCTTTCCCCTATCGGTTTTCTACGTGTTAGCTCGATTCCTTGGGTCGTTTCCGGTTCGGAATCTTTTCCTTAAACTTGTTACGAGTCCGGTTTATCGCTCGCAACGTTTCCGTGTCCTAATTAGCCCAGTCTAAATTGGTTCCAACTCCTCCTATCGTCCTTGTGATCTATTTCGATTTTATTTTGTGATTTATTTCGTGACTGAACTTAGAAATTAGTTCCAAGCTGCCTACGTACCCTGTGAAGGGATCAAGTCATGACGTAGTTCAAAACAATTTGAATTTGTTTTTCCTCGGGTGTTACATCCTCCCCCCTTAAGAATACAGTTATGTCCCCATAACTGTGGTCGGGTCGTCTTGGAAGAGGGTAGGGTAACGTTGCCTCATGTCGGCTTCTAATTCCCAGGTTGCCGTTTCTGTCTCGTGGTTGGACCACAGGACCTTGACCATCTTTACAGATTTATTCCTTGTCACCCTTTCCTTGTAGTCGAGTATTTGCACCGGGGTTTCTTCATAGGTCAAGTCATCGTCCAATTCGATTACGTCCGGTTGGAGTACATGCGACGTGTCGGGCACATACTTCTTCAGTTGGGGGTCGTGGAGCTCGTTATGGATACGAGCAAACTGTGGTGGGGACGTTAGTTAATAAGCGGTTTTCTATTCCCTGCGGCGCATTCTGACAATTTCCTAATTTTTAATTTAACAGCGGCACATTTTGTGGCGCTCCGAAGCAGATTTCGGCGCCACCAAGCTTATGCGGCGCATCCTGAAGCTTTTTTCCATCCGAAATTTTCCTAAGTGTCGATGTGGCGCATAATGTGGCGCTCGAGCATGATTTTATGCGCCGCCATGCCTATGTGGCGCATTCTGGAGCTTTTCCAGTGTTGAAAATTCTGAATTTTACGTCCTTTGACCTCCGAACATCTTCTTTCTTCATTTTAATGCCTGAAACATCATTGTAATGCATTAGAATTGCCAAAGTCTTATTAAAAAGCATAAAACAAGGTAAATCAGGCTCGGATAAGCTCAATTTAACCGGTCTTATTAATATTTACACATCACATGAAATATACACTAGAAAGCAGTAAAATAGAGTCTCATGCATGCAATTTAGGTTCATTTTAACATAATTTAAGCTTACTTAAATGTGGTTTCACAGGGTGCATCATCTACAGAAACATCTTTGTCTACAGAAACAGCTCATTGGATCCCTTTCCCTCATGCTGAACATTGATCTGGGAATCGAAGAAGACACTTTCCAATTTTGCCTTCTACATCTGCATCAGATGGCATAGCTCCAACTAGACATGCCCAACATCAATTTCGCCGAAGTTCAGCAGCATTATTGATGGATATGCCAAGCAATCATATCAATGCTTGGCGTGCTCTGGCTGGTGTTGAGGTCAGGCATAACCTGGTACGTCTTCTGTGTAAAAGTTCTTCGCTGAGTTTAACTATGAATGCTAATGGTGCATAATTGTTTCCTTTCATTTAATTCCATAGCTGATTTTCGAATCTACTGCTAATTCATTCCAAATCATATAAGAATATGCTCGTACAAATGCATAAAGCCCAGAGCTTTAAGTTCAGTTCAATTTATACTTCATGCAATTAATTGTAGTTTTGTTTTTTCTTGCTCAAGGTTATTGTCAATTGGAAATCTTGAAAGCCATTCTGCTGTAGCAGCTTATGTGTTTCTATTTTTTGTAGAAATTTGGAAAAGACTTTCAGATTGTTTGTAAGGCAGCAATCTCCCAAAGGTATTATTACTGTATTAAGTAGTTCTCCTGTGATTTCAGCACCGTTGCATTTATCCAGTGGGTTATTGTGCTTGGTACGTGCTGTGTAGCTGTTAACTTTAGGTTTTCTTGTCGTGGTTTCTTGTTTCTCCTTCGTTTTCATAAGAGATTTGATTGCACAATCATAACGCCGTTCATATTTTCAAAAAACCGTATAGGTTCACATTTGCTTTTTGGTTTCTGTTTCTAGGAATGGATATTATTAGCATTCATATACTGCGACACCCTTTGAATTTCAGATATTTCTAAAACAGTCAAATTTATTGCAGAATCTCTATTTACTTCCCTTTCATCCCAAATTCCAACTTGTGGATACAGATGCAATGGATTGGGTATTCTGAAGTTCTGTGTTGCAATCAACGCATCTGTGTTCTAGAGAAAAAATCTACATTAACATTTGAATTTATGCAATGATCAAAAAATGAGAATTTTCCTCGCCATTCAATTGTGACATTGATGTCTATCTTTTGTCCTTTTTGCTATAATGTTGTTTGCAGTTCCTTTCAAAACTCAATCAAGATATTTGCACTTTGGCATTCAGCTGCACACACCCTCTTTACGAAGCTGCATCCAAAAAGAATGGCAACCCGAGAAGCAGAACGGATGGCAGGTGCAACTCATTGCTGACAATTTCACTCATATTTGCATCTCCACATATTGTTTCCATCCTTACAGCCCTGGCGTTTGGAACGTTTTCGACTATGGTTTTAAACTTGTATGTAAAACAGATCAGTGACTCAGGTTATCTCTTTTTAACCTGTGATTCTCACACGGAGATAAATAAGTAACAATTTATATATATGTTCTACAAAAGATATATAATATATATATATACACGTAGATATTTGTATGTGTAACTAATAGGGTTTGTTTGGAACGGAGAAGATTGTTGAGCAGATTTATTTTAACACATTTGACCAACTAATCTGGTATTTTTATTATTTGCTAACAAACATATTTGGTGAGCAAAATGGGCTCCATCTTCTGAAGCTTGATACGCTTTGAATTAGAGCATATTTTGAAGTAGCTTGAAAATACTTATTTTTAGGAATTGTCAAATCTGCTACTCATATCTGCCACTCAAATCTGCTGCGTAAATTTGTTAATTGTTTATACCATCTGTTACCTCCCAAGCAACCCCATAGTGAGAACCAAAAATTTCATATTCAAAAATCCATGAAGCCGATATTTTCTTTATTTACCAAAAGAATACCAAAATACACTACATGTCATTCAATTAATTAATAGTATTCCACTAGAAAATAAGTTATAACTAAAAATTCCAATCTACATTAATAACTAAACATATATGATCTAATAGACTTCCCTACCATTACACTAAAAAAAAAAAAAAACAATTGCCATATTTACAGTCTCAAATAGACAATAACTTGAAGAATACATATTTAATAGACCAAATATTTAAAATCCATTAACGTTATGACAAATGATAGAACATTTAACATGCACGATTGATACTTAAAATTACACCATATGATTCACTACATCGACTTGAATAACCACCTCGTTCCTTCTATCTCCATATGAAGTTGACACTACTGTAAACTTACACACGTCCCCAATAATTATATTATTTTGTTCAAAAAAATGTCCAATTCCTCTTGTCATTTTTAATGTAGGCTCTGTACCACTACCCACCTCACAACAGTGAAGCAATTGAACTTCAGCCAACACACCACGTCTTCCACAACGTAGCCACATGCTTCTCAGAAAATGCAAACCCAAATGTTCCCACACATTCTTAGGGATTGTCTGCAACCATATTAACACTTAAAATTAATACTTACTAAAATAATATATTGGGCAACCAATATTACTCTCACAATATACAGTACCAAATCCCGCCGGAATCTCTCTGGCTTCATCCATATAAAAAAAACCGCATCTTCACTGCCTGTAAAAAAACCATATACTGAATATTCATTTCTAACCTTGTATAAAACTTTCAATCTATAAACAAAACAAACTTATTCATCATTACCATCTACTTGCATTTCTGAATAATTTTCACTGCCTTGGATTGAACAAGTCATGTTTCATTTTCTTTTTCTTTTTCTTGTACAGAAAATTTTCAGTTTTTCTGTTTTCATGAATTAAAACATACATATTTAATTAACACAATATCACTTAATTTTATTCCTCCTTATATAAGTATGATAAAAAAAAAATTAAAGCAATGTTAAGCTATGAATAATGCAAAATAGTGCAATCGTCCAATCCTAAAAAAATGGAGGAAATATTTACTCAATGAAGATAAAAAGTATTTACTATTCAATTATTAATATTTTTAAAAAATGAAGAAAGTATTTAATTCACCATTTAGATGCCAATAACAACCACATCAATTCCATTCATAAGTAAAAAATTAAATCAGACTTGTAAAATATATATCATACATATAAGGAATCTATGTGCGCTTACTTACAATTATTTATTCTCTCCATGTGCAGTTGTACATCCTCATAACGCTGTGCATCGCACAGCTCCATGGCTAGTATATATATATATATATATATATAATGCCCAGCGGATTTTGTGTGGACATGGTATATCACACGAAAACATACTCAAAATGGGGACATGATTATCAATATATATATATATATATATATATATTTCTAAACATCCTATAGGTTGGGATATGGATAGGGGCCGGGTGGGGATTCGAACCCCTAACCTATAGGTTGGAAGTCGGGGACTTGACGATGAGGGTAAGTCTCCATCCTCATTATCAATATACTTCTTCTGTCCCATTTAACTTGTCCTGTTTGACTTCTGCAGACAATCCAATGCACTTTTTCAATCGTTAATATCTCAAAATATATACAACAAAAAATTATGTAAAATATATATTATAAAACTACATAATCATACAATTCTAACAAGACCCAACTCGATTATTTTTTTTCAAATATATACTTCAACAAAATTGAGTCAAAGTTAAATAATGAACAGTGCAAAAAAGTCCAACAGGACAAGGTGGTTGGGACTTGGGACGGAGGGAGTATTTTGTTGATATAGTATGTTCTAATTTTTACTCCTATATATGCTTGTTTTCTTGTGATTTTATTTAATATGATGTTAGTAAGAGTGTCACATGCTAGTTACAAATAAGAATAAAAAATTCATTAAACAACAACATTTATTATAGGAATGAAGATACACTTACCAGCATTACAAAAATAATTAATAAGTGATTTATACGTGCAATAAAATATTAAATTCACCAATAAAGTGTTTAATACCTTCTATGTATATATGTGTGCCAGTGACATATATGATGTTATGCGTATTTTGTATTATACATGTAATAGGTTTATTTAAATAAATGAACTGATTTTATTTAATGTGTGTAAAATTATATGTGTGTTTTGTATTATTAGAGATTAATATTAAAATAGGCTACTACAAGAGCCTACTCTTGATTTAGGCCACTTTTAAAACAAATTATCAAAATAAGTCACTACAACGCTTAAGCAAGGTCTCGGGTTCGAGCCTTGTGTATGAAAAAAACTGTTTTGGGAGATGTGTCCTTAATTGCCCTTGCAGATCCGTGAGGAATTAGTATTGGGTCCAATGTGGCCTGGGGATACCCTGATATTCACCAAAATAAGTCACTACAAGGGCGGTGCATTGTAAATATACACCAAATGACATTGTACTGGCCTATACCAAAATAAGTGGCCTATTTTTGTAATTGGTTTGTAGTGGCCTAATCAAAAGTATGCATTTGTAGTGGCTTATTTTAATATTTATCTCTTTGTATTATACATTTGATGGTTTTATTAAATGAATGTGTTGGTTTTATTTAATTTGTATGAAATTTCTATTGAAGTATGTGCTAGTCTTTACCCATAAATGTGCTGATTTGGTCGTATGTATGTGCTAATATTTACTCATATATGTATTGTTCTATATCTTCGAAAATCAATATTATAATTCAAATTCAAGCGCATAAAAGAAATGAAAAGCATGCATCTAATTATAAGAAACACTTTTTCTCAACACACACAAGAAAGGAAGTGAATGATGAACACTATATCTTCCCAAACTTAAAATTTTAATTGATGAACAACAAACAACGAAAACAACAGCTAAATCATGCCAGAAACCACATTTTCAATTCAATTTCGACAATCATCAAGAATCAACATCTCTTGCTTCCATTCAATTAGACACCTTTAAAGAGTACGCGCGGTAAAGTACAATTACACAAAAGAAAAGGAGCATGAAACATCACTGCTAATACAATGGAATCACCATGTGATGCACTCCAATCCATCAATAGCTGCATTTCCATTTTTTGATAGTCAAATTCTAATCCCTTAAAAACTGTTGTCACTCAAAGGACTATTGGAGGATTGAACCTCATCATCCATTGAAAAAGAATCAATTTTTCCCAACCAAGCAATCACGTATCTGCAAGGCATTAGATTCTAGTTCAAGCTTAGCACGTGTGTGCTAGCTCGTCGCAAAACTGCAAATTAAATATTAGTTTCCTACGGCACAAAACACCAAAAAGGCAGTACAATGGTGAGTAGGATCGTCTCCCAGGGAATGCAATCAAGGTTCACAAATTTGATTATGTATAGATTATATTTATAAATAACTATAAAGGGGGGGATTCGTTTTTACCTAATCCTAACAAAATAAATAAAAATATGCAAGTAGAATAGCAAATATAATCAATCTCCAAACTTTAATGATGCAAAGATCTAGCCTTGGCATGAACTTCATTTAGGATATGAATTTGTTCATCAACTTACAATGTACATTCATTGATCATTTAGATAAATTGGTTAAACTTAAATCAACATGGTTGACAACCAACTTTTCCGTACCTAATTGATAGCTAAGGCACGACCATTAGCTATTACCCTTTTTGAGAGAGAATTCCAAGTACGACAAGGAAAATTACAATCCCAAAAGCATTAATTCAAGAAAAGCCCAATTCAATCTAACAAAATTCCTACGGGGACTTGTTCAAAATTGATCCTAAATTCCCACTAGAGTGGCTTCTCTAGCTTGTTACCATCAATTACAATTCAACACATTTCCATATGAAGAATTCTAATTTAACAATGAATTCCATAAATCAATATGTGGCCACAACTATCAATTCAAGAATTCAAACAAGGAATATAGAGAATTTAGAAATACCCAAGGACCAACAAACATTAATTCAATCCAAAATAAAGTTTCACAAAGTCATATCCCAAAAGTTAATTCATACCAAAGCTAGACAAAAATATTACTCACAATCCATGAAACCCACAATAAAACATGAAAGATTCAACATTTTTCCAATCCAAGGTTGAACAAGAATTCACCAAAAGAAATCGGACTGAAGGAATGCCCAGATGGCTGCTGCTCCGCTGTCCAAACTCTGTTGTTGCTACTGTCTAGAATACACCAATGGTGCCTCCAAAACACTGCTGCAAACTGGTGAATTAATGGATGGAAAATAGATGAGAAATTGTGAGATTTTTCGCTGGGAACGATGATGAGGAACTGGAGTGTGAAATCTGGAAATTGTCGAGATTGTCTGGTGTATCCCCTGCTGCCAATCTGCTATGTAAAACCTCTCTCTGATGTTGCTCTACAACCGAGTTCTCTCCTGTCCACGATCGAACGTGTTTTCTATTCTTTCCCCAAAAAATCAGATATCTTTCTTTTCCTCCAAGATTCAAATTCCAACTGGGCCCATCCTAATTCCAGCAAGTCACTGTCCATTTGGGCGTGGGTACACACAATAAGTAGCTTTTTTTGTTAAATCCCTTAGAACCTATTCACAACACCAAAATTCCACAATTAGGAGTATTTATATGATTTTAATAATCAAAATAATGCCAAAATATATGAAAATATTTACAATATCTAGCATATATCAACTTCCCCACACCTAAACCATGCTTGTCCTCAAGCATATATCCAAGCCAAAACCATGTACACCAACAAGTATTCAAATTTCTCAACCATTCGAATGATTATCATAACATCAAGATATGCCCAACTAACTAACCTCACCAAATGTGGATATGTATAAAGTGAACGCTCACCCTCAAGTGTTTAGACTAATTTCCCTCAATACGCATGAAAGACTATCAATCCCATAAGCTTGCTATCAAATCACAATAAATCCACAACTCTATTAAGGAGATGATGCTCATAATCAAAGGGTCTTTATTAGGGTTGTAATGGGGCTAAGGTTGGGGTAGGAAATATGAAATTTGTAGGTTAAAAGGAATTGAGGAAATTGTCTATCCATAAAAATATGCCATGAGACATATGTTGCACAAATTCTCTTTTTGACATCAACAATCATGATGCTCTCAAGATAAAGAATTACAACTTGCAGCTATAATGCAAGACATGTCTGCCTCTCTCTCCTATTCTTATTTTTCTCTTTTTTTTTTCCTCGAGGGTTTCAATAGCTTGACACGTTTATTAGAGGAATTCCACATCTGAAAAGTGCAGACGGAACTCCAACTCTGTGTTCATGACACTCAGTCAGAGGAACACGTGCCAAGCTACTTACGTCCACTGCCCTCTCTTTTTTTTTTCTTCTGTAACACCTCGGATTTGATAACCCAGGCCAGGATGTCACCGCCACACCTTCCCAAGCAAGACGCGAACCATTTCGAGCTCACTTGAGAAGATGCTAAGGCTAAGTTGTACCAATACTTAAAATTAATTTAAAAACAATTCAATAATTGCCCGAAGGTTTAAATCAGAGTTAAGTCAAATATACATAATTTAAAACAGTGCGGAAGCTAAGGGCCAAACACGGCCAAACATGAGTTTGGGATTCGTAAAAGAATTTAAAAACAAGAACGACAAGTCTTCGGAAATTCCCATCCCAAGTGTAAATGCCATGCGCTAATCTTCAACATCTGAAAAAAATAGAGACAACGCATCTATCAGTACAACGGTACTGAGTAAGTTAATGTATAGCATAACGAATTTTAAAGTTTTTAGAAGAGCGATTTGAAGTTAGAATTTGAAATTTAAAAAGGAAGGTCGAGTAAAAATAATTCCCGAAGGTTCTTGCACTTTGCCATACGAATAATATAACATTGTTCATTTTTGATCGAGAATAACCATTCTTGGGGAATCAAACCCGCAAGAGCTCAAACACATCCTTTTACCATTGTTTCCATATTTCAAATACATTATTTTACCATTGTTTGTTTTGATCGAGGACATCCAAATTACCCGCTTGGGCGCTTATGTCCACAAGCCGTCGGTATCAACGATCCTGGGCCGAAGCCTTTTCAGATCAACATCCGCTTGGGCGCTTATGTCGACAAGCCGACAATAATAACAATCCTGGGCCGAAGCCTTTTCAGATCAACCCACCTCTGGGACACGTACCCACGAGGGATGTGAAAGCAGTGACCCTATACAGACCGCTCCGGAGCCCTAGACAACCCATACGGATACATCTAGAAGTATAGACTCTTACTAACACGAAACCACAATATGATATGCGCCGTTTTGGCCACACAAAAAGAGGGGGCGGCCCAACGAGCTCACGCCAAGTGCACTTACCCTCTAAAACGTCGGGCATCCCACTCGATCAAAACTTACAAAGTTTAAAAGTCATAATTTCACACTTTACAATACCACACAATCCAGATTTCCTATATTTTCAAAAACGAGTATCAATCGACTCGTACATCATCAAAATACATAAGTACAATTTTACCGACAAGGAATAGCCACTGGCAGTTTCAGAAATCGAATTTGGAAACTTAGCAAAACATTTTCAAAAATTTCGAAATTTTTACAGGAGCTAGAAGACTCCCAAATGAACATTTTTCATAGAAATAAGCTACTTCAAAATCGGACTCTAAGTGGCTTAAAAAAAATCATTTCAAAACTCATCTTTCAAAGGCATAGGAATTTACTGTTCACTTCGACCACAGTTCCTTTAAAAATTCGTAACAATTCCAAGAGTGATCCAAAAATTCTGAAATTTTACAGGGATAAACTAGACACATAAATGAGCAACTTTCATGAAGAAACCATCTATCAAAAACGATCGTAAATAGGAGTAATATGAAAAACAAAACTGACTACACCATGAAATGAATTCTGCCAACAGGATTTCAGAAGATACCAGATGAATTCTCGTCGCCTAAATCTTGTCCAAAATTTATGAAAATTTACAGAGATCATATTCAAGGTGTTAGGAACATTTTTCATTTAGAAACGTTTTTCCAAAAACGAACGGATCTAGACGAACAAAGATGAATAAAAGAAACTATCCTGAAGAAACCCTAAATCACATATTTGACAAGGAGTGGATTTCGAGTTGTATCTCCATGAATACTCAACCAAAAGCTCTAAAATTTGATATGCACATCATTAACTTACATTTCAAGAGATTGAGATCGAAAATCCTCAGATTTGAATCGTCCAAAAGTGATCTCCACCCGCGAAACAACCTGCTATTCCCGTATGAACCTATAATTGGATTGTTCGTAGAGATCCTTAGTGTTTAGGGCATGAGATTCGAATCTAGGACCATGAGCTTGGAGTAGGAACCTTACCTAACAAAGGATGAATGAAATAGATGGCTTGAATCTCGTCCAACTCCCTGTAGAAGGATGAACAACCCACAACTCTCTCCACACTCAAGTGAAAATCTGATTTTCGAAATGAAGGTTGGTGGAGTGTTTTTGGGGCTGAAAAGGGGTTGGAAAGGGAGTGTTTATAATTCCTATGGAAGCCTTGATGATCCTAGGAAGTGGTGGAAGGGTTTATGGCAGTCAAGGCTCGAAATTGGAGCCTACCAACCCACATTCATCCTCTTTGTTCACCCTTGGTTCAATGAATCTTCTTTTGGTTCATGTTTCCACATTAATCCAACTTTATGGGAATTAATACACTCAAAACTTATCCTAAGGAGTCCAAATACACCCCTAAATGACTGAGCATTGGAATTGTATCGATTGGGAATGATAAATCTCGAGAATTGGGGTTGAAACCGCGTTTGGCGTTTGGCCGCCGGCGCGGGCTCCACGCGCCGCGCGCGGCCTCCTGCCGCGCGGGCTTCTTTCCCCTTTTTTTTTAAAAAAAAATATTATGATTTTAAATTCTAAAAATCATAATATGGAATTATCCGAGATAGTTGGATAATCCGATAACTCTCTTCGAGTTGCTATCGTCCGAAAATATTTAATTCCGCTCTCTCGGAATTATTTCGGTTTTAATAATTAAATCCAATTCCTTAATTTCTTTGGATTTAAATTCTCGACGTCGATTTCTCGGGTATTACATCTTCACAGGGCTTTTTTTTTTAAAGAGAGACAATACAATGACATCGTATATAAAAGCACAATTTCAAATAATTCACATCAAGTGCAACCTCTAAACAAAATCACATGTAATGGTGTTTAGACAAATTTCCTCATAATCCCCAAGGTTCAAGCAAATGTATGGCCATATTCAAAGAAAAAGGCTTATTGGCTAGGGGTTAAATATGAACAAAGAAAATGAATATATCATCAATAGGCTCAACGTGGTTTACTAGGGGATAAGCATGGGTTAAGGGAAAAAAAATTAAGGCCAAAATGGGTAATTCTAGTGCCCTTATCACTTTAATTGCATAAACTTCCAAAGATGAGAATATAATAAATTATGCATAATCAAGCAAGTTCTAGGAAATCAAGAACTCATGCATTTCAAAATAGGCTCAAAATCTCACAACATGGTCAAATTTATTAATAAGCTGGGCACAACCGTCAGTCAATCAATTCATAGTCATGGCAAGTCATTCAAAACACATGTAAGATGCATAGGATGGCTCAGACATATGCAAGAAGAAAGCAGAGAAGTTCCACAAACATTTTCTAAAAAGTCCACCAAAATTATCCCCTCCCCCACACCTAAATCATGCAATGTCCCTATTGCACAAATAAGATGTAACGAAAAGAAGAGAGGAGAAACTTTGGCGTAGTCGCCAGAATCAATGGATTAATTATCCCAATAATCCTCGAAGGGCCAGTTTCCAAACAAAAGGCCAAGAAATTTTCTGATGCATTATATAAATTTTTCTTGCAAGAAACAGATAATCTGAAACCCCAGGAATCCCAAAGACTGCAAATAATGATCCGGATAGATCAAGACCGGACCAGCTCGGAATTCATTATCATGGATTCCCCACATCAAAATTAAATAAAGATGGAAGAAGGTCTTAGGATGCACAAGGAAAGCCCAACAAGCATGAAGAGGCCCAAAAGGAGCTCGTCGGAAAAGTGGCCGGAGAACAGCCGGAACCACCACCGGACGTCGGACAATAAATTTTGTAATAGTGTAGAAAAACAAAAGGCATGCAAATTTTAGCCAAGGCATTGAAGCCAATTCGGTCTAAACCGAATTGGCCCCAATTCGGTCTAAACCGAATTGGCCCCAATTCGGTCTAAAGCCTCATCGCCTCCATGCCTTAGAAATTTTCCATAGTCTCTTCAATTTGGTTTCCCCCCAATTCGGTCTACCATAAACCGAATTGAATTGACCGAATTGATTAAGTCTCAGTATTATTTTCCTAAAGCCTCAATTCGGTAAGATTGGCCAATTCGGTCTAGACCGAATTACCTCCTAAACCGAATTGCCCCATAGACCGAATTGACTTAATTTCTCCTTTTGTAATAGATAGGCTGTGAGTCCAATGCGACCTACTAACCAGTTCGGTTTAAACCGAATTGATTCGGTATAGACCGAATTGACTACTCCTAGATCGCATTTGGTCCATTTTTGATGTAATTTTCATTTCTTTTGCTTTCTAAGGGGTTTGGCCTATATATATGACCTTCCCCTTCATTTGTAAACAACTTTGCTTATTATTGAAATCCATTCTCATAATTTCAAAGTTCACAACCGAGAGCTCTCTTTCAAAAGTGTTCCCCCCCATCCGTGTTTGTCTTGAACTTAAGTTCATTTCCCTCACGCCATCAAGTTGGAAACTTGCTCGATGGATTGTCAATGAATGATGCACTTGAAGGAAGCCATTTGTCTTGAGCTTGACTCACTTCCCTTGGCAAGTTCGGGTCCCCTTCATTCATAAGTTTCCCTACCTTTTTCTTATAATTTAGTTTTATCATCTTGTGTGTGTTCTTGTTCTTCATTAATCTTCATATCCCTATCTTTCTAATCATCATTTTACCTAACCCTAAAATTCAGTCAACACTAATCCGGATATTGTCACTAATCAAGTTTGGATCTACGGCATGTATAGAAATTTGGTATCAGAGCCAAACTTGTTAGTGCAATAGGATTATTCTCCATATTTTCATGTTTTAGGTTGTATTTTCCTTCTTCTTGCTTAAATCTAGAAAAAAAAAAAACCTAAAAATAATTGTTTCTATAGCTCTCGGCCATACCATTCTCTCATAACATATTTGTGCTTTGCTTTGTTGTTGATGTTAGTCTTGTTATCCTAATCTCATGTATGAATGTGCTTGCATGATTATTTGAGTTTATTGGATTAAACGAGATTATTGTTAGCAACAGTGAAGGGTTTTCAGGTTTGGTGAGTGAGGTTTGTGTTCTTGGTACTCATATTGTTCTTGACAAGATTCATCTTGTTCTTGGCAAGAATTGATGTAATAGTATATTTGATCTTGCATGGAAAAGGCTAGTGCATGTAGCCGTGAACATTAAAGGTCCAATCATATGCAAATTCGGCCCCTTGTTTGGTGTGAGGATATTGTAAAGAAAATCTGCAACATTTAATTCTCCAGGAAATTTGAAAGCAGTTCGGTATACCTCAATTCGGTATAAACCGAATTGGCTAGCACAAACCGCACCAAACCTCCTACGGAAGAAGATTGCCAAAGTTCAACACCCCAATTCGGTCCAAGCCTCAATTTGGTATACCATCTAAACCGAATTGCCTGGAGGAATTGCGCATCAAGCACCAAGAATTTACAAGTGTTGTGGTCAGTTCGGGCTCCACCAATTCGGTCTATTGTTGCAACATATATACCGAATTGGACCCTCTATACCGAATTGAACCCTCTAAACCGCATCTGTTGCCTCAGAATTTTCAAGTGTTGTGGTGCAATCCCATCAATATTATTTTTCTTTTATTTGAGTGTTTTGAGTGAATTTACAATAAAGTGAATATCGGACTGGCACAATTTGAAACCTAGCCCGAGAAGCCACTTGAGTACTTGTACAATAAAGTGGATATCGTGACTGGCATTTTGTGAAACCTAGCCTGAGAAGTCATTTGAGTAAATTGGGTTTTATTTTCTTGAGTGCATTTTCTTGTGAGCTTTTGTTTTCCACTTCTAAATTGGGACACATATCACTGTTCTTTGCTTGCAATATCTGTTTAAAACTGTGAACTTGATCAAATTGCAGTGCATACATACATATCTGTGTGTTCCTTGATTGAGTCGAATAGTTCAATTTGACTCTTGAACTGTGCGTACAAAATATCTGTGTGTACTTCTCTTGCATCTGATTAAACTATCTGAGCAGGTGACGAACTGAAGTGGTGTTGAGAACCAAAAACTGAGGGCAAATTGGAGAGTTCACTCTACATATTTCAGCACTTATTTTCTGACCTACATATATCTATATTATTTTTCTGAGTATCATGGCAGGAAATACCGAGCCAAATTTGACTGACATCATGAAGATGCTTCGAGCAATGAGCGAGAGTACTGTTAAAAGGGCTGACTTCGAAACCCTTAAGCAAACTCTTGATGCTAATGTTTCTAATATTTCTGCTGTAAATGAGGGCATTGATAATCTGAGCAATGAATTTGCAGGGCGCATGAAACAGCAAGATGAGGCCTTGGCACAACGGTTGATGCAACGGGTTGAACGGAGGTTGGAAGATGCGTTCTATAACCCTTCCACATCCGGACAAAATGGAGCATCTGGAAGCAATAGTCATATTCAGGGAAATGACATGGCTGATGCGGAGGAGGCCCTAGCTGAAAGAGAAGACGAACAGGTCGCCATCGGGACGTTTGACCGACGACAAGGACCTCGTGCTCCAAGGCCACCTCCGATAGCACCAATCCACCCGCCTCCAGCCGACGAAGGACTGCGCATCAATGACCCTTTGGCCATGCCTTCACCGCCTATGCCAAACAGACCCCCGAAATGCACCCGCCATAAACAGGGATGATCCAGATGATGTGGACGACAATCTACAATGCATTAAGTTCACCATTCCTGCCTTCAGAGGAACCGGTGATCCTAATGAATTTCATGATTGGAGGAACACCATAGAGATGATCTACAACTGCCACAATTACTCCGACTTCAAAAAGATCCAATTGGCAGTTCAGGAATTTAAGGACTATGCCCAACTCTGGTGGCAAAAGTTCACGATTGATCATCACAATGCTGGACAACCCCAAGTCACCGACTGGGAATATTTTCTACAGCGCATGGAAAGAAGATTCGTGCCTCCTACCTACAAGCCGGATATGTACATGAAGGTGATCAGTCTGAAGCAGGAGTCCAGAACTGTTGAGGAATACTACCGCGAAATGAAAATGCTCATGATGAGAGCACAGTTCAATGAAGACCCTTTGATCACCCTAATCAGATTTGCCAAAGATTTGAGACCCGAAATTTTCGAAGAAATGGACATGAGAGGATATGTGAATATCACTGATCTAGTAAGAAAAGCTGCAAAGTTCGAGGCCCAACTCAAGAGAAGAACCCATAGGACTTCCACCGGTACAACCCAAATAAACCTTGGTTAATCAGACCACCAGAACGGACAGAGAGGCCCAAAAACCCCCAGCCTACACCGTCGCCGGTTCGTGATGAGGGAGGTTACAAGCCTAAGAGGTTTGAATTGGGCAAGAATTTCAGGGAATACAACCGGGAAGATAGAAACAGAAACCAGGGCCGAGAACAACACCCACAAGCCAAAGATAAAAGAGAAATCACTTGTTGGAAATGCGGCAAGAAAGGCCATTATGCCAACGAATGCAATAATCCGAGACGAGTGGCAATACTCAATACTGGCGAGGAGGAGATACCAGTGATTGAAGTTGAACCAGGAGTTAAATTATTTCTCAATACTGCAACATTTTAAAAAAATGTTGAGCTATAATACTCAATACTGCAACATTTAAAATCCGAGACGAGTGGCAATACTCAATACTGCAACATTTAAAAAAATTATTTCTGTTGTTTGGATTTAAATTTGAGCTATATATAATATACTTCTTATCTATCTATGTAAAATCTTACGGTGCGTTTGGTTGGAGGAATCCTAAATTACCGGTGGGAATGTAAGATACTGGGAATATGAGATTGCTAAAAATCTTATTTTTTTGATGTTTTAAGATTATAGCGTTTGGTTAGATTGGGAATCTCATATTTCCAGATCTAATTAATTTACTATAATGTCCTTAAATTTCAATTGAATGAATATTATGAATATGCCATGTCGCTACACAATAGAAAATATTTCAGTCGATTTATATTTTTAAATATAAAATAATTCTTTATATGTAATTTATTACTATATGATAATTAGTCATTTAATGTCTCTAAATACTCATTATTTTTTATTTTGTATATAGAAGATAAATAAATTTTAAGAAAATATGAGAATATGTATTAAAAATATATTTAAATAATTTAAAAATTTTCAGTTGATGTTTAAAAATTAAAATTTTATATATTATCATTGTTTAGAATACAAATATTTAATTTTAAAAAATAAAATAAGATAAAATGTGAGGGTAAAAAAGACAAATTAGTATAAAAGTAGGCAAAACTGAGGTGATAATCTAAGATGATATGTCCTCCGAGTGGGAATCACATTCCCACAAAAAACCTATAACATTCCCACCGCTGTGGGAATGTAGCATTGCCAAGTGAAAGATGTCGTGAACCAAGCGCGTGCATATTACATTCCCTATCCAACAAGATTTCCAGTGGAAACTTTGGATCCCGAACCAAACCACCCGCTTAAAACAACGTTTCTCACTCTAACAATTTTCTAAATAATTTCTCACCTAATATTAGTACAATTAATTATAACTACATATATAATGTCTTCGTTATATATGTAATATGTATATATATAATTATAATCAACAAAATATATCCAAAACATATAAGTTAAAATAATAATATTAAATATTCATTTACAAATATACTTCCTCTGTTTTTTTTTTTTCATTTTTACTACGGATCCATCCAGCTGCAGTCCAATGCAAATTTTAGACCATTATTAACTCAAATTCAGTATAAGTAGAAATTCTAAAAGTTCGATATTTAAAAACTACAAATCAAAACAAGACAAATGTAACAAAATCTTACTTACCTATATTTTTGTAATACCCGAGAATTTTATAACATAAATAAATAAATAAATGCAATAAATAAATAAATAAATAATTAAAAGATGAAATGAGAAATGAAATTTAAATCAAGAAGGAATTAAAGTTCCAAAAGCCCGAGAAGTTAAAGATAATTTAATTAAATAAATTGTTCCAAGAGAACCCAATACAAATGGGCTCAATAAATCTAACCCGAAATTAAAGTGAGGTCCGAATAAAATTAAGATAGAAATTTAGAGCCCAGAAAATAGCCCAAAAATCGGAGCCCAAGAACATAGGAGGATAGAAGTCCGAAAGAGAGGAGAAAAGGCCCGACGGATCGCACGACCCGGCCCGGACCGAAGTCCAGGCCAAGGCCGCGCGGCCTCCGCGCGTTCTGGAGCGTTTCGCGCGCCACCACCGCACCAGCGGAGAAGAACGACCCGTGCGAGATTCTCTTGCCCGATTTCGGATTTTTCGACTTCGGTTGCTTACCTTTCGGCCCATGACACTCCAAGACAGATCTTGGACGTCCTATGGGTCTCCTAACTCTATAAATACACATCCCCTTCGACTACGGACAATTTTCAAACCCTTCAAAATTTCTATATGTTTCAAACCCGAATACCCTAGTCGTCGGAGACACGAGGGCAACGAAGGACAAGCTTTCGGATGAAATTCAGAGGTCTCAAGTCGTGGTTGGTAAGAGTTTGTCCATATTTTCTATTCAAACCTCGATTCCTAGACTAACTTACTCTGTTTCCTTCCTAAAATCCCGATCCGGACGTGTAGAGAGAGAACGAAGGACGTGGAAGCCACGCCTACGAATTGACGAGTCGGTTAACCCAATATCATGTAAGATAATTACTTACCGTCGTTCTGGGTGTTAAAAATCAACCAAAACGTAAGATCCATAAAGAACTCAATAAAATCTGTCAAAAGAAAACCCTACGCGCGCAACATTTTTATTTGAATTATTCAGACCATTTAAAATGTTTAAACGAGAAAACTGAAAACATGAAATATGTTTCCAAGACGCCGATCTACTTCCTGTAAAAATTTCATAATTTTTGGTTAAGATTTGGTACCGAAAATTGAACTAGAAGTACCTATTTTCAATTTGGATCTTGAAATGGGACAGAATCATATTTCGAACTTGTTGGCGATTTTTACATTAGATCTAGGCCGATTTAGGATTAGTGTTAAACATAAAAATTATAGATCCATAAGTCTGAAATACCTCTATAAAATTTTAGAATTTTCCGTTAAGTTTTGGACCTCCGAATTCGAAACGAACCAATCCGCGTTTTCTTCGAACTTCTAAAAATCGACATAAGGGTTTCTGAACTTAATCCAATTTTTCGTAATTGATCCGGTTGGAAGTAGGCCTTGATTTCTAAATGAACGTTATAGATAATTGTGTTAGAATTAAGCCTGTAAAGTTTCGTTAAGTTTGGTGTGCATTTGATATGTTAAAAATTAAATCTTTAAAAACTGCTACGTCTGAATCCGGGCGGAACACTATTTCTTTACAAAATCTCATTTTTGACTTGTTTCCTTAATCCGGATTGAAACAAATAAAACACAAAATTTGTTTGTTAGTGTGTTGGCGAGCCACTGCTCAAATTTCAGAATTTTGGTCGTTATATGAATTTTTAAATGATATTGGAGCGAACAACGTCCTGAGATAATATATTTTTGAGAAACTTACCGAATTTGGGAAATTGGCTTTATTATACAAACAAATTAATTCTTTTGCAATTAAATAAACAAAACGTTTTCAAAAAAATCCCCTTTGCAACTTGATCAAAACTAAAATTAGGGGGTGAGTGCTTTGCAGGGTGCCCTCCTAACAGCGTCGTGCCTGATTGGACGATGGGATTGAAATATGTGAAATTATGCCAAAACGGCGAGATATTTTTGGGCCTACACTCTCAGGAGTATCCGTACGGGTTTCCCGAGGCTCCAGAGTGGTACTGGGTATGGCGGATTTGGCTTAGGCCAAGGTGTAATACCCGGGAAATTTGTTAAAAGAAACGGAAATTAAATTCGAGAACGAAAGAATTTAAATTCCGAGAACCCGTGGAGTCGAAAATAATTTAATTAAATAAATTATTACACGGGAGTGTTACGAACATTAATCCGAGTTCGTAATAAATTTAAGATAGGAATTTCAATCCAGAAATGACCCGAAAAGTCGAACCGAAAACGTAGAGGATAGAAACCCGACAGAGAAAAGAAGAAAATACTCGACGAACCACACGAACCGCTCGAACCGGCCGAACCAGATGTCGCGCGCTTTTTGCGTGGTCTCCCTGAGAGAGCACGCTCGACCACCGCGCGAGAAGGGTCGACGCGTCCCAAGGCTGAGCTCGTACCTTGCTTAGCGTGCCCATATCAAATCTCGGCGACCAAATCGTCCTTGCTTAGCGTGCCCCTATCCTCGTACCAAAAATTTGAGATCTCAATCATCCTTGCTTAGCGTGCCCATATCAAATCTCGGCCTTTCGCATTCCTATCCTCGTACCAAAAATTTTCTTTTGTCGAGAAATAAAAATGCAAGTTTTATTTATTAGAAATGTTCCTAATGCCCCAAATACTTGTTGTGGGTTCCAGCGATTGAATCAAATATTAAAATACAAGTATTTATACACTTTTAAAATATCAAAACAACCAAACCAATTTGTAAAACCTGGTTTTTCATTAAACCCAAACAAAAAAAAAAAGAATGAATTCTAAACACCGTATATTTTGTAAATAACTTGAAACGCTACATTATAATACACCCTAAACAACTCCTACTAACACCATTTAATTTAATTATTTCTGCAACACTATTAAATCCTTAGAAATTTAATCCCTGTGCGTTATGACAGATGGCACCAAGAGGGCGACCAAGAACCTTACCTACCACTCCCAACATCCACGACGCGCCAAGGCAACCTGATGAGCCGGCGCCTAACGTCGAAGCACCAAACTCAGCAGGCCCGATACCCAATCTCGCGGATAGACGACTGAGGAATATAGAGGAGCTACTGGTCGCACTTGGCAACGCTTACGTTGACCAAGGCAAAGCTGCGGCGGCACCACCGCCGGAAGCAAGAATCAATTGCTTGGCGTCGGTGAATCCCTACCAACCGCCCTACTATGTCGGTGAGGAAGACCCGGCTAAGCATGAGGAGTGGTTAAGGACATTTGACAAATTACTGAACGCGGTAAGATGCCCGGAGGGAGAAAAGGTTCACGTGGCTTCGTACTATCTGGGAGGCGAGGCCGATGACTGGTGGCAAGCTACCCAGGGAAAACTCCACGAAGACGACGAACCTTACTCATGGAATGAGTTTATGGAGTTACTCAAGGAGCGCTTCAACCCCATGAGTGCTAAGGCGGCGTTGTACGAAGAGTTTCTGTACCTGAAGAAAGGGGATAAATCTGTTCAAGAATATTATGCTCGGTTTAAGGAGTTGGTGAGGTTCGCGCCTAGGATGGTACCGAAGGATGGGGAGAAGGCGCAGAAATTCGAAATGGGACTGAATTTGTCAATTCGGGAAGTGATCACCGGAGTTAGCTATCCGGACCTGGAAGTTGTCTACGACCGTGCGGTAGCAGTCGCACGAGTACAACAACTAAAGAGGAAGGCTGCTGGGAATCCAGCCGAGGGTCACTAGGACCGGACAAAAGGAACCGAGACAACAGAACTGGCAACGCTACTGGTAGGGACAACTTTCGGGGAGCCCCGAACAGGAATTTTCAAAACAACAATGGTCGGAACTTCAACCAAGGAGAACGAGTGCCACCGTGTCCGAGGTGTGGCAGGACACATCTGATGAGGAGATGCCCTCAGATGGTAGAATGTTTCCGGTGCGGCCGTGTTGGCCATCGGAGGGAGGAATGTCGAACTCGACTCGAGAACATCACGAAAAGAGAAGATTTGGTCACTGGACCCAATAGGCTGTTCAACCAAGCGGGTAGGAACGACAACAATCAGGGATATCGACCCCCTCAGAATCCGAACCAGCGCCCACCAAATCAAAATCAAAACCAGCACCCGCCGAACCAGCAACAAAATCCAAATCCAAATCAAAACCAGCCGGCCAATCAAGGGGGGCCAATGGGAAGGTTGAACGTGATCAACCAGGCTGATATACCCGCACAGGGTGATGTGATGGCAGGTACATTTCATGTCTTAAGCACTCCACTTAGAGTTTTATTTGATTCCGGAGCTAGTTGTTCGATTATGCATGCCCTAAGCGTTACAACGGAATTCCTATGGTGATCAAGAACGTAGAATTCTTCACGAACTTGGTAGAATTTAACGTTAGAGACTTTGATGTCATACTAGGGATGGATTGGTTAACCCGATATAAGGCCGTGATCGAATACCAAAAGCAAAAGATCACGATGTCAAAGAGTAAGGGGAAGAGAGTCATCTTTTACTCTCAGCCCCCTAAGAAGTCTAACAGGATAGTTAACGCCCTCAAGTTATGTAGCCTAATGTGTAAGGGTTACGTGTTATATGCATGCTACATTCATAACCCTGAGGCTGAAGGAGTCAAGGTAGACAACATTCCGGTGGTGAGAGAATACCCGGATGTGTTTCCTGAAGACGTTCCCGGCATGCCACCTGAGAGAGATCTTGAATTCACCATAGATCTCATTTCGGTAACGGAACCCATCTCAAAAGCTCCTTACCGCATGGCGCCACTGGAAATGAAGGATCTAAAGGAACAACTCGAGGATTTGTTGGAGACGGGATACAGAAGGCCGAGCACGTCCCCATGGGGAGCACCGGTCTTATTCGTTAAGAAGAAAGACGGAGGTTTACGACTATGCATTGATTATAGAGGTCTTAATCAAGTCACCGTCAAGAACAATTACCCGTTGCCCAGGATTGAGGATTTATTCGACCAACTGAAGGGAGCTTCAGTATTCTCAAAGATCGACCTGCGATCTGGATATCACCAATTGAGGATCGCCGAGAAGATATTCCAAAGATGGCATTCAGAACTCGCTACGGACACTACGAGTTAACGATGTTATCATTCGGGCAAACGAAAGCCCCATCAATGTTCATGAATCTCATGAACAATGTATTTCGAGAACTATTAGATCAATGCGTAGTGGTGTTCATAGATGACATCCTGATCTACTCGAAAAGCGAGGAAGAACATTCCGAGCACTTGCACAAAGTGTTAGGGATCTTGCGAATAAATCAACTATATGGCAAGCTGTCCAAATGCGACTTTTGGTTAAAAGAAGTAGCATTTCTTGGGCATATAAACGGAGTGGCAGTAGATCCGGCGAAGATCTCGGCAGTGACCGAGTGGGTACCGCCGAAGAATCCAACAGAGATAAGAAGTTTTCTTGGACTGGCATGATACTATAGGCAATTCGTGAAGGACTTCTCGAGAATCGTGCGACCCTTAACTCAAATGCTGAAGAAAGGAGCAAAGTACGAGTGGACGAGTGAGTGTGAGTCTGTGTTTCAAGATATGAAGAAACGACTTTCCACAGCGCCAGTATTGGCATTACCATCGGAGAATGGTGACTTCGAGGTGTACAGCGACGCTTCGAAAGAAGGATTGGGGTGCCTTCTGATGCAAGATCAAAAGGTTATAGCATACGCATCGCGTCAACTAAAACACACGAGGAGAACTATCCGACACACGACTTAGAACTGGCCGCAGTCGTGTTCGCCTTAAAAATATGGAGACATTATCTCTATGGGCTAAAGTGTCGGATATTCACTGACCATAAAAGCCTCAAGTATATATTCAAGCAAAAAGAGCTAAATTTGAGGCAAAGAAGATGGTTGGAGCTGATCAAGGATTATGACCTAGAGATCGCTTATCACGAAGGAAAAGCCAACGTAGTAGCTGATGCCTTAAGTCGAAAGACTTAACACGTGTCGAATTCAATTGTGATACCGGCCGAGTTGTACAGAGACTTGGCGAAATTGAGTCTAGAGTTGGTGCATTCTGGCACAGTAAACGAAGTCGTCAACGCGGTAGTGGGACCTACCATATTCAATGAAATACGACTCGCCCAACCGGGTGATGAGAAGTTGGAACAAAATTAGGAAGAGCATTGCCGAAGGAAAAGCAATGGATTTTAAAATTCATGAGGACGGAAGTATCCGCTTCAAGGGATGGAGGAAGGCCATAATACCCCCTAATCGGTTCATCCCGGGGTCGACAAGCTGTACAAAGACTTAAGGAAGAACTATTGGTGGTCGAACATGGAAAGAGAAGTAGCCGAGTTTGTGGCGAGATGCCTCACCTGCCAGATGATCAAGGAAGTACGCCAAAAACCCCTAGGGCTAATGCAAGCATTGGAAATCCCGAATTGGAAATGGGATAGCATTTCAATGGATTTCGTTTTGGGGTTACCGCGGTCACCAAAAGGGATGAATAGAATATGGGTGATCGTGGATAGGTTGACGAAAGCTGCCATATTTATCCCAATGAATGACACTTGGACAATGGACCAATTGGCAAAGGCATATGTCGAAAATGTGGTACGTCAGCATTAAGTACCACATGACATCATCTCGGATAGAGACAGTAGCTTTGTCTCTCATTTTTGGACAAAACTGCAAGAAGCTCTCGGTACGCAAATAAAGATGAGTACCGCATTCCACCCCATGACGGATGGACAAACAGAGAGGACGATCCAAACATTAGAAGACATGCTAAGGGCATGTGTACTGGAGTTTAAAGGAAGTTGGGAAAACCATTTACCTTTGATCGAGTTTTCCTACAACAATAGCTACCATGCTAGCATCGGCATGGCACCTTTCGAGGCACTGTATGGACGCAAGTGCCGAAGTCCGTTGAGCTGGGAAGAAAGTGATAGGACTGTGGTAGTTGGACCACAACTTGTTGAGGACATGGCTCAACAAATCAAGGTAATCCAAGGAAAGATGAGAGCCGCTCAAGACCGACAAAAGAGTTATGCAGACGCGAAACAGCAAGACTTGGAATTTCAAATCGGCGATAAGGTTATGCTGAAGGTATCACCAATGAAGGGTGTGATGCGCTTTGGCAAGCGAGGGAAATTGAGTCCCCGATACTAGGACCATATGAGATCCTAGAAAGAGTGGGAAATCTAGCGTATCGGCTAGCATTGCCGCCACAGTTGGCACATGTCACAATGTGTTCCACGTCTCCCAATTCAAGAAGTATGTGCCCGACCCGGCACATGTACTTCATCCGGAAGTAATCGAATTGGACGATGATCTAACCTATGAAGAAATTCCGGTACAAATACTCGACTACAAGGAAAGAATAACAAGGAATAACGCGGTAAAGATGGTCAAGGTTCTTTGGTCAAACCACGAGATGGAAACAGCGACATGGGAGTTGGAAGCCGATATGAAACAACGTTACCCGACCCTCTTCCAAGATGACCCGACCAGAGTTATGGGGACATAACTGTATTCTTGGGGGGGAGGATGTAACACCCGAGAAAAACAAATTCAAATTGTTTTGAACTACGTAATGGCTTGATCCCTTCACGGGGTACGTAGGCAACTTAGAAATTTTAATTCTAAGCACAATCATACAAAATCATACCAAACCATAATAATAATAATGGATCACAATAATTTAAGTTTTAACTCGCAAGAAGATAACACCCAACTTCGAGGACAAAGTTGATTCTTAAGGGGGGTAGACTGTAATACTCGGGAAATTTGTTAAAAGAAACATAAATTAAATTCGAGAACGAAAGAATTTAAATTTCGAGAACCCGTGGAGTCGAAAATAATTTAATTAAATAAATTATTGCACGGGAGTGTTACGAACATTAATCTGAGTTCGTAATAAATTTAAGATAGGAATTTCGATCCAGAAATACCCGAAAAGTCAAACCGAAAATGTAGAGGATAGAAACCCGACAGAGAAAACAAGAAAAGACCCGACGAACCACACAAACCGCTCGAACCGGCCAAACCGGATGTCGCGCGCTTTTTGCGCGGTCTCCCTGAGAGAGCACGCGCGACCACCGCGCGAGAAGGGGTCGACGCGTCCCAAGGCCGAGCTCGCGTGCTCGTCGTGCGGCCAAAGCAATATGAGCGCGTCATCACCGCGCCAGAGGAGAAGGAGGTGTAAACTTTCCTTCCATGGCGATTTTCTTGCCAAAATTTCGATTTCTATCGATGGCAAGCCGATCACAGCCTTAGGAAAGGCTTAAGGACGGGATTGGGACGTCCCCTTATCCATTTTAGACAGAAAACACAAACCTCTCTTAAATAAATAAATAAAACGATAATTAAATAAATAAATAAATAAATCCAGCAAATAAATAAATGAATAAAGATAAGGAAATGAGAAATGAGGTTTTAACTTAAAAAGGAATTAAAGGAATTTAATTAAATAAAAAGAATTATTAAAGGTAAATAAATTGTACACCGAAACCCGACACTAATGAACTCGAGGATTCGAGTCCAAAACATCCAATTAGACCCGAGTGAAAATTTAGAGAGAAAGTAGAAACCCGAATATACCCCGGAAATCGGAATTCGGGAGCATAGAGGGATAGAAACCCGAAAGAGAGGCGGAAAAGCACGACGGATCGCACGACCCGCCCGGACCGAAGTCCAGGCGAGTGTCGTGCGGTGGCCGCGCGGTGGAAGGGGAAACAGCGCGCCACGACCGCGCCACTTGACAGATTCGCCCGTTGCGTGAATCTCTCGCCCGAACGCGGATTTTTCGACTTTCGGTTGAACATCTCTCGACCCAAGACCTTTAGGTCAGATGTTGGATGCCCTAGGGATTGAGAAATCTATAAATAAGCCCCTCGGGAGCCCCAAACAAGTTTACAAAACCCTACAACCTTCTATACGTTCGAAACCCTAAATCCGGAGTCGTCGGAGGCACGAAACCAAGACGAACGCTGTTGGACGAATTTCTCTACAGATCTCCATAGTCGTGGTAAGTCTCGATCCAATCTTTATTAAATAAACGATTCGAAAACGAATCCTAATCATCTCCTTCTTTCTTTCTACACCTTGAATTGGATCTAGATCGTAGAACCCGACGAACGGAGAGGAGGAACGGTAGACGGGAAGCCAAGCCTTCGAATAGATGATCCCCGACGTTCATAAACTTGGTAAGTTAACTCTTACATGGTTTTGGGATGAATTAAAACATTCAAACTAAAAGATTATCAAGAAATCGAAAATCTGTCAATCTAAACTTTCTACCGGCGCAACAGATTTGTTGAATTTTTCCAAACCCTAAATAAACTCAAATGGAAAAACTTAAAACACGAAAAACGTTCCTAAGACTTAGATCTAGCTACTGTAAATTTTTGAGAATTTTTGGAGTTGATTTGATATGTAAAAACCCGTTGAAACCGAGCTGCTTGAATCTAGATCTTGAAATCTTGGACAGAACTTAGGAATGATTTTGATCACGTTTTTGACATAGGATCTAGGCTGTTTTAGATCTTTGGCTGAACATGAAAGTTGTAGATAAATGTCTTAAGATGATCTCTGTCAAATTTCATTAAATTTGGAGTTGAATTGCTATGGTAGAATTCGAAATCTTCAAACTGTGACACAGTAAACTCGGACAGAATTATTCTTATGCGAAAATTTGTGATTTTGACCTACTTAGGTATCTCGGATCGAAAACGTTAAAACACGAAAGTTGTAGATCTTGATGTTTCCGAGTCAGATATGAAATTTTGGAATTTTTGGAATTAAATCTGATTTTAGACGAATTTTAGAGTAAACTGTGGTTTACCGAAACGAAATCTTGAAGTCTTGTTGAAACATGGAATTAACCTTTAGGGTTGAAACGAGTTGAGATATTAATTTTAAATAAATGCAATTGAAGTCAGATTTTAAAAATTAAATCCCCTTACAAACTTGATAAATTAAAATTAGGGGTGAGTGCTCTGCAGGGTGCCCCTTAACGATTCACTTCGTGCCTTAATGGACGATGGTGACCCCACGCGCTAAACTTGAGATATGGATTGCCTAAACGGCGAAATATAGAGCCTACACTCTCGTGAATATCCGTGTGGGTTTCCCGAGGCTCCGGAGTGGTACTGGGTATGGCTGATACGGTTGCGGCCGCCGGGCTACCGGCTAAACTTGTTGACATCGCGATGCTATCGTGAAACTTTGAAATACCAAATCGGGGATGTAATGGGGATTTTAAATTAAAGTAAATTAGATTAAATTATGTTGATGTCCAATTAAATTATTTAAATGCTTTATTTAAATTATGGCTTTTATGTTGAACCATGTGATATGTGTTATTAAATAGAGCCCTGAGATAAATTATGCTATTGGATAGTTGATTAGATTAAATTAAATATTATGTTATTATCATGCTTTTGTTAAATTATTAAATTTATGGCTTTTAAACCCTACGATCATGCATGTGTTAACTTACTCAGCAATTTTGCTGACCAAAACCATTTTTATTCCTTTCCTTACAGAATATGTGGAATGAGCATGTGTGAGCACGATTCATGCATGGGATTTTGGGGAACACTTATTTTGCTTTTAAATTTCGTACTTAGACTATATTATGAACGGGCCTGTTTAACCCGTGTTTTGGCCATGTCGGCCCTTTTTATATTTTCCGCTGCGATACTGTACTAAACCAAATATTTCCGCTGCGCTATGCTATTGTTATTTTCGAATTATATTGTATGGGCTATTTTGAATGATTTAAATGTTTTTAAATACTGCAATACCTAGCCTTGCATCTCTTTAGTAAGCTCGGAGAAACCGTGTCTTACTAGGGAGATGTGGCGGTGACATCCCGACCTGGGTAACCAAAAACCGGGGTGTTACAAGTTGGTATCAGAGCCCGGGTATTTTTAAACTATTATTTTTACACCATTACTATTTTTAAAGTATTATTAGTATTTTGACTATTCTTTTAAATTTTTAAAGTATTATTTTCATGGAAAAAAAAAATTTATTTTAAAACCCATGGAAAAATATATAGATGTGGTGCATTAAATTATTATTGGGGGGAAATACCATTTGCATTTGCATGTTGCATCTCTGTTATGAACTTAGAATCTTGGAAACTTGAACTTAGAATCTTGGCAAAACTTGAACTTAGAATCTTGGCGAATTGAACCTAGAATCTTGGCGAATTGAACTTAGAATCTTGGCGAATATTAACTTAGATCTCTTGCTTGCGCTAGATGGCTAGTCAAGACATGATGCAGTTGATGGTCAGGATGATGAGTGTTCATCTCGATTCCCACCAAACCCTAGAGCAGATGAAGTACCGTATGGCTCAATTGGAGGCCAATTTACATCACATGGGCAACTTGAGAGAGGTGGATCATCACCGCATAAACCAACTCGAGCGCCAAGTCCAAACCCTCACTACACAAAACTTAATACTAAAGGAATACATTGATGCCCACGGGCAAGACTTAAACACTATCTTTGACGAGCTGATGCCGCCGAGTTCGGAGGAGGAAGATCCAGAGGAAGATCCTGCTACGTCCTCCGGTGACGTCATGAGACACTAGAGCTTCTATTGTTAGATGCTATTTTGCTAGGAAAATATTTCTACTCGTGTACTAAAATTTCTTTTGAAGAAATAAAATGCCCGATTTATTTTTTTTAAATCGAAAAAAAAAGAAAGAAAAAAAAATTTAAAATAAAACCCCCGAGGCGTCGTATGCTCTTCATTCGGACAAAGCACCACGTGCTAAACTGCTACACACATATACATTTATAGAAATTGCTTAGACTATATGCTAAATTCACTGGTCCTAATCTATCCCATTTGTACCAGAATGGCACCCAGAGGAAGAGGAAGAGGTAGAGCCCAACCCGCTCCCCAAACCACCACAGAAACACCTACTGAAACACCATCAAACGTCACTGAACCGATTCAACCTGATGAGGAACAGCCCCAAGGTGCGCAGGACGCCCCCGCACCGAACAATGTGGGCGATCGTCTTAGGACGATAGAGGAAGTGTTGATTGCGCTTGGAAACGCGCAAGTCAACCAGGGTCAAGCTGCGGCGGTACCTCCGCCCCAAGCTCGCCCTAACTACCTAGCGATGGTGAATCCTTACCAGCCGCCCCACTACGCTGGTGAGGAGGATCCAGCTAAACTGGAGGAATGGATCCGGACTTTTGACAAGCTGCTGGGAGCGGTCAAATGTCCGGAAGGAGAAAGGGTACACGTCGCTTCGTACTACTTGGGAGGCGAAGCCGACGACTGGTGGCAGGCCACTCAAGCTAAACTGACTGAAGATGACGAGCCCTACTCGTGGATGGAGATGATGGAACTACTCAGGGATCGATTCTATCCCTTGAGTACTAAAGCTGCCATGTATGAAGAGTTCCTGTCGCTGAAACAAGGAGGCCAAACAGTGCAGGAATACTACACACGCTTCAAGGAGCTGGTGAGGTTCGCACCAAGGCTAGTGCCTACTGATGCGGAAAAGGCACAGAAGTTCGAGATGGGACTGAACCTGTCTGTGCGCGAGGTGATCGCGGGGGTGCACTACCCCGACTTGCAAGCCGTATATGATCGCGCTGTGGCGGTAGCACGCGTGCAGCAGCTGAAAAGGAGGGTGAGTGGGGAGTCCAGCAGGGGTCCTCAAGACAAGAGAAGCCGAGACTCAAGAAACGAGAACAACACTGGAAGGAACGAGCAACGCAGAGGGTCGAATAGGCCCCAGCAAAACAACACTGGGAGGAGGTTCAACCAAGAAGATCCGGTACCACCTTGCCCGAGATGTGGACGACCCCATCTGGCAAGGGGATGCCCGCAACAAGGCGCTTGTTACCGATGCGGTCGAATGGGTCACGTTCGACGGGACTGCCGAACTAGGCTCGAGAACATAACGAAGAGGGACGATTTGGTCGCGGGGCAAGAACAGCCTCAAAATCAAAACGGGCGAAACGGGAACAACCAAGGATATAGACCCCCTCAAAATAGACCGCAAAACCAGAACCAGAACCAACGACCTCCGCCCCCTCAGAATCAAAACCAGTAACAAAATCAGCAGCCGAATGCAAATCAACAGGGCAATCAGGGACGCCCTATGGGGAGGCTGAACGTGGTAAACCAAGCGGACGTGCCTGTGCAAGGAGAAGTGATGGCAGGTACATTTTATGTGTTGAATACGCCCCTTAGAATTCTATTTGATTCTGGAGCTAGTTGCTCAATTATAGCATCAAGGATAGTGCCTGAGTTAGATCTACCTAAGTGCGAGAGAATTAGCTTAGGAATTCAATTGCCTTCTGGAGAAGTAGTGTCTTGCTCTAAACGATATAACGGAATTCCTATAGTGATAAAGAACGTAGAATTCTTCGCGAACTTAGTAGAATTTAACTTAAGAGACTTTGACATCATACTGGGGATGGATTGGCTATCCCAGTATAAAGCGGTGATCGAATGCCAAAAGCAAAAGATCACCTTGTCAAAAAGTAGGGGAAAGAGGGTTATCTTTTACTCTCAGCCCCCTAAGAAAAGTAACAAAATCGTTAGTGCACTTAAACTAAGTAACTTGATGCGTAAGGGGTACGAACTATATGCGTGCTATGTGCACAACCTTGAGGCGGAAGAGAACAAGGTTGATAGCATACCAGTGGAAAGAGAATACCCGGACGTGTTCCCTGAGGACGTTCCGGGCATGCCACCAGAGAGAGATCTTGAATTCACTATAGATCTCATTCCGGGGACAGAGCCTATCTCGAAAGCTCCGTACCGGATGGCACCACTGGAAATGAAGGAGTTAAAGGAACAACTCGAGGAACTATTGGGAAAAGGTTACATAAGACCGAGTACGTCCCCTTGGGGAGCACCGGTTTTATTTGTTAAGAAGAAAGACGGAGGACTACGTCTTTGCATAGATTACCGAGGACTAAACCAAGTGACCATTAAGAATAAATACCCCCTACCGAGAATAGAGGATCTGTTTGATCAACTGAAGGGAGCTTCAGTATTCTCGAAGATCGATTTGCGATCTGGGTATCATCAATTGAGGATCGCCGAGAAGGACATTCCGAAGACGGCATTTCGAACGCGATACGGCCATTACGAGTTCACAGTGTTATCCTTCGGGTTAACAAATGCTCCGGCCATGTTCATGAATCTCATGAACAACGTGTTCCGAGAATTGTTAGATCAGTGCGTCGTAGTGTTCATCGACGACATCCTGATCTACTCAAAGAGCGAGGAAGAGCATGCAAAACACTTACATCAAGTGTTAGAAATCTTGCGAAGAAATCAGCTATACGGCAAATTGTCCAAATGTGACTTCTGGCTGAAAGAAGTGGCATTCCTCGGACACATAGTATCCGCTGATGGAGTATCAGTGGATCCGGCAAAAGTTTTTGCCGTGACGGAGTGGGCAACTCCGAAGAGTCCAACGGAAATAAGAAGTTTCCTTGGGTTAGCCGGGTATTATAGACGATTTGTGAAGGACTTTTCAAGGATTGCACGTCCTTTGACCCAGCTACTAAAGAAAGGAGCAAAATACGAGTGGACCGAAGCATGTGAGACTTCGTTTCAAGAGCTGAAGAAACGACTCACAACCACACCCGTATTAACACTACCATCAGAGAATGGTGACTTCGAAGTTTACAGCGATGCTTCGAAGGAAGGTTTAGGTTGTGTCTTGATGCAAGACTCGAGAGTCGTAGCCTATGCATCACGTCAACTAAAACCTCACGAGGAAAATTATCCGACACACGACCTGGAGTTGGCAGCGGTCGTATTCGCTCTAAAGATATGGAGACATTATCTTTATGGGCAGAAGTGTCGAATGTTCACCGACCACAAGAGCTTGAAATATATATTCACTCAGAAGGAGTTGAATTTGAGACAGCGAAGGTGGTTGGAACTTATTAAGGATTACGATTTAGAGATAGCATACCACGAGGGGAAGGCGAATGTGGTAGCCGATGCCCTAAGTCGGAAAACCCAACACGTGACAAACTCGTTGGTAATTCCGCCGGCATTGTACATGGAATTGGCAAGATTGGAGTTAGAACTTGTGCATCCTGGCATAGTGAGAGGAACGGTCAATGCCATGGTCGTAGAAACTCCAATATTGGACGAGATTCGACTCGCCCAACCGGGCGACCCGAAACTCGAGAAGATAAAAGGGTATATTGCCGAAGGAAAGGCAATAGGATTTGCTGTCCACGAGGATGGAAGCATCCGTTTTAAAGGGAGATGGTGTGTGCCTCTTAAATGTGCCGAGTTGAAACAAAGGTTGATGGAGGAAGGGCACAACACGCCATATTCCGTACATCCCGGAGGTGACAAACTATACAAAGATCTGAAGAAGATCTATTGGTGGCCGGGAATGAAGAAGGAAGTCGCGAACTTCGTGGCGAGATGTCTCACCTGCCAAAAGGTTAAGGCAGTGCGACATAAACCCTTAGGATTGATGCAACCACTAGAGATTCCAAGTTGGAAGTGGGATAGCATCTCAATGGACTTTGTCTCGGGATTACCCCGATCACCTAAAGGCATGAACAAAATTTGGGTGATTGTGGATAGGCTAACGAAGACAGCCATATTATCCCAATGAAAGACACGTGGACTATGGACCAATTGGCCCGAGCCTACATTGATAATGTGGTACGACGACATGGAGTACCACATGATATCATTTCCGATAGAGACAGTAGATTTGTCTCTCATTTCTGGACGGAGTTACAAAAAGCTCTCGGTACTCAAATCAAAATGAGCACCGCATTCCACCCGATGACGGATGGTCAAACCGAGAGAACAATCCAAACACTAGAAGACATGCTGAGAGCATGTGTGTTGGAATTCAAAGGGAATTGGGAATCTCATTTACCCTTGATTGAGTTTTCCTATAATAATAGCTACCATGCTAGCATCGGCATGGCACCTTTCGAGGCGTTGTATGGACGAAAGTGCCGAAGCCCGTTGAGCTGGGAAGAAAATGATAAGTCCGTGGTAGTGGGACCACAACTTATCGAAGACATGGCTCAACAAATCAAAGTGATTCAAGGGAAGATGAAAGCCGCACAAGACCGTCAAAAGAGTTATGCCGACATGAGACGACGAGACCTAGAATTTCAAGTGGGAGATAGGGTCATGCTAAAGATATCACCCATGAAGGGGGTGATGCGCTTTGGCAAGCGAGGAAAGTTAAGTCCTCGATACATAGGGCCTTACGAAATTCTAGAACGAGTCGGAACTCTAGCCTACCGATTGGCTTTACCGCCACACTTAGATCGAGTTCATAATGTCTTCCATGTCTCGCAACTAAAGAAGTATGTGCCGGACCCGACACATGTACTTCAACCGGAGATAATTGAGCTCGATGAAGACTTGACTTACGAAGAAGTCCCAGTGCGTATTCTTGACACTAAGGAACGAGTAACGAGGAACAAAACCGTCAAAATGATCAAGGTTCTTTGGTCAAACCACGAAAGTGAGACGGCAACTTGGGAAGTAGAATCCGACATGAGAGAACGATACCCGACATTGTTCCAAACCGATACCGACACAGTTATGGGGACATAACTGCAATCTTAAGGGGGAGAGGATGTCATACCACCTATTTTTCGTGCACTTTTGTAAATTGTTGAACTACGTTATGGCTTGATCCCTTTACCGGGTACGTAGGCAGCTTAGAAGTTTTAATTCTAAGTTCAGTCACAACATAATAAAACAAACACAAGACCTTAGCACGAGAAAAGCCGAAACACAACTTCGAAGACGAAGTTGATTCTTAAGGAGGGTAGACTGTAATACCCGTGAATTTTCCATCATAAAATAAAATGATAAATAAATAAATAAATAAATAAATCCAGCAAATAAATAAATGAATAAAGATAAGGAAATGAGAAATGAGGTTTTAACTTAAAAAGGAATTAAAGGAATTTAATTAAATAAAAAGAATTATTAAAGGTAAATAAATTGTACACCGAAAACCGACACTAATGAACTCGAGGATTCGAGTCCAAAACATCCAATTAGACCCGAGTGAAAATTTAGAGAGAAAGTAGAAACCCGAATATACCCGGAAATCGGAATTCGGGAGCATAGAGGGATAGAAACCCGAAAGAGAGGCGGAAAAGCACGACGGATCGCACGACCCGCCCGGACCGAAGTCCAGGCGAGTGTCGCGCGGTGGCCGCGTGGTGGAAGGGGAAACAGCGCGCCACGACCGCGCCACTTGACAGATTCGCCCGTTGCGTGAATCTCTCGCCCGAACGCGGATTTTTCGACTTTCGGTTGAACATCTCTCGACCCAAGACCTTTAGGTCAGATGTTGGACGCCCTAGGGATTGAGAAATCTATAAATAAGCCCCTCGGGAGCCCCAAACAAGTTTACAAAACCCTACAACCTTCTATACGTTCGAAACCCTAAATCCGGAGTCGTCGGAGGCACGAAACCAAGACGAACGCTGTTGGACGAATTTCTCTACAGATCTCCATAGTCGTGGTAAGTCTCGATCCAATCTTTATTCAATAAATGATTCGAAAACGAATCCTAATCATCTCCTTCTTTCTTTCTACACCTTGAATTGGATCTAGATCGTAGAACCCGACGAACGGAGAGGAGGAACGGTAGACGGGAAGCCACGCCTTCGAATAGACGATCCCCGACGTTCATAAACTCGGTACGTTAACTCTTACATGGTTTTGGGATGAATTAAAACATTCAAACTAAAAGATTATCAAGAAATCGAAAATCTGTCAATCTAAACTTTCTACCGGCGCAACAGATTTGTTGAATTATTCCAAACCCTAAAACGAACTCAAACGGAAAAACTTAAAACACAAAAAACGTTCCTAAGACTTAGATCTAGCTACTGTAAAGTTTTGAGAATTTTTGGAGTTGATTTGATATGTAAAAACCCGTTGAAACCGAGCTGCTTGAATCTAGATCTTGAAATCTTGGACAGAACTTAGGAATGATCTTGATCACGTTTTTGACATAGGATCTAGGCTGTTTTAGATCTTTAGCCGAACATGAAAGTTGTAGATAAATGTCTTAAGATGATCTCTGTCAAATTTCATTAAATTTGGAGTTGAATTGCTATGGTAGAATTCGAAATCTTCAAACTGTGACACAGTAAACTCGGACAGAATTATTCTTATGCGAAAATTTGTGATTTTGACCTACTTAGGTATCTCGGATCGAAAAAGGTAAAACACGAAAGTTGTAGATCTTGATGTTTCCGAGTCAGATATGAAATTTTGGAATTTTTGGAATTAAATATGATTTTAGACGAATTTTAGAGTAAACTGTGGTTTACCGAAACGAAATCTTGAAGTCTTGTTGAAACATGGAATTAACCTTTAGGGTTGAAACGAGTTGAGATATTAATTTTAAATAAATGCAATTGAAGTCAGATTTTAAAAATTAAATCCCCTTACAAACTTGATAAATTAAAATTAGGGGTGAGTGCTCTGCAGGGTGCCCCCTAACGATTCACTTCGTGCCTTAATGGAGGATGGTGACCCCGCGCGCTAAACTTGAGATATGGATTGCCTAAACGGCGAAATATAGAGCCTACACTCTCGTGAATATCCGTATGGGTTTCCGGAGGCTCCGGAGTGGTACTGGGTATGGCTGATACGGTTGCGGCCGCCGGGCTACCGGCTAAACTTGTTGACATCGCGATGCTATCGTGAAACTTTGAAATACCAAATCGGGGATGTAATGGGGATTTTAAATTAAAGTAAATTAGATTAAATTATGTTGTTGTCCAATTAAATTATTTAAATGCTTTATTTAAATTATGGCTTTTATGTTGAACCATGTGATATGTGTTATTAAATAGAGCCATGAGATAAATTATGCTATTGGATAGTTGATTAGATTAAATTAAATATTATGTTATTATCATGCTTTTGTTAAATTATTAAATTTATGGCTTTTAAACCCTACGATCATGCATGTGTTAACTTACTCAGCAATTTTGCTGACCAAAACCATTTTTATTCCTTTCCTTACAGAATATGTGGAATGAGCATGTGTGAGCACGATTCATGCATGGGATTTTGGGGAACACTTATTTTGCTTTTAAATTTCGTACTTAGACTATATTATGAACGGGCCTGTTTAACCCGTGTTTTGGCCATGTCGGCCCTTTTTATATTTTCCGCTGCGATACTGTACTAAACCAATATTTCCGCTGCGCTATGCTATTGTTATTTTCGAATTATATTGTATGGGCTATTTTGAATGATTTAAATGTTTTTAAATACTGCAATACCTAGCCTTGCATCTCTTTAGTAAGCTCGGAGAAACCGTGTCTTACTAGGGAGATGTGGCGGTGACATCCCGACCTGGGTAACCAAAAACCGGGGTGTTACACCTTTAAATTATGTATTCTAGTCTCGTATAATTAATTATGCTTTTTCCGCTGCAAGTTAAATTATGAATTTTAAATATTTTCATTGAAGCATGAAATATCTATTTTTAATTAAACACATGTAACCCCTTAATTGTCCTGTTAGGAATTGACTTACTCGGTATATTTTTATACTGATAATCCCGTTGTTATTTTTCTTCTACAGAGTATGTCGAGTGATGCATGCTCATGCATTTGGGGGAAACTATTTCATGAACACTTTCATTTCCTGCATTTTTAATACTGTCTAACCGGGCCTGTTAAACCCGAGTTTTGGCCATGTTGGCCGCGATTACTTTCCGCTGCATTACTTACTCTATTGCGTGCATGAATGATTACTATCCTATATTTTGAAATTAAGTATTATTATTCCAGACTCATTATTTAAAATGTTTTAAATTCTTTCAATACCCATAGCCTTGCATCTCTTTAGCAATCTCGGATTGACGTGTCTTGCTAGGGAGATGTGGCGGTGGCATCCTGGCCTAGGCTACCAAAACCGGGGTGTTACACAAGGCTACTTGAAAAACTGTAGAGATTGCGATGCAATCGAGAAAAACTTTAGATACATGATCTTGGAGTAATTGGGGATAACTAAAAGACCTTTATTTATTGTTTTTAAATTTATTTATTTCCGCTTTTATTTAAGTTATGCTATGTGTATGCTTAGCTAGAATCCATGTTTTTAAATTGTGCCCATTACTTATTTAAATAAATTAAATTATATATATATACATATTCTTGTAGCATGTTTTTATTTAAAATTAAATTAATGGCTTTGAAACCCCTTAATCATGCTAGGTGTTAACTTACTCAGCTCGTTTTGCTGACCCAAACTATTTTCCCTTTTTCTTTCAGAGTATGAGGATTTTGCATGATCACATGCATACATGGGCACATTCGGGGGAAAAAGATTATTTTTATTTAAATTCTGTTCGTAGTACATTCGCATGAACGGGCCTGTTTAACCGTGTTTTGGCCATGTTGGCCCAATATTTAGATTTCCGCTGCATTACACATATTTATATTTAGATATTATTTTTCCGCTGCAACCTATTATTATTTTCGAGTTATATACGATGGACTATTTTATTTATTCAATGTTTTAAATATTGAAACCGTAGCCTTGCATCTCTCTAGCAAGCTCGAAGAAGTCGTGTCTTGCTAAGAAGGTGTGGCCGTGACATCCCAGCCTGGGTTATCAAAACCGAGGTGTTACAAGTTGGTATCAGAGCCCAGATATTTTTAAACTATTACTTCTAAACTATTATTTTTAAAACCATTACTATTATTTTTAAACTATAAATATTATTATTTTTAAGTGTACACTATTATTTTTAGGGAAAATTTGAGAAAAAACCCTCTCACAAAAGATTCTTACTTGTTCAGTACCTAGCACTATTTTTCTTCCTTTTTACTACCTAATTTTGTCTCTATATGTAAAGATTGTCAAATATGCCCCTGGTCAAGTTCAGTACATTTGTTTCATAAGTCTGATACATTTTATCAAGCAGTCTAGTATATGATAAGTTAAAAGACTTGTATATCTCTTTAGTGATTGTTGTACAATTTTCAAACATTACTTTCTAGATTTTATTTATGATATTAAGCAGAGAACGTAATTAATTAAAATATATGCCATGATCATTCACAGTAGTTATCATTCAAAGTAAAATTTCAGGGTCTACCTCGCTTCCGTAATATAAGCTTTGTGGTTGAAATTTCTGATCGAGTCCTTCAACGAGTAACCTTCTTTCCTCGTCTGCTATCCTTCTTTCAGGCCTCTTGCCTTACTCCGGTATGCACGACCTCTCGGAAATCACTGTATCGATGACTTGACTCTCAACATATCTTTCACTCACTTACATATATTCAGAATTTTGGTAAACTTTAGAAAAATATACTCGAATATATTAATGGAATGATCAGGCTATTGTACTTAGCCGATCAGCTTTTTATTGAAAGCTTTAAAATTACTCATAGTTTTACATCAAAGAGAGAGAACTAAAGATTACAAAGAAATGCAAAAGAATGAGTATTCTGGTGGGTATCTTCACTTCTGCCTTCTTCATAAGCCTTGCCTCCTTTTATAGATGGAGTTCTGAAGATCTAATGGTCCTGAATTGAGATACGTGGCATCATCTTCTCCCTTCTTTTCTTCTCCATTATTGATGTTCGGTGGCTGTCACTTTCTTCTTTAATCATGCACTTTGAGTGTCTTCTTGTAATAATCATCCGGTGGCTATACATTATTGTCTTCAATAATTCACTTGTTTATTGATTTTCTTCTTTGTTTGCTTGTGTACTTTCGTCATGGCATACGTCTTGCTGCATTATTCTCTTCTTAGTGCTACATTGGTCCTCTTTGTCGTCACTGCTTACTTCACTTCGTTGTCTCTTTCCGAAGAAATGTTCTTGTCTTCAGACTTGTGGTGGATTTTTCTACAGCTTTCTTCCAGATACTCTTGACTTCTTCTGAGCATTCAAAATTGTATGTGTCAAATTTCTGAATTAGTCCTGCTAAGTTTCCTGATCTGAATCCTGGAGTGTTCAATTGTTCAATCATTACGATTTCTTCATTTCCAAAAAAGATTCATGCTCCTTGATTGTATAGTCTTTTCATCTGTTCATGGACAGCACGTATTCCCATTGCTCTTTTGAAGTGGATGTATTTGTCATTGAAGATTTCTGTTTTGGGGGTTCCATAGTCTTGAGGATAACTTTCTGGTTTAGTGATTTCTTCTGCAATAGCAAGATGGTAGGAAGAGTGTTTGACTTCTGGACTGATAGAAAATATTTTCAGTTTCTGGGTTTTTGGTCTTATGTTTAGGGCTTCAATTAATACAGGTAATTTGGATATTTCGGTTCGTAAAGGGGACATGAAAATAGTTCTGATAAAGCCGAATTTGAAACAGTTCGAAACAAAGTTTGGGTCGCAGCCTGGTAAAATAGTTACTTGTGGATGTAGGGATTTGGTAAATTCTGTGTAGAATGATGTTTCTTGTCTAGGTAAAGAGTATATGTAGCTGCTCAGGGTATGGTATTCTGCTAAAAAGTTTCTTGTTTCAGGGCTAATTGGTGTTGGTTGAGGAATATTGTCGCAAAAATACTTCTTAGTTTCTGCATTGTTTTTCGACGAGGTCGAAGGTCTTGCATTCCCAGATTGTTTTGCTTGTTTGTCCTCTTTTGGAACAGGATTTGTAATACCCGAGAATTTTACAACATAAATAAATAAATAAATATAATAAATAAATAAATATAATAAATAAATAAATAAGCAAATAAATCAGCAAATACATTAAATAAATAAGTATAGAAGAAATAAGAAATGAAATTAAAAGAGATTTAATTAAACAAAAGAAATTAAAATTAAATAAAATTAAATAAGTCGTTACACGGGTGTCCGATATAAATGAACTCGAGAATTCGAAACCAAAACGTAACATTTGATCCGAAAGAAATAACGACACGAAATAGGAACCCGAAGAGAGTCTGGAAATTGGAATCGGAGAGCGTAGAGGGATAGAAACCTGAAAGAGAGGCGGAAAAGCACGACGGATCGCACGACCCGCCCGGACCGAAGTCCAGGCGTAAGTTGCGCGTTGGCCGCGCGGTTTTTAGGCGAAAGGCGCGCCAACCCCGCGCCAAGAGACAGATTCGCCCGTTGCGCGAATCTCTCGCCCGAACGCGGATTTTTCGACTTTCGATTGAACGTCTCTCGACTCAAGACCCTTGGGGTCAGATCTTGGATGCCCTAGGTCTTAGATATCTATAAATAAACCCCCTCGGAAGCCCCGAACACTTTTACAAAACCCTACAACTCTCTATACATTCGAAACCCTAAATCCCGGAGTCAACGGAGGCACCAAACGGAGACAACGGCTGTTTGGACGAAATCCGGAAGATCTCCAACGTTGTGGTAAGCTCTAGTCCGATAAATCCTTTCACGTTTCAATCCAAAAACGGATTCTAACCCCGTCTCTTTCCTTTCTACACCTCAAATTGGATTTAGAACGTAGAACCCGACGAACGGAGATGAGAAACGGTGAGTTGGAAGCCACGCCTTCGAAATAGACATCCCGGACGTTCACAAATCAGTAAGTTAACTCTTACATGATTTTGGGAGGAATTAAAATGTTCGAAACTAAAAGATTTAACAAGAAATCGTAAATCTGCCAACTTATGTTTTCTACCGACGCAACAGTTTTGACGAATTTATCCGAACCTTAAAACAACTTCAAACGGAAAAACTTAAAACACAAAAAATGTTCCTAAGGCTTAGATCTATCTACTGTAAAATGTTCAGAATTTTTAGAACGATTTGATATGCAAAAACTAACCGAAACCGAACTGCTTGAATCTAGATCTTGAAATTCTTGACAGAACTTAGGTCTGATCTTGATCACGTTTTTGACATAGGTTCCAGACCGATTTAGATCTTTGGCCGAATATGAAAGTTGTAGATAAATGTCTTAAGATGGTCTCTGTAAAATTTCATCAAATTTGGAGTTGAATTGCTATGGTAGAATTCGAAATCTTTAATCTGTGACATAGGAAATTTGGACAGAATTATGCTTCTGTGAAAATTGGTGGTTTTGACCTATTTCGGTATCTCGGATTGAAAAAGTTAAAACATGAAAGTTGTAGATCTCAACATTTCTGAGTCAATCGTGAAATTTTGGAATTTTTGGAATTAAATCTGACTTTAGACGAATTTTAGAGTAAACTGTGGTTTACCAGAAATCAAATCTTGAAATCTTGTTGAAACATGGAATTAACCTTTAGGGTCGAAATAAATTGAAATATTATTTTTAAATAAAAGAAATTGAAATCAGATTTTTGGAATTAAATCCCCTTACAAACTTGATAAATTAAAATTAGGGGTGAGTGCTCTGCAGGGTGCCCCCTAACGATTCACTTCGTGCCTTAATGGACGATGGTGATCCCGCGCGCTAAACTTGAGATATGATATTGCCAAAACGGCGAGATATAGAGCCTACACTCTCGAGAATATCCACATGGGTTTCCCGAGGCTCCGGAGTGGTACTGGGTATGACTGATACGGTTGCGGCCGCCGGGCTACCGGCTAAACTTGTTGACATCGCGATGCTATCGTGAAACTTTGAAATACCGAATCTGGGATGTAATGGGGATACTAAATTAAATTAAATTAGATTAAATTATGCTTGTTGCCCAATTAAATTACTTAAATGCTTTATTTAAATTATGGCTTTTATTTTAACTCATGCGAGATGTGTTGTTAAATAAAGCTCTGAAGTGAATTATGCTATTGGATAGTTGATTAGATTAAACTGAATATTATGCTATTATCATGCTTTTTTATTATTAAAATTAATGGCTTTTAAACCCTACGATCATGCATGTGTTAACTTACTCAGCAAGTTGTGCTGACCAAACCATTTTTATTCTCTTTTCTTACAGAATATGTAGAGTGAACATGAGCACTTTATACATGGGAACTTATCTTTTGGGGAAAAACATTATTTTGTTTTTAAATTCGTACTTTAGACTATATTATGAACGGGCCTGTTTAACCCGTGTTTTGGCCATGTCGGCCCTATTTACATTTTCCGCTGCAATACTATACTTAAATATTATTTCCGCTGCGCTATGACATTATTATTTTCGAGCTATATTGTATGGGCTGTTTTGGATGCTTTAAATGTTTTAAATACTGCAATACCTAGCCTTGCATCTCTTTAGTGAGCCGGAGAAACCGTGTCTTACTAGTGAGGTGTGGCGGTGACACCCCGACCTGGGTTATCAAAAACCGGGATGTTACAAGTTGGTATCAGAGCCCAGAATATTTTAAAGCTATTTATTTGAAAGAAAATATCTGATACCAAAGTTGGTATCAGAGCCCGGCTATTTTTAAAGTATTATTTTTAAATCGTTATTATTTTAAGTTATTATCTTTAAACCTTTATTATTTTTAAACTACTATTAATATTTTGATTATTATTTTAAATTTTAAAGAATTATTTCCATGGAAAATATTTATTTTAAAACCCCATGGAAAAATATATATATATTGCATTAAATTATTTTTAACGGGATCGTCATTTGCATTTGCATATTGCCTCTCTTCTATGAACTTAGAATCTTGGCGAATTGAACTTAGAATCTTGGCAAAAGTCGAACTTAGAATCTTGTCGAATTTAACTTAGAATCTTGGCGAATATTAACTTAGATCTCTTGCTTGCGCTAGATGGCTAGTCAAGACATGATGCAGTTGATGATCAGGATGATGAGCGTTCATCTTGATTCCCACCAAACCCTAGAGCAAATGAAGTATCGTATGGCTCAATTGGAGGCCAATTTGCACCACCTGAGCAACCTGAGAGAGGCGGATCACCACCGCATAAACCAACTCGAACGCCAAGTCCAAACCCTCACTACACAAAACCTAATACTAAAAGAACACATCGATGCCCACGGGCAGGATTTGAACACTATCTTTGACGATCTGCTGCCGCCAAGTTCGGAGGAGGAATATCCGGAGGAGGATCCTACCACTGTGCCGGAGGACGCTTAGAGATGATAGGAATTTCTATTTGTAGTAGTTACTATTTTTGCTAAGGAAACATTACTATTTTTGGTATATCCTATTACTTGTACTAAAAATTTCTTTTAAGGAAATAAAATACAAGATTTATCTATTTAGATAAATTTAAATTCGAAAAAAAAAAAAACCGGGCAGACCTGTCCGTACAAAAAAAAAATGAAATAAAACAAATTAAAATAAAACCCCGAAGCGTACGACGCTTCTTACTTCGATCGAGCACCACGTGCTAAATTACAAAAACACATATACATTTATAGAAATTGCTTAGACTATATGTTAAATTCACAAGCCGTAATCCACCCTATTTGTACCAGAATGGCACCCAGAGGAAGAGGAAGAGGAAGAACTCAACCCGCTCCCCAAACTCCTACTGAGACACTACCAAACGTCACGGAACCAATTCAACCTGAGGTGGAACAACCCCAAGGTGCGCAAGACGCCCCTGCACCGAACAATGTGGGCGATCGTCTTAGGACAATAGAGGAGGTGTTGATTGCGCTCGGAAACGCGCAAGTCAACCAGGGCCAAGCTGCGGCGGTACCTCCGCCCCAAGCTCGCCCTAACTACCTGGCGATGGTGAATCCTTACCAGCCGCCCCACTACGCTGGTGAGGAGGATCCAGCTAAACTGGAGGAGTGGATCCGGACCTTCGACAAGCTGCTGGGAGCAGTTAAATGTCCGGACGGAGAAAGAGTGCATGTCGCCTCATACTACTTGGGAGGCGAAGCTGACGACTGGTGGCAGGCGACGCAAGCCAAACTGACGGAGGATGACGAGCCCTTCTCATGGGCGGAAATGATGGAGATGCTCAGGGATCGGTTCTATCCCCTGAGTACCAAATCAGCGATGTACGAAGAGTTCCTATCGCTGAAACAAGGAGGCCAAACTGTGCAGGAATACTACACACGTTTCAAGGAGCTGGTGAGGTTCGCACCAAGGCTAGTGCCTACTGATGCGGAAAAGGCACAGAAGTTCGAGATGGGATTGAACCTATCGGTTCGCGAGGTGATCGCGGGGGTACACTACCCCGATTTGCAAGCTGTGTACGACCGCGCTGTGGCAGTAGCACGTGTGCAGCAACTGAAGGAAGGGTGAGTGGGGAGTCCAGCAGGGGTCCCCAAGACAAGAGAAACCAGGACTCGAGTAGCGAGAACAACACTGGAAGGAACGAACAGCGCAGAGGGTCGAATAGGCCCCAACAAAACAACACTGGGAGAAGGTTCAACCAAGAAGATCCGGTACCACCTTGCCCGAGATGTGGACGACCCCATCTGGCAAGGGGATGCCCGCAACAGGGCGCCTGTTTCCGATGTGGTCGAATGGGTCACGTTCGACGGGATTGCCGAACCAGGATCGAGAACATAACAAAAAGGGATGATTTGGTCACGGGGCAAGAACAACCTCAAAATCAGAACGGACGAAATGGGAATAACCAAGGGTACAGACCCCCTCAAAATAGGCCGGAGAACCAGAACCAGAACCAACGACCTCCGTGTAATACCCGTAAATTTTAGAATATAAAAATAGGAATTAATCCAATAGGAGAGAAGGTTTCGTTTCCGAGAACCCGTAGACGCGGAAATGCACGGAAGTCAAAGGACGACGAATTAGAACCCGACGGACCAAAACCGACGGTCTTAGGATTTCAAGCATGTAACCGAATTGAGACGGAATAAATTTATGATGAGAAGCATAATCCGGAAATGACCCGGAAAAATCGAGCGCGAAAACGGGGAAGGATAGAAGTCCGAAAGAGAGAGAAAAAGACCCGACGGATCGGATCGCACGGACCCACCCGGACCGCAGTCCAGGCGAGTCTCGCGCGCTGGCCGGGCGGGGTTTGGCTAAAAGGCGCGCCAACCCCGCGTGGCCCTACAGGTTTTGGCAACTTGCGCGTTTTCGGCGATTTCTTACCATAATTCGACCTCCCGACTTTGGAAAGCAGATTTTGGCCGAAGGGGGAAGCATTTAGGCGACCTAGGGCAGCCTCTCCACCATTTTCATCAGTCACCATTCACTCTCAAACTCTCTCAACTCTCTCCAAAGCCAAAACACTTTCCGGCGACTTCCCGACGACTTTCCGATCACTTCCCGGCGACGAAAACCGACGGAGGAGGCGTTGAATACAAGATTCCTAGTGTTCTAATCTGTGGTAAGTCGTTCACAGATTTCTATTTAAGTTTTTGAACCCGAAAACTTGATCTAACATTGGATTTCTTCGTCCGATTCGAAATCGTGGCCAAAGTCGGAAGCTTGACGTTGAGGAGATCCGTTCGTAGGATTTTGGACGAGCCAGCGACCTTAGGACGACCCAAAACTCTCTATCACTGTAAGTTGAGCCTTCCATATCAATACGGGTGATTTCGGGGCGTCCGGTATAGGCGTAATGTAACGAAACGTAAAAATCGAACTTAAAAACCTCATCTTGCGCAGTTTCTGTAATCGGCCTAAAACTCATATTTCGAGGATTCAATCCGAGAAACTCAAAACTAGACTTTTAATCCTAACACATAAATCTAGGTTGTGTAAAAATTTCAGACATTTTCGTTAACATTTGCTATTTCAAATCGTGCCGAACATAAACTGTTTACTAGGACTTTTCGAAAAACCTGACAGTTTTCATATTCGAACTTGATGAGCATGTTTCTATAATTTCTAGTCCGATTTGATCTTTACAATCTAAATGAAAGTTGTAGATAATCATGTCTAGTATATGTGGTTAAAATTTCAGTATTTTCAAAGATCGACCTACGATCTGGATATCACCAGTTAAGGATCGCCGAAAAGGATATCCCAAAGACGGCATTCAGAACTCGCTACGGGCATTACGAATTCACGGTGCTATCATTCGGGCTGACGAACGCCCCAGCGATGTTCATGAATCTCATGAATAACGTGTTTCGAGAATTATTAGATCAATGCGTAGTGGTGTTCATAGATGACATCCTGATCTACTCGAAAAGCGAAAAAGAGCATTCCGAACACTTACACAAAGTGTTAGGGATTTTACGAGCAAATCAGCTGTATGGCAAACTGTCCAAATGCGACTTCTGGCTAAGAGAAGTGGCATTTCTGGGACATATCGTATCCGCCAACGGAGTGGCAGTGGACCCAGCAAAGATCTCGGCAGTGACCGAATGGGTGCCACCGAAGAATCCAACCGAGATAAGAAGTTTTCTCGGATTGGCAGGGTACTACCAAAGGTTCGTAAAGGATTTTTCAAGGATCGCTCGCCCATTGACACAGCTGCTAAAGAAAGGGGTGAAATACGACTGGACCAGTGAGTGTGATTCCGCATTCCAAGAATTGAAGAAACGGCTTACTACAGCACCGGTGTTGACATTACCATCGGAGGATGGAGACTTCGAGGTGTACAGCAACGCCTCGAAGGAAGGATTGGGATGCGTACTAATGCAAGATCAAAGGGTCATAGCATACGCATCACGTCAACTAAAGCCACACGAAGAGAACTATCCGACGCACGACTTAGAGCTAGCCGCAGTCGTGTTCGCTCTAAAGATATGGAGGCATTACCTCTATGGGCGGAAGTGTCGGATGTTCACCGACCATAAGAGCCTCAAGTATATATTTACGCAAAAAGAGCTGAATTTGAGGCAAAGAAGATGGTTGGAACTGATTAAGGATTACGACCTGGAAATCGCGTACCACGAAGGAAAGGCCAACGTCGTGGCCGATGCCTTGAGTCGAAAGACTCAACACGTGGTGAACTCACTTGTGGTACCGGCCGAGTTGTACAGAGACTTGGCAAAATTAAGTCTGGAGTTGGTACACTCTGGCGAAGTAAGTGAGGTCGTCAACACGATGGTAGTAGGATCTACCATACTTGATGAGATACGACTAGCACAACAGGGTGATGAAAAGTTGGAGGAAATTAGGAAGAGCATTGCTGAAGGAAAGGCAATGGATTTTACAATCCATGAGGACGGAAGCATCCGCTTCAAGGGAAGGTGGTGCATACCACGAAAATGCGAGAACCTGAAGCAAAGAGTAATGGAGGAAGGCCATAATACCCCATATTCGGTCCACCCCAGGGGGCGAGAAGCTATACAAGGACATAAAGAAGAACTATTGGTGGCCGAACATGAAGAGAGAAATAGCCGAGTTTGTGGCGAGATGCCTCACCTGCCAGAAGGTCAAGGCCGTACGGCAGAAACCCTTAGGATTAATGCAGCCATTGGAAATCCCAAGTTGGAAGTGGGATAGCATTTCAATGGACTTCGTTTCGGGGTTACCACGTTCACCGAAGGGGATGAATAAAATCTGGGTGATCGTGGATAGGTTGACAAAAGCTGCCATATTTATCCCAATGAAGGATACCTGGTCCATGGACCAGTTGGCAAGAGCATATGTCGACAACGTGGTACGACGACATGGAGTACCACATGACATCATCTCGGACAGAGACAGTAGATTCGTCTCACATTTTTGGACAAAACTACAAGAAGCCCTCGGTACGAAGATAAAGATGAGTACCGCATTCCATCCCATGACGGATGGACAAACGGAAAGGACGATCCAAACTTTGGAAGACATGCTGAGGGCATGCGTACTAGAGTTTAAAGGAAGTTGGGAAAATCACTTACCCCTGATCGAATTTTCCTACAACAACAGCTACCATGCTAGCATTGGCATGGCACCTTTCGAGGCACTGTATGGACGCAAATGCCGAAGCCCATTGAGCTGGGAAGAGGGCGAGAGGACCATGGTAATTGGACCGCAACTTGTTGAGGACATGGCTCAACAAGTCAAAATAATCCAAGGAAAGATGAGAGCCGCGCAAGACCGGCAAAAGAGCTATGCCGACGTGAGACGGCAAGATTTGGAATTCCAAATAGGCGATAAGGTCATGTTAAAGGTATCACCGATGAAGGGTGTGATGCGCTTTGGCAAGCGGGGAAAGTTAAGCCCACGCTACATAGGACCCTACGAGATCCTAGAAAGAGTGGGAAATCTTGCATACCGACTAGCATTACCGCCACAATTCGCTCGTGTCCACGACGTGTTCCACGTCTCGCAACTGAAGAAATACGTCCATGATCCGACCCACGTACTCCAACCGGAGGAAATTGAGTTGGACGATGACTTAAGCTACGAAGAAGTTCCGGTGCGAATACTCGACAAGAAGGAGAGGGTAACAAGGAATAAGACCGTGAGGATGGTTAAGGTTCTTTGGTCTAACCACGAAGCCGAGATGGCAACGTGGGAGCTGGAAGCATACATGAGGGAGCGTTACCCAACCCTATTCCAAGACAGTGCAACAACAGTTATGGGGACATAACTGTAATCTTAAGAGGGGGAGGATGTGACAACCCGAGTATTTCTGAATATTTTGTACGAATACTTTGTACCCCAAATAAACAAATTCAAATTGTTTTGAACTACGTAATGACTTGATCCCTTCACGGGGTACGTAGGCAACTCAGAAAATTCAATTCTGGGTTCAGTCAAATAATAACAAACAACGACACACAATAATACAATCGCTTAATCAAACAATTCCCGAACTCGCGAGAGGATGAAGTACAACTTCGAGGACGAAGTTGGTTCTTAAGGGGGGTAGACTGTAATACCCGTAAATTTTAGAATATAAAAATAGGAATTAATCCAATAGGAGAGAAGGTTTCGTTTCCGAGAACCCGTAGACGCGGAAATGCACGGAAGTCAAAGGACGACGAATTAGAACCCGACGGACCAAAACCGACGGTCTTAGGATTTCAAGCATGTAACCGAATTGAGACGGAATAAATTTATGATGAAAAGCATAATCCGGAAATGACCCGGAAAAATCGAGCGCGAAAACGGGGAAGGATAGAAGTCCGAAAGAGAGAGAAAAAGACCCGACGGATCGGATCGCACGGACCCGCCCGGACCGCAGTCCAGGCGAGTCTCGCGCGCTGGCCGGGCGGGGTTTGGCTAAAAGGCGCGCCAACCCCGCGTGGCCCTACAGGTTTTGGCAACTTGCGCGTTTTCGGCGATTTCTTACCATAATTCGACCTCCCAACTTTGGAAAGCAGATTTTGGCCGAAGGGGGAAGCATTTAGGCGACCTAGGGCAGCCTCTCCACCATTTTCATCAATCACCATTCACTCTCAAACTCTCTCAACTCTCTCCAAAGCCAAAACACTTTCCGGCGACTTCCCGACGACTTTCCGATCACTTCCCGGCGACGAAAACCGACGGAGGAGGCGTTGAATACAAGATTCCTAGTGTTCTAATCTGTGGTAAGTCGTTCACAGATTTCTATTTAAGTTTTTGAACCCGAAAACTTGATCTAACATTGGATTTCTTCGTCCGATTCGAAATCGTGGCCAAAGTCGGAAGCTTGACGTTGAGGAGATCCGTTCGTAGGATTTTGGACGAGCCAGCGACCTTAGGACGACCCAAAACTCTCTATCACTGTAAGTTGAGCCTTCCATATCAATACGGGTGATTTCGGGGCGTCCGGTATAGGCGTAATGTAACGAAACGTAAAAATCGAACTTAAAAACCCCATCTTGCGCAGTTTCTGTAATCGGCCTAAAACTCATATTTCGAGGATTCAATCCGAGAAACTCAAAACTAGACTTTTAATCCTAACACATAAATCTAGGTTGTGTAAAAATTTCAGACATTTTCGTTATCGTTTGCTATTTCAAATCGCGCCGAACATAAACTGTTTACTAGGACTTTTCGAAAAACCTGACAGTTTTCATATTCGAACTTGATGAGCATGTTTCTATAATTTCTATTCCGATTTGATCTTTACAATCTAAATGAAAGTTGTAGATAATCATGTCTAGTATATGTGGTTAAAATTTCAGAATTTTTGAAGTCCATTTGATATGTTAAAACGTCGAAATTTTGAACTGTGTCATACCTGAGTTCGGACAGATTTCTGATTGCATAGTAAAATCGATTTTTGACATGTTTCCTCAACTTATTTCGAAAAGGTTAAAACACGAAAGTTGTTCGTTAGGGTTTTTGCATAAAGTGTGAAGATTTCAGATTTTTCGGACTTAAAACGGATTTTTAAATTGATAAGGCGCAAACTGTGACGCCAAGATACTTTTAAATCGAAGGATTTTGAAATTTCGAAACGAACGATCAAAGATTTGAAATACGATACATCTACACTTTTGAAAAACCCCGATACATTAAATCTAAACGATACATGAGATATTTGGTGGAGGGTGAGTGCTCTGCAGGGTGCCCCTCTAGCCTTTCTCTTCGGGCCTATAATGGACGAGAGAATTTGATGAAATATTACGCCAATCGGCGGGAGATACATGGCCTACTCTCTCGGGTTGTCCGTATGGATTTCTCGAGGCTCCAGAGTGTTACTGGGTATGGCAGATACGGCTGCGGCCGCCGGATCACCGGCTATACAAGATACTTACGACACGGCTGCGGCCGCCGGATCACCGGCTATACAAAACACTGAGAAATGGTTACGTAACGGGGAAATAAAAGATTTAATATTTTTAAGTATTTATTTATTTTTGCATGTCTTTAAATTATACATTTAAATTATGTCTATAAATTTCATAGTATGACTAAATTATTATTGTGGATTAGATGCATGTTTAAATACACAATTAAAATTATTATTTCCTTTAAATTTTGTGAATGCATGTTAGGAGTGAAATTTTAAATTATCTAATTAAATCCCTTTATTGCTATGTTAGGATCGACTTACTCAGTATTTTATATACGGATAAAATTGTTGTTTTCTCTTTTCTTTCAGAGTACGGAGATAATGCATAGCATGTGCATTGGGGGATGGATTTATTAAACATTGTTTTACTGCTTTTCATGATACTTGCATAACGGGCATGTAAATCCCGCGTTTTGGCCATGTCGGCCCGCTTTACAATTTCCGCTGCGACATATTATTATTGCTACTTTGTGTGTGGACGATACTCATTATTATTTTTACATAGATTCCGGACTTGTTTTTAAACCTTTTTTCAATACCTATAGCCTTGCATCTCTTTGGCAAGCTCGGAGAACCCGTGTCTTGTTAGGGAGATGTGGCGGTGGCATTCCGGCCTGGGTTATCAAATCCGGGGTGTTACACTCCGCCCCCTCAGAATCAAAACCAACAACAAAATCAGCAGCCGAATGCGAATCAGCAGGGCAATCAGGGACGCCCTATGGGGAGGCTTAACGTGGTGAATCAAGCGGACGTGCCTGCGCAAGGAGAAGTGATGGCAGGTACATTTTATGTTTTGAATACACCCCTTAGAGTTTTATTCGATTCTGGAGCTAGTTGCTCAATTATAGCATCAAGAATAGTGCATGAGTTAGATCTACCTAAGTGCGAGAGAATTAGCTTAGGAATTCAATTGCCTTCTGGAGAAGTAGTGACTTGCTCTAAACGATATAACGGAATTCCTATAGTGATAAAGAACGTAGAATTCTTCGCGAACTTAGTAGAATTTAACTTAAGAGACTTTGACATCATACTGGGGATGGATTGGTTATCCCAGTATAAAGCGGTGATCGAATGCCAAAAACAAAAGATCACCTTGTCAAAAAGTAGGGGAAAGAGAGTTATCTTTTACTCTCAGCCCCCTAAGAAGAGTAACAAAATCGTTAGTGCACTTAAACTAAGTAACTTGATGCGTAAGGGGTATGAACTATATGCGTGTTATGTGCACAACCTTGAGGCGGAAGGAAACAAGGTTGATAGCATACCAGTGGTAAGAGAATACCCGGACGTGTTCCCTAAGGACGTTCCGGGCATGCCACCTGAGAGAGAGATCTTGAATTCACTATAGATCTCATTCCGGGGACAGAGCCTGTATCAAAAGCTCCGTACCGGATGGCACCACTGGAAATGAAGGAGTTAAAAGAACAACTCGAGGAACTGTTAGGAAAAGGTTACATAAGACCGAGTATGTCCCCTTGGGGAGCACCGGTTCTATTTGTCAAGAAGAAAGACGGAGGACTACGTCTTTGCATAGATTACCGGGGATTGAACCAAGTGACCATCAAGAATAAATACCCCCTGCCGAGAATAGAGGATCTGTTTGATCAACTGAAGGGAGCTTCAGTATTCTCGAAGATCGATTTGCGATCTGGGTATCATCAATTGAGGATCGCCGAGAAGGACATTCCGAAGACGGCGTTTCGAACGCGATATGGCCATTACGAGTTCACAGTGTTATCCTTTGGGTTAACAAATGCTCCGGCCATGTTCATGAATCTCATGAACAACGTGTTCCGAGAATTGTTAGATCAGTGCGTCGTATGCCCAACACTTACATCAAGTGTTAGAAATCTTGCGAAGAAATCAGCTATACGGCAAGCTGTCGAAATGCGATTTCTGGTTGAAAGAAGTGGCATTTCTCGGACAAATAGTATCCGCTGATGGAGTATTAGTGGATCCGGCAAAGGTTTCTGCCGTGACGGAGTGGGCTACTCCGAAGAGTCCAACGGAAATAAGGAGTTTCCTTGGATTAGCTGGGTATTATAGACGATTTGTGAAGGACTTTTCAAGGATTGCACGTCCTTTGACCCAGCTACTGAAGAAAGGAGCAAAATACGAGTGGACCGAAGCGTGTGAGACTGCGTCTCAAGAATTGAAGAAACGACTCACAACCACACCCGTATTAACACTACCATCAGAGAATGGTGACTTCGAAGTTTACATCGATGCTTCGAAGGAAGGTTTAGGTTGTGTCTTGATGCAAGACTCGAGAGTCGTAGCGTATGCATCACGCCAACTGAAACCTCACGAGGAGAATTATCCGACACATGACCTGGAGTTGGCAGCGGTCGTATTCGCTCTAAAGATATGGAGACATTATCTTTATGGGCGGAAGTGTCGAATGTTCACCGACCACAAGAGCTTGATATATATATTCACTCAGAAGGAGTTGAATTTGAGACAGCGAAGGTGGTTGGAACTTATTAAAGACCACGATTTAGAGATAGCCTACCACGAGGGGAAGGCGAATGTGGTAGCCGATGCCCTAAGTCGGAAAACCCAACACGTGACAAACTCGTTGGTAATTCCGTCGGCATTGTACATGGAGTTAGCAAGATTGGAGTTAGAACTTGTGCATCCTGGCACAGTGAGTGAAACGATCAATGTTATGGTCGTGGAGACTCCAATATTGGACGAGATTAAGCTCGCCCAACCGGGCGACGCGAAACTCGCGAAGATAAGGGGGTATATTGCCGAATGAAAGGCAATAGGATTCGTTGTCCACAAGGATGGAAGCATCCGTTTTAAAGGGAGATGGTGTGTGCCTCAGAAGTGTGCCGAGTTGAAGCAAAGGTTGATGGAGGAAGGGGGCACAACACGCCATATTCCGTACATCCCGGAGGTGACAAATTGTACAAAGATCTGAAGAAGATCCATTGGTGTCCGGGAATAAAGAAGGAAGTGGCAGACTTCGTGGCGAAATGTCTCACCTGCCAAAAGAACAAGGCAGTGCGACATAAACCCTTAGGATTGATGCAACCACTAGAGATTCCAAGTTGGAAGTGGGATAGCATCTCGATGGACTTTGTCTCGGGATTACCCCGATCACCTAAAGGCATGAACAAGATTTGGGTGATTGTGGATAGGCTAACGAAGACAGCCATATTTATCCCGATGAAGGACACATGGACTATGGACCAATTGGCCCGAGCCTACATCGATAATGTGGTACGACGACATGGAGTACCACATGATATCATTTCCGATAGAGACAGTAGATTTGTCTCTCATTTCTGGACGGAGTTACAAAAAGCTCTCGGTACTCAAATCAAAATGAGCACCGCATTCCACCCGATGACGGATGGACAAACCGAGAGGACAATTCAAACACTAGAAGACATGCTGAGGGCATGCGTGTTGGAATTCAAAGGGAATTGGGAATCTCATTTACCCTTAATTGAGTTATCCTATAATAATAGCTACCATGCTAGCATCGGCATGGCACCTTTCGAGGCGTTGTATGGACGAAAGTGCCTAAGCCCGTTGAGCTGGGAAGAAAACGATAAGTCCGTGGTGGTGGGACCACAACTTATCGAAGACATGGCTCAACAAATCAAGGTGATTCAAGGGAAAATGAAAGCCGCTCAAGACCGTCAAAAGAGTTATGCCGACGTGAGACGACGAGACCTAGAATTTCAAGTGGGAGATAGGGTCATGCTAAAGATATCACCCATGAAGGGGGTGATGCGCTTTGGCAAACGAGGAATGTTAAGTCCTCGATATATAGGACCTTACGAAATTCTAGAACTAGTCGGAACTCTAGCCTACCGACTGGCTTTACCGCCACAATTAGATCGAGTTCATAATGTCTTCCATGTCTCACAACTAAAGAAGTATGTGCCGGACCCGACACATGTACTTCAACCGGAGATAATTGAGCTCGATGAAGATTTGACTTATGAAGAAGTCCCAGTGCGTATTCTCGACTCTAAGGAACGAGTAACGAGGAGCAAAACCGTCAAAATGATCAAGGTTCTTTGGTCGAACCACGAAAGTGAGACGACAACTTGGGAAGTAGAATCCGACATGAGAGAACGCTACCCGACATTGTTCCAAACCGGTACCGACACAGTTATGGGGACATAACTGCAATCTTAAGGGGGAGAGGATGTCATACCCCACCTAATTTTCGTGCATCTTTGTAAACTTTTGAACTACGTTATGGCTTGATCCCTTCACCGGGTACGTAGGCAGCTTAGAAGTCTTAATTCTAAGTTCAGTCACAAAATAATAAAATAAACAAAAGACCTTAGCACGAGAAAAGCCGAAACACAACTTCGAGGACGAAGTTGATTCTTAAGGAGGGTAGACTGTAATACCCGAGAATTTTACAACATAAATAAATAAATAAATAAATAAATAAGCAAATAAATCAGCAAATACATTAAATAAATAAGTATAGAAGAAATAAGAAATGAAATTAAAAGAGATTTAATTAAACAAAAGAAATTAAAATTAAATAAAGTTAAATAAGTCGTTACACGGGTGTCCGATATAAATGAACTCGAGAATTCGAAACCAAAACGTAACATTTGATCCGAAAGAAATAACGACACGAAATAGGAACACGAAGAGAGTCCGGAAATTGGAATCCGAGAGCATAGAGGGATAGAAACCCGAAAGAGAGGCGGAAAAGCACGACGGATCGCACGACCCGCCCGGACCGAAGTCCAGGCGTAAGTCGCGCGCTGGCCGCACGGTTTTTAGGCGAAAGGCGCGCCAACCCCGCGCCAAGAGACAGATTCGCCCGTTGCGCGAATCGCTCGCCCGAACGCGGATTTTTCGACTTTCGGTTGAACATCTCTCGACTCAAGACCCTTGGGGTCAGATCTTGGACGCCCTAGGTCTTAGATATCTATAAATAAACCCCCTCGGAAGCCCTGAACACTTTTACAAAACCCTACAACTTTCTATACATTTGAAACCCTAAATCCCGGAGTCAACGGAGGCACCAAACGGAGACAGCGGCTGTTTGGACGAAATCCGGAAGATCTCCAACGTTGTGGTAAGCTCTAGTCCGATAAATCCTTTCATGTTTCAATCCGGAAACGGATTCTAACCCCGTCTCTTTCCTTTCTACACCTCGAATTGGATCTAGAACGTAGAACCCGACGAACGGAGAGGAGAAACGGTGAGCTGGAAGCCATGCCTTCGAAATAGACATCCCGGATGTTCACAAATCAGTAAGTTAACTCTTACATGGTTTTGGGAGGAATTAAAATGTTCGAAACTAAAAGATATAACAAGAAATCGTAAATCTGCCAACTTATGTTTTCTACCGACGCAACAGTTTTGACGAATTTTTCCGAACCTTAAAACGACTTTAAACGGAAAAACTTAAAACATGAAAAATGTTCCTAAGGCTTAGATCTATCTACTGTAGAATTTTCAGAATTTTTAAAGACGATTTGATATGCAAAAACCAACCGAAACCGAACCGCTTGAATCTAGATCTTGAAATTCTTGACAGAACTTAGGTCTGATCTTGATCACGTTTTTGACATAGGTTCCAGACCGATTTAGATCTTTCGCCGAACATGAAAGTTGTAGATAAATGTCTTAAGATGGTCTCTGTAAAATTTCATCAAATTTGGAGTTGAATTGCTATGGTAGAATTCGAAATCTTTAATCTGTGACATAGGAAATTCGGACAGAATTATGCTTCTGTGAAAATTGGTGGTTTTGACCTATTTCGGTATCTCGGATTGAAAAAGTTAAAACACAAAAGTTTTAGATCTCGACGTTTCTGAGTCAGTCGTGAAATTTTGGAATTTTTGGAATTAAATCTGACTTTAGACGAATTTTAGAGTAAACTGTGGTTTACCGGAAGTCGAATCTTGAAATCTTGTTGAAACATGGAATTAACCTTTAGGGTTGAAATAAATTGAAATATTATTTTTAAATAAAAGAAATTGAAATCAGATGTTTGGAATTAAATCCCCTTACAAACTTGATAAATTAAAATTAGGGGTGAGTGCTCTGCAGGGTGCCCCCTAACGATTCACTTCGTGCCTTAATGGACGATGGTGACCCCGCGCGCTAAACTTGAGATATGATATTGCCAAAACGGCGAGATATAGAGCCTACACTCTCGAGAATATCCACATGGGTTTCCCGAGGCTCCGGAGTGGTACTGGGTATGGCTGATACGGTTGCGGCCGCCGGGCTACCGGCTAAACTTGTTGACATCGCGATGCTATCGTGAAACTTTGAAATACCGAATCTGGAATGTAATGGGGATACTAAATTAAATTAAATTAGATTAAATTATGCTTGTTGTCCAATTAAATTACTTAAATGCTTTATTTAAATTATGGCTTTTATTTTAACTCATGCGAGATGTGTTGTTAAATAAAGCTCTGAAGTGAATTATGCTATTGGATAGTTGATTAGATTAAATTGAATATTATGCTATTATCATGCTTTTTTTATTATTAAAATTAATGGCTTTTAAACCCTACGATCATGCATGTGTTAACTTACTCAGCAAGTTGTGCTGACCAAACCATTTTTATTCTCTTTTCTTACAGAATATGTAGAGTGAACATGAGCACTTCATACATGGGAACTTATCTTTTGGGGAAAAACATTATTTTGTTTTTAAATTCGTACTTTAGACTATATTATGAACGGGCCTGTTTAACCCGTGTTTTGGCCATGTCGGCCCTATTTACATTTTCCGCTGCAATACTATACTTAAATATTATTCCCGCTGCGCTATGACATTATTTTCGAGCTATATTGTATGGGCTGTTTTGGATGCTTTAAATGTTTTAAATACTGCAATACCTAGCCTTGCATCTCTTTAGTGAGCCGGAGAAACCGTGTCTTACTAGGGAGGTGTGGCGGTGACACCCCGACCTGGGTTATCAAAAACCGGGGTGTTACAGGATTAGCTTTCCCTTCCTGGTTTGAAACACCAGTATTTAGTTCTTCAGGGGTATAAAAGTATTCTTCCATAGTAGTTAGTAATCCCTGCAAACATTTGTTACATTCATATATATCGTCATTGATAGTCTTATGTTCGTCCATAAAGCTCCCAACAATCAATTGTTATAGTTTTAATTGTCTGTCCATAGTCGACTGGAGTAGTTTTTGTAGTCGATCTATTTCATTGTAAATGTGATCAGTCAAACCAGCATCATCCCATTGTTCATTGTTCTCCATATTCAGAGTTCCTGCTCAAAAAATCAGCTAGATAATTTTCAGTCCCTTTAATATATTCAACAGTAAAGCCGTACATTGACAAAAAAGTCTGATATCTTATTATTCTTCTATATTGGGGTTTATTTGGAACTTTATTATAAATTAAAGGTTTTACTTGTGTATTGTTAGTTAATACTTTAAACTTTCTACTTAATAACCAAAATAAAAATTTATCTATTGATTTAATCACTGCAAGTAATTCTTTTTCATTTGTACTATAGTTTATGGCTACTCCTTGTAATGTTTCGGATGCATATCTACAAATTTCACCAGTATCGGTTTTTAATAATCCTGCCCAATGGTAGTCTGAGCTATCGGTTTGTACTATTAAATTATCTTTTTCGTCAGGTAATCTTAACGGTAGTAATTTGGAGCATTCTTCTTTCAATTGTTTGACAATTTCAGTATGTTGATCATTCCATCCTATTTTATTATTTTTTCTGATCAATTTTCTTAGATCATTTGTCTTTTTTGCTAAATTTGATATAAATCCTTCTGCATAATTTAGAATTCCAAGAAATCTTTGTATGTTTAATTTATTCCTAAGTTCATCAGGCATTTTAACAAGTTTTGTACTTATGTGTGGTTGCATTTTAATTCCAAGTTTGTTTAATATTAGACCCAAAAATTCTATTTCATCTTTGAATATTTCTGCTTTCTTTTCTGATAAGATTAATCCATGATCTTTACAAAGTTTTGCAAATATATCTAAATGTTTTTTATGTTCTTCTATAGTGTTTGAGGCTATTAGTATATCATTTGCGTATACAAATATAAAGTTACTAAATTTTTTAAATGTTTTATCCATTTTTCTTTGAAATATTTGTGGTCCATTTTTATTTCAAATGGCATAACTTTCCATTCATAGTGTCCTTGTGGTGTACTAAAGGCTGTATATTTTATACTATCTGGATGCATTTTAATTTGCCAAAATCCCTTTTTACAATCAAATTTTGAATAGATAGTTCTACCTCTAGCTAATCCTATTAGATTTTCTTTGTTAGGTAGAAAGTATCCATCAAATATCATGTTTTTGTTTAGTTCTTTGTAATTTATTACTAATCTTGGTTTCTTTCTTATTTGTTCACTACGATTTCTAACCAAGAAAGCTTGACTATTATGTTCTGCTATAGATTCTTGAATAAGATCTAATTCTAACAATTCATTTATTTGTTTTCGAAGTTCTTCAATATCTTCTTGATTATGCATCATAGGTTGAGTTCTTATTATTATATCGTCGTTTTTCATTTTTAATTCTGCATATATTTTACTAAGATTCCATTTTTCAATTGGATTTTCTCCGTAGTTCTCAGAGATGTATTTTATTGTCTCATGAAGTTCATATTTATCAAAATCTTCTGGCTTTTGAATTAGCACTTGTTTTTTAATTTTGTGAATTTTAAATTTTATGTAATAAGTAATTGGTTGTTTTATAATTTCTCATTTTTCACCACGTTTCTGAAGCACTCTGTATGGTTTCCTTATTCTCGGAATAGTAATATAGTGGTTACATGCTGATCTAAGTTGAATATTATATCTATCTACTCTAAAGCTTTGAAATAAACTTGTAAAATATGTCCCTAATAATACATCAATTGTTTTTACTGGGCTAACATATACTTCTTGTATTGTAAATATTTTATTACCTAAAATATTTGAACATCTTTAGCTATTTTATTAATAATTAGACTATGTCCAGTAGCTCCATGTACTTCTATTGGTCTTTTATTTACTTCTCATTCTTTTATTAAATGTTCTTGTATTAATGTGATTTCTGCTCCTATATCTAGTATAGCACATGTTGTTATGTTTGTTTGTAGTATAGTTAACTCTAGGTATACTGTTGTTGGAAATCTAATTTCTTTCATATATATGCTTTTTCCTATTACGAAAGCTTTTCCATTTTTTGTTTTTCCACTAAAATTTCTCTTGTTATCGTATATTTGTTTAATGAGTCTAAAAACTCATTGCCTAACAAGACATGATAGGTGCTACTACATGTTCCTTCTTCTTCTGCTACATAACATTTTACTTCTTTTATTAAGTATGTACCTAGTTTTATTGGTACTATTACTATTTCATTTACTCTTTTTACTTCTCCTTCAAAAATAGTATATCTATATTCTGTTCCTATATGCTTTGTTAATCCATTTATACAAGTTTTTCCTATATGATTCTTACCAGCTCCAGTGTCTACTAATATATTTGGTCCTTTTATCCAGTTTGTGCCATTATAATATTCTATATTAATTCTCCATGTTTGGGCTTTTTGTTTACTCTTTTCGTATGGGATATCAATACTGTGTCTTGGTTGATCAAGTATTAGATTTGTTCTTGGGCTATAATCTATACTTTTTCTGCTACTCATTGTTCTTCCTACATAGGATAATTGTGGTCTCCTATTTTCTAATGGTTTTCCAATTTCTATTGTATTTTTCTTGTCTGCAAGATCAATTATCCAATCATCTTGTAACGTTGGATTATTCAATTCTGGTAATATTAGATCTGCTATTGTGTCTCTACATGCTTCGTGTATTTCTATTGTCTTTTTATCATCATAAGGTTTTAGTCTATTGCTATTTAGGTAGCTATAAAAAGCACTATAATGTACTGTAAATATTTTACTTTCATTTTTCATTACATCATTCCTATGTACTTTTATGTATAAGGTTAATGTTTCGTCTATATTTTGATCTTGTAAAGATACACAATAGTTTGGGTAACATGTAAATAGTAGTTTTTGGTAAATTAGGTTTCCATTAATAGTTCCTAAGTGTGAGTCTTGTGGATTTAATAATCTTGAATCATGTAAAATATTGTTACTGGTAAGTCTATTCCATTTCTAAATAAATATTTTATTAGAATCTTTACTCCTGCTAAATGTACGTATTGTATTTTCTCTGTTTTCTTTCTACTTAATTTTTCTAGCCCTTTATTTATTATATCTTTTGTTAAAAGGTGCAGTTTTAGAGTAGTATTAGTGTTACATACATCTACTGTTTTTTCTAGTTCATGATATTCATGAATTACTATATTATTTCTTGAGAATGTTCTTGATAGTATATTAAAATTTGTATGCTTGAATCCATGTTTTAGATCTAATCCTTGTATTTTATTAATTTGTTCTGGACTTAAGATAACTTTTATTGCATATCCTCTTTGTCCTTCATATTGTTCTACATATTCTATTTCTTTTGTTTCCTCTTGTTCTTCTGTGATTATTTCTTTATCTTTATTCGTTTTCTATTTCAGAGAATTTTACTTCATATATCTCATCTTCTGATTCTGGTTCACTTATACTTTCTAGATCTGATTCTATTTCTTTGAATATTTGTTCATCTATAATATCATATTCCATAAATCTTACTTTTTTTTTCTTTGGTTTTGTACAATCACTTGCAAAGTGTCCTATTTCTCCACAGTTATAACATTTACATGTGGTTGGATTCTTTTTATTTTGTCTTTTATCATTTCTTCTTTTATAATATTTTCTTCCAAATTTTGGCTTAAAGAATTTTTTCTTATTAAAGATTTTAAATATTTTTCCTTTCTTAAATTTTCTTTTTATTGGTTTAAATTTTTTAAATCTCTTATTTTTTATATATGATTTATTTTTTCCCCATTCAAAATTTTCTGCATTTTCTTGACAGCATAAATCAGCAACTTTATTATATATCTTAGTGTGGTCTAATATTTTTCTTTGGTAACATAACTCAGTTATTACCTGTCTTATTAATCTTATTCGGCTTCCTAAATTATTCGGATAGTCATTTTTATTTTGAATCCATATTTTCCACATATATTCATCACATGGTGATGGTAATTTTGAAAATATAGAGTTCATGGTGTGTTCATTATTTTGTGAGCTTGTACAAGCTGTATAATAGTAACTTTTAAATTGTTCAGAGAATTGATAAAAAAAAAGCATAAATTTCTTAGTCTTATTTTATTTAATCTTAGTAACGCTTGATCTCGTTCTTCTATTATAGCCTTATTATCTCAGCTCTGTACTCCTAGGAATTCTTCTTGTATGATATTGATAAATTCCTCTATTCATGTGTTTACATCTTGTCCAAATCCTTGAGTAATTGTATTCTTATAAGTTTGTTTTGTATTTGAGGAAATTCCTGCAAGGAATTGTGCCACATTTCCTTGGACTAAATTCCATATTTTTAATGTTTTTGCTCTTGACGTACTTTCTTCTGACATTAAATGTATTCTTATTATCTGTTTCCATTTTTCTAGTTCTAGAGTTGGCTGTTTAAGACAATCCAGGTTTAGGAATATTGCATCTCCTGGTCTCACATTTCCTATTCTTGTTTCTTTTAACTCAAAATCTTCATTGTATTTCCAAATTTCTTTTTTAGAGGTTGTTTTTCTTATTGGAAAATTTCTTGAAGGTAAATTTTGTAATCGACTTTGATAATTGTCTACATTTTGTCTATTTGTAGTTTGATCTACTTCCATTGGTATAGTTCCTGTTACACCTTCTCTTGGCAAGGTAGTGCTACTTTCTCCAACTACTTCTGATTATGGTAAATATAATCTATGATTATTCATAAAGACTTTATGTTGTTCTTCCAAATCGCTTTTATTAGTTTCTAATTTTGTTTCTGAAAATGTTCTTGTATATATTGGTTCTAAATTTAATCGTTCTAAATCACTACTTAATTCATTTATTAAGTCTTCTATACTTGTATTCATTCTGTTTCTTATTTATCTTCTCTACTTTCTAATTTATCTTCCTTTAGTTCTTCATTTATCTTTTTTAATTTTTCTACTTTGTCTATCAGGATTCTAATTTTGTTTTGTTTGTTTAGTTTTTCTATTTCTTTCATCATTACTCTATGATCGAGACCTCCTGGTTCTGGTGTCTTCTCCCATTTCGGTAGTGGGAGTGACTTTTCTAATTCTACTTGCTTTTGTGGAGTTTATTGTTTTGTCTATGTATCTTTCGATATTGTAGAGTCTTGTATCTAGACTTATCATTAGTTCTTTTATTAGTTCAATTCCATGTTTTATTGTTTCCAAATCTTCTAGATAACTCATCTTCTAATATTTCTTATGTTTCTAATGAAGTCGTTTACTTCATCTATTTCAGTTTCCCTTTCTAATTCTTCTATTTCTATTATTTCTAATTCATTTAAATACCATTCTTTTATTAACTCTGATTCTTCTTTTTCTGGATCTATGTGTTTTTGTATAATTACATATGCTTCTCTTTCACTTATCATTTTAGAAATCTTGAATTTTATTCTTAATAGTTTTTATTTCATTATTATGGTACTTATATCTTGTGGTTGACTTTCTATTTCATGAATTTTATTAGTCAGTCTTTCTATTGTTTCATTTTCTAACTTTATTCCTTGCATCTTATTAGTCTCCACTATAATTTGATTTTTGATCTGAAAATTCGGGTGAAGGTGCTCTAGTAAACATGGTGTTGTGTATTATATATTCTGGAAACATTCTGTAAGTTGTAATTTCATTGTTGATTATAGTTAATTTGACTTGTGATACTAACTCTTGTTCTTCATCTCTGATATAATGTGTATTAAATTACCATTATATTCTTCCGTTTCGATTATATAGTTTCCTATCCAAAGTAATCTTTTTCCTCTATTTCCTAGTCTTATTCCAAATTCTTCATCGTTTTGCAGTCTATTTAATCTTCTTCTTCTGTCTATGTATGTTTTTCTTTCTTCTATTTGTTGATCCATATTTTCTATTTCTCTTTGACTTATTTCATGATCATGATTAAATGTGGGTGTTAAAAATCTTCGATTATCGTTGGTTCTTATTTCTGTAAGTGGTCTTAATTGTGGTTCTAATCCTCTTATTCTGTTTAGAAATGCTCTTTCAATTCTTGCTTGTATCATCAAGCTATCGGTGTTATTTTGTGCATATTCATCATTTCTATTTATTATATAGTTTTCAGTATCGAGTGGATTAATCGTACTTAGTGGATAATCTATTTCTTGATTTTCATCTAAAGGATATCTTGCTGTTGGAATATATTCTGGGTATAGTTGTTCTGAAGTATCTAATCTTAATCTTGACATATGATAGTTTAATATATGATCATTATTATTATGGTTACTCATGTTCAGATTAATCGTTCTGGGCTCTGATACCATTTGTTTTAGGGGTTGAAATATAAAATGTTTGAATTAATTTTGTTGTTACGTGTTGTATTTAATCAGAAAAATAATATTCACAATAATTACTTAGATTTTCTAATGGTTCCTCTTCAAAATTTTCACTATCTGATCCTATTCTGAGTAAAATTATTCTGTCCCAAAAACTTTTTTCTTCTGAATAGGGATATACCTTTTGATTTTATTCAGTTAAAAATATGAGCATAGTATAAACAATGTCATTCCAATTTTCAATTCTTTCTTCCATAGTTTGTAAATATAGTCCGTATTCATATGTAAGCGAATTTATTTCTTCTTGATTCATTTATTTTCTTTTGTAAGTTTATTTAAGGATGTTTATTTAAACTAGTAGATAGTTGTGTATGGTTTTTTAGATGTTTACTAAAATTAAGAGTAGTTTAGAACTCATTTAGAAGTTTTTTAAGCACTTTTTGTGTTTTAAGGGTAAAATGGGTATTTTTTCAAAAGTTATCTTTCTAGTGGGTTTAAAGGAATGAATATTGCTATAGGTATTAAAGTGGGTATAACTATAGGTAGTTGGGTATTTATTTGGTATTTGCCCTTATTTTTAAAGATATTCTTTTTAGAAAAACCCGGATTATTACTTTTCTAGCCCAAAGTATTATTTTTCCTAGCCCGAATTATTTTTCTTAGCCCAAAAATTATTTTTAAAACCCAAGTATTATTCTTTTGGCCCAATATAGAGGCCCAAATCATACTACTTTTAGTCCACCAAGGGATGGATTTTATTTTTAAAGCCCATGGGAAAAATAAATATAGTGAATGAATTTTTGGGGGATCATCATTTGCATTTTATGTGCATATTACATTCTCTATACCTTAGATAACTTAGAAGCTTGGTGTGTTCTAACTTAGATATTTTGCTACGCTAGATGGCTAACCAAGACATGACGAACTTAATGGTCAAAATGATGAGCGCTTACCTGGATTCCCAACAAAACATACAGCAACTGAAACATCTAGTAGCCCAATTGGAGGCAAATCTGCACCATATGGGAAATCTAAGAGAAGTTGACCATCACCATATCAATCAATTCGAACAGCAAGTAAACAATCTTATGGAACTAACTCATAACCTGAACGGAAAGATCATAAATCGAAGGGAAGATCTGATCCATCTCGCCGCTACTATGCTAGCTTCCGAGCCCAGTGAGTCACCGACTGTAATCACTGAAATCAATGGTCCAGCTGGCCCATTGATCCATTGCCCCTATGGAACCCTTGGACTCTGGCCTCACATGGTTCATCAGTCGGCAAATCCAAGCCCAACTCCAAGCCCAGTGGAGGAAGACCCAGTGGAAGATCCAACTACACTGCCAGAAGGAGCCTAGATTCTTAGGGATTATATTTTAGTAAATACTATTTTTGCTAGTAAATACTTCTATTTGTACATCCTGTTATTTGTACTAAAATTTCTTTAAGAGATAAAATACAAGTTTTCATTTATTTAAAACTCTCTAAATTCCAAATATTTGGTGGAAAAAAAGGGGGGGCTGCGGAATTATAACCTAATGCAGAACGAAATCGACCACATTTTAAAAGATAACAATCAAAACAAATAACTAGACAGTGATACAACGAAAGCATAAACTACGAGTCAAAGTCAGCAGGATCTTCGTCATACAGTCTCATAAGGGAACAACTGAATAAAATACTTCTAATACAAGCCCTACATGAGAATGCAAAAGCGAAGGATCACTGATCAGGAGGCGGGAACTGCCGATGCATGTCCTCATCCATCTGCCGCTTGTAGGCGTACATGTCAGTCATAGTGGCCTGCTGCTGCAGCTGCCTAGTAGTGATCGTGTCCATACGGGCCTGGTAGAGATCCATCCTGGCGTCCAAGGCATCGTAGCGAGCATCCAAGGCGTCGTACCGAGCGTGCCCAGCTGCGAACCCATCATCCATGCCCAGCCGCATCTCCTGCGTCATCTGCAACATCTGTGTCATCCCCTGGCCCTGCGGCGGCGCTGCGGGGGGCGGAACTACCGGAGGTGGAGGTGGCTGCTTTGGAGAAACGACTAAAATCAGACCACCATCATTGGGCACCGGCCGAAGCACGGCCCGAGGCACTCCGCGATGCAAGGCATTACGCTGAGCAGTGTAGCACGGAACAAGGTAATAATTACCCGCATATAGCTCATAAGGATCTGTCTCCGGCGAAGTACGTATCCCCTGTGCCGCACAAAGACCGCAAATGAGGTGAACATGTGTAATCACCCTACTACCCCGGCCTTGACGCATACCTCTCAAGTTTTCCTCGATACAAGCTCCCACATTCACCCTACCACCTCGGGCGATAAAACAAATGGTCTCGTATACGTGGTCCAAGACGATGTGACTTTGAGTAATCGGCCGGACGCGGCCCAACCATAGCTGAGTGAGAGCACGCCAGGGAGTGTCCATAGTCATCAAACGCAGCTCATGATCATGCTCGATCCGATGGGGCACCTCGGTGTATAAAACACCCCACGCAAGTGGGGGTATGCAACCCTCAGGCTGCGCCCGGAACTCGCCCTCGTCAGGTAGGCCAAGATATAGGTTGATCGCCCGAGCACTAAAATCTAGGTAGCAACCGCGGACCAGGACACGAGACATATCAGCATGCTCCCCCAAACTGCCAATGTTGGCGATAACCTCCATAGCTAGATACCCTAAAGCTGGACCCTCGGGATGGCGCGCAAGTCCCGTCCACTGGAGGTGATCTAAGACTGTCCGGACTCTGTCGTCATCTATCTGGCGAGGACGGATGCCTCTCTTAAGAACATAAGCTCGGTTCCTACGTAGCTCGTCAAAGTAGAAGTCCTGGGCGGCCATGGACGCAAACCGATGTCTGTCGTGTCTGCAAGGACGCACCTCATCCGGAAGGCCTCTAAGTCTCAGTCCCCGCTGCTCCTCCTCCCCCTCAGACTCACTGTCATCTACATCTGGCATCACCGGAGCAGCAGTACTAGAGCTAGCATCGTCACGCCGTGTGGCTCGTCTCTTGGCCCCCGGAGGACACATGAGAGAAGCCAAGACAATCCACATGAACAACAACTTCCTGCGAGATGCCCAATAACAGTTGTAAAGTTAAATTCCATACGCTAGTCATCAAGTAGAAATACACAAAACCATCAATATAGACTTCCAATATGAGTAATCACAAATACATCAACCCCACACGCTCGTTAACATAAGCCGAAAGGTAATACAAACAGGGAATATATCCAAACAAATTCCAAAATCCTTTGTGGCATTTCGTCGAACATGTTATGTGCACCATAGACCAAGTTCACATTTTACTTACAAATACATGAAAAATGTCCCACAAAATGAAACAATTACTTAAGCAACAACTCGTCATCACAATGTGGCACCAAACGACGACAATGAACTCATTTTCATATCCACCATACCAACCAAAACCGAAAAATTCATATTCATCATAAATATTCAAATATAGCAAGAACTTGCCAAGAACATATACACATTGTGGCATAAACTCAATCAAATCAACAAAAATAACATCAATTATTGCATATGCTTGCTAAATTGCACAAAACAAGCCTAAAATTAACAAATCCCCAATTTCTACACCTAAACCCTAATTTCTAAATCCGTCCAAAAATCAAGTAAACCAAAGCATGAGAATTGAAATTAGTAAGTAATAGTAGTAGGTACTTTACCTTGCCAAGTGAAATCGAAGTCGAATTCCGGAAAACTTGAGAGCCAAAGATCGAATTTGAGAGAAATGTGAGTGTTGTCTCGGAAGTGGGAAAAAAATGGGATGAGGCTCGCGCACCCCACCCCGCGGGCTTTTTTTTCAACCTGCCGCAGCCGCGCGGTCCCGGTGCGGGATCGGGACGCAGCGCGCGGCCACCGCGCGGCGTTCGGAAATTGTATCCCTTTTCTTTTATTTTTATTATTTATTTGTTTCTTTATCTTATTCTACCCCACACTACTTAATTGGCCCGATCTTACATTGATAATGTGGTACGACGACATGGCGTACCACATGAAATCATTTCTGATAGAGACAGTAGATTTGTCTCTCACTTTTGGATAGAGTTACAAAAAGCTCTCGGTACTCAAATCAAAATGAGCACCGCATTCCACCCGATGACGGATAGACAAACCGAGAGAACAATCCAAACCTTGGAAGACATGCTAAGAGCATGTGTATTAGAGTTTAAGGGAAGTTGGGAAAACCATTTACCCTTAATTGAGTTTTTCTACAACAATAGCTACCATGCTAGCTTTGGCATGGCACCGTTCGAAGCATTGTATGGACGAAGGTGCCGAAGCCCGTTGAGTTGGGAAGAGAGCGATAAGACTGTGGTAGTAGGACCACAATTTATCGAAGAAATGGCCCAACAAATAAAAATGATTCAAGGGAAAATGAAGGCGGCTCAAGACCGTCAAAAGAGTTATGCTGACGTGAGACGACAAGACCTAGAGTTTCAAGTGTGAGATAAGGTCATGCTGAGGATATCACCTCTGAAGGGGGTGATGCGCTTTGGCAAACGAGGGAAGTTAAGTCATCGGTACATAGGACCTTATGAAATTCTAGAACGAGTCGGAAATCTAGCTTACCGACTGGCTTTACCGCCACAATTGGCTCGAGTTCATAATGTATTTCATGTCTCACAACTAAAGAAATACGTGCCAGACCCGACACATGTACTTCAGCCGGAAGTAATTGAACTCGACGATGATTTGACGTATGAAGAAGTCCTAGTGAGAATTCTCGATGTTAAGGAAAGAATAACGAGGAACAAGACCGTGAAGATGGTCAAGGTTCTTTGGTCGAACCATGTGAGTGAAACAGCCACATGGGAATTAGAATCCGACATGAAGGAACGTTACCCGACCCTGTTTCAAACCGACACAACCGCAGTTATGGGGACATAACTTCAAGCTTTAGGGGGAGAGGATGTAACACAGTGTATTTTAGTCCGAAATAAATAAACAAATTCAAATTGTTTTGAACTACGTAATGGCGTGATCCCTTCATAGGGTACGTAGGCAACTTGAGAATCTCAATTCTGAGTTCAGTCATATCATAATATAAAAAAATAAACACGAAGCAAGCAAAAAGACCCTAGCTCTTAGCTCGAGAAAAGCCGAAATGCAACTTCGAGGACGAAGTTGATTCTTAAGGAGGGTAGACTGTGAAACCCGAGAATTTTATAACATAAATAAATAAATAAATGCAATAAATACTACCTCCGTTCCTAAATAAGTGCTACGGACCCACATTTCACGCAATCCAATACACATTTTTAATCCGTAATAACTCAAATTCCATATAACTAAAAATTATAAAAATTTGATATTCTAAATCTATGCGATTAGAGGAATCCAACAAGATCTCATTTGACTATATTTTATCTTATATAATTGTATTAAAATGTCGAGTCAAAGCTACTTAATGAACAGTAACAAAAGTCAAAATGTGCTTTTAAAAAGGAACGGAGGTAGTATATAAATAAATAATTAAAAGATGAAATAAGAAATATAATTTAATTCAAGAAGGAATTAAAGTACCAAAAGCCCGAGAAGTTAAAGATAATTTAATTAAATAAATTGTTCCAAGAGAACCCAATACAAATGGGCTCAATAAATCTAACCCGAAATTAAAGTGAGGTCCGAATAAAATTAAGATAAGAATTTAGAGCCCGAGAATAGCCCGATAATCACGCCATATCGTGTAGATGAAGTCGAAATGGTCTTAATTGCATGGGCAATCAAACTAATTTGGAAATCATAGCTTCAAACAGTAATTCGGGATATTTAAGCTTATTTTAAATGAATATCATCACATTGTGTGAACATTGCGTCACACTTTATTAGCAAAGTCCAACACAATAAACAATAATTCCAGACTATTTAACTAATACAGCATCACATTACGGCAACAAAGCATCTCCATTGTTATATTGTCTCATCATTAATCGGGTTTATTACATGAAATTAAGGAAAAAATAATTCTCCAATAGATTGGTAAGATGAAACGTCTACATGAAATTAAGGAGAATAATCTATACAATATTCTTTGGTGACTGAGTATAGTGTTTTTGGTTGTAGATGAAATACTGTTTGATGTACTATTTACTGCATTTTGGGTTTGAGTTTGGTGTTCTCGGTTGAAGATGGTCTAAGTGATAACCAAGAGGGAAAATTGGTAAGTGTATCCAGGGAATACATATGTAAGTTAATTTGGAATATTAGGAATTTCATATAATTGTAATTATGTCTTACACACCAAGGGAGTATGTTTGTGTCAAATCAAAATTTATTATAAGGACATAACTTATCCAAAGAAGATGAGTATTAAGTACACTATATCCATAGACAAACAAAACTAATTCTTAAGTGTTGCTTATGTAACACCCCCGTTTTCCACGCCCAGCTTTGCAGCGGAAGTTTCTAATGGGAATCCGGGGTTGTTACCGCCACGCCTCCCGATTAAGCTCGCATTTGCCTTGCATTTGCTAACTTAACCGAGAAGCGCTAAGGCTAATTTTAAATTAAATCTAAATGCACTTTAAACTGACTTATTATTTATAAAAATATACTTTGCAATAAATATAATACAATTTGCAAAATATGGTGATTACGCTTGCTGCAGGAAAACAATTTCTCATATTGACTAAAAATTTAAAATAAAACTTTTACTAACTGCTTTGTTAAAGAACAATTAACTAAATTTAAAAGAATATTTTTAATCCAAATAAAATATCTGAGTTTATAAAATATGATAACTACGATTTACTATTCAAAAGATTATTTTATGACTAGTGGCACATAATTTAAAATAACCAGTTTAAAAGTGAAACTGACACCCGTGCCCGTGCCCATGCCTCTTAGTGGGGTCCAATCCTGTAAAAAGATGTAAGTAAAGTTTATCAGCCCACCGGCTGAGCAAGCAAATTCTTGTCCCTTGGACAAAAGCAATTTAATATTACTCAACAGTAAATGGCATGTCAAACCAATTGCAATAGTTCAATCCACATGTAGCTCGACTATGATGCCTACACCCGGGGTATGTCATAGGACCTAGCATGCTCACATAGTGACCGAAGTCAAACTATGGTATACAAGGATGGCCCTACCTTGCATCTAGAAAAACTGATTGTGAGACCCTTGGCCCAAACACAATCCTCTTCATGGGGATCCCTTGGATAGCCCATGAAATAACTCACGACGATATCTACCTCTTTGATATACGCCGCATAATAATAATTCAATAATCACATGCCATACACTGAAAATTTCATTTTTCACATGCATGGCCTAGCCCCAAAAATAGTAAAACACATAATGGGACATTACCTCTGCATAAATCAATTGCATGAATAAACCCTAAAATTATTAAAACACAAAAGAATTTAAACATGCAAAATACTCTTGGGACAAAGCCCGCAGAACAAAAATTTACTTACAGTTCTTCCGAAGATAGCTTATTAAAATCTTTAGAACTTTGAACGACCGCACTAGCTACTCATCCTCTTGAAGTAGTGTGTGGAATGATAATGAACTGGTCCTGATGTCTCGAATGGGGTTTATATAGGCATTGGAAGGCGGCTACTGTTCCTTTATTATTTTATCTGTATTGTTATTGTCAAACCCCAATGCCACACGTCATTATGCATGGAAATTTGTTGGTTACATTACATGCTGCGTATCTTTCCCTTTTTCTTTTTTCTATTATTTTATTTTGTTAATATTTTTTTATTAGGCTTTGCAAATTTTACTAAAACAAGTCTCTCCACTTTTCAAAATTTTATCTCCAAATCCGTTACTTGTCCCCTCAAGCTGTTTAATTTTGCAGATCAGGTACTGACACTATCAATCCTATCTCTTTGAGTGTGTCTTTACATGACCTGCACATTACATTGTACTCAATTTGTATAGTTATATTTACCTTAGTTGATTATATTCTCTGCCAATTCGGTTTCCTCGAGCTGAGTATCCCTCCCAATTTACATCTAATCCATGCAGCCTTATAAACATTTTATTATTTATTTTCATAATTTTACCATTTTATGTCAACTCTATCCTATTTATATTGTATCTTGGACGCATTTGTCACTTGATCTGCAGCCTATTTTGAGCACCGGACTTTCTTATCCCCTTCTGCACCTCCTAGTTTTATGTCAACTCTGCCTCTTTCTAATTTGTCTTATCTCTCCTCCACAACGTGTATATCATTAGTAAATTATTATTCTTCAATTATGCTGGCCTATCTCACATGACAAGAAGCAACATTTATCTTACCAATAGGCTAATGATGATTTTATGTTAACTAATAAAATTAACTATACTTAATATAAAAGTTGTTAGAAAAATAATATCTAACTAGTCACGTAGAATATTTCACTTGGAAATATATTTCTCAATTTAAATATTTTCTTTCTTAGAAAGTATAATTCTCTATTTAATAAATTATTATACATCTCTCAATATTTTCCTTTGGAAAATAATTCACTTCTTTCAAATGATCTCTATCTTGGAAAATATTAGTTTATTTACCAACTCAATTTTATTTCTTAAGAAATAACAAAGAATTATTTCTTTAGAAAAATATTATTAACGTACCTAACTTTCAGGGTATTATAATCTACCCTCCTTAAAAACAAACTTCGTCCTCGGAGTTTAATCAAACAACAACTATTGCAAGACTAAATAAGGCTCTCACATATAGAAAGTATAATTCTCTATTTAATAAATTATTATACATCTCTCAATATTTTCCTTTGGAAAATAATTCACTTCTTTCAAATGATCTCTATCTTGGAAAATATTAGTTTATTTACCAACTCAATTTTATTTCTTAAGAAATAACAAAGAATTATTTCTTTAGAAAAATATTATTAACGTACCTAACTTTCAGGGTATTATAATCTACCCTCCTTAAAAACAAACTTCGTCCTCGGAGTTTAATCAAACAACAACTATTGCAAGACTAAATAAGGCTCTCACATATAGAACTTTTCTTACCTTATTCTTTATAGGACTATGACATCCTCCCCCACTTGTTTTCACAGCTATGTCCCCATAGCTGCATCGATTTCAAGAAATAGCTCCGGATAGTTTTCTTGTATTTCTGCATCAGTTTCCCACAAGGCATCATTCTCGTCATCGTTTGACCATTGGACTTTGACCATGACTTGGCGCCTCGTGGCTCGCTATGTATTGTCTAAGATTTTGACTAGTCTCTTTTCATAAGTAAAGTCGTTATCTAGTTCAATAATATCTGATGGAATCATTCTCTTAAAGTCATGATGGTACTTTCTATGTTGTAATACGAAGGCTTAGCTTATCACGCTTACCGAATTGCATCACTCCTTTCATATGTGATACCTACAATAATACCTTGTCAACTATTTCATATCCTCCCTCTCGCCTTCTCTAGTTGGCATACGTTGTTGTTTAATGATCATGGGGAATTTTATTTTGAGTTGGATTTGCTCAATAACATGCTTTGTCTCCTCATTTAGTTGTGGTTCAATAGAAATTGGATTTTCGCCAGTAGTACAACAAAGTGGTCTTCGACACTTCCTACCGTATAGTGCTTCAAATCGGGCCATGCGGAAACTAGCATGATGATTACTATTGTAATTAAATTCCACTAGCATAGGTTATTTTCCCAACTTCCTTAGAATTTTAAAGCGGAAGTTCTTAGCACGTCTTCAAGACCCTGGATTTTTCTATTTTTCCATCGGTTGTTGGGTGGAATGTTGTCCTCATCAGTTGTTGAGATGAATCGACGATCTCAATCGGAAGCGATATCTTAGGAAATCCCCTGCATTTGTACGGCATTCTCGATATAAGCTCTGGGTAGCTGATTCACACCCCACGTCTCTTTCATGGGTATGAGTATAGCTACTTTCGTTAATCGTTCTACAATTATCCATATCTTATTATATTTTTCCTCTTTGTGTCTTTGGTAATATTGAGACAAAGTCCACGGAAATGCTATTTCACTTCCATTCTGGACTTTGAGTGGTTCTACTAATATAAGTGGTTTCTTTCGCTCAGCCTTGACCTTTCTACGGATTATGCTACCGTTCGCTTCATTTTAGGCCACTATCCTCTAAGGTGTACAAAATAAGAAGTTTTGTGTCTGTCATCGTTTGGGGTCCCCGTATGCTTTTGGCATGGGCCAACGACCTTTAAGTTGAATGTTGTCATCTTCGTGGATTATTCATAGCTTCACGTTATGCGATTTTTGCCTTGACCCTTTCGAATTTGACGTCATCGGCCCTTTATATATATATATATATATATATATATCGGATTTTGTAATAATGGCCGGCCGAATTGTGATAACATTGGTCAGTTGGGTGAGCGTACTTTGTTATACCCAGTCAATGTCAGCGGACCGATTATATGTATATTCAGGCGGTAACTAAGATGTTTTGACCTTCGGCTTGGAGGAACAACCACAATTTATTGGCTTTTCCTTCGTGATACGTGATGCCGAAGTTGTAATCCTTCTTCAGTTCTAACAATCGTCTTTGGCACTTGTTGATCGCTTTTGAGTATAGATATATTTTAGTCTTTTGTATTCAGTGTATATTTCACAACTTTGGTCGTACGAATAATGTCTTCGTATCTTCAGAGCAAAGGCAACCGTGGCTAATTCCAGGTCATGATCTGGATCATTTGGCCTTTGTCGTAGAGAAGCATATACTATGACTTTCCCCCTCTGCATTCACACGCATCCTAGCCCAAATTTGGGAGTATAAATATAAATTTCAAAATTGTCCTTTCCATTGGGCAAGGTTAGGACAAGTGTCGTGGTTAGCCTTTTTTTAATGTATGGAATGCAGCTTTGCATTTGAATGTCCTATAACCTTTGTTAATTCATGAGATTTTGTGTTAGTGGTCTTGCAATTTTTGAGAAGTCTTTTATGAATTTCATGTAGTAGCCTACCTAACCGAGGAAACTTCTGATCTTGGTTTGTGAGGTTCGTACAGTGCAATTTTTCACATATGCTACTTTAGCAGAGTCAACTGGTATTCCATCGGCAGAGACGATATGACCGAGGAATGTAATCGTGTTTGGCCAAATTCACAATTAGCTAATTTGGCGTACAAATGACAGTTTTTTTTTTTTTTTTTTTTTGTGTTTACAGGACTTGATATAGATGTTGTTCATGTTCTTCCTCATTCTCAAAGTAGACCAATATGTCTTCAATGAAGACAACTATACATTTGTTTAATAGTTGTCGAGACACATTGTTCATGAGAGCCATGAATACCGTTGGAGCTTGGTTAATCCAAACGACATCATGGTAAATTCTAATGTCCACAATATGTTCTAAATTTCATCTTTTGGATATCCTTGTTAGTTATGCTAAGTTGGTGATATTCGGATCTCAATCAATCTTCGAAAAGGTTCTGACTCACTTGAGTTGTTAAAATAGTCATAAGCTCGTGGAAATATGATTTATTCTTCATTGTCATCTCATTGATGCCCCTGTAATCAACAAAGAGCCTCATGTCATTGTCCATCCCTCGTACAAACAGTATAATTGCTCCCTATGGGGACGTACCGAGACGAATGTATCATTTTTCTAAAAGGTCATCGAGTCGTTCTTTCAATTCTTTTGTTTCAGCCAGTGCCATTCGGTATGGCGCTTTTGATACAGGTTTCGTACCTAGAATCAAGTCGATCGTGAATTCATTCTCTACTGCTTGCAGAATTTGGACACAACATAGATAAAGGGGGTTCCCTTTTGTTATTTGTGTTGCAAATTGCATTGTTGCATGGCTGAAATAACCTTCATTGTTGGTCCTCTTTGCTCCACATAGCATGAAATTTGTTGTTTATTCGGCCCCATCATTGTTATGTTTTGTTGGGCATAATAAATGGTGGCTTGATTTTGTGTGAGCCAATCCATCCTCAAGATAACATCAGAATTTTTTTTTTTTTTTAAGTCAAGTTCTATGAGATCAGCGGTAAACTCAACTTCATAAACGCAAATCTTTTGTTCCAGAGCCAAGTTTTGAATGTGCTCTAGCCCGGAGCGTGAAAGCGGCTTGGCATTTGAGCATTGACTCTTTTTTTATTGAAATTGAGGTTACATATTTGTTCGAAACTTTTCTTTGAATTAGAAAAATGGAACTTTCTCGTAACGTTTTGAGTTGTTAACTACTGCTCCGTTGGGTAAGAAAATTCTAAATCTAGCTTATAGGGTTTATCGAATCCCAACTCGGGCAATTTACTATGAGATACGAATGAACTAGTAGCTCCAGAATCAAACGCAACACGAACTTTGGAATCTTTAATCTTGAAAGTACCTTCGGCCGGGTCATCAATAGCATACAGGTCAGCTTGGTTGACTGTTCAGCCATCCTCGATTAGGTCTACCTTGGTGTGGTGGAGCTCTATTGACTACTCCTGGTTCACAAGGGAAAAATGGTCGTTGCTCTTGATTCCCTTCATTATTTTCAAGTCTTTGTATTTTTTTTTTTTTTTTTAGCATTAATCCTCTTTTTTTTTTTTGCAAATCGATCCGAAGTTGGTTAGGATCAAGCCTCAAGCAATTGTTTGTGGCCCTGTGATGTTTTTAAGCCACAACAACAACATTGTTCACCTTGTGGACAACAGTAATATTGGTTCCCTATATTAGGTTGGATAGGGTACCTTATTATGTTGTTTGGCTGAAAATTTCTCGTTTCACGGTTATGATTTACTTTCTCGAAAATTATAGCTTGATCTTATACTTTTCATAAACTTGTCAATTGCTTCCCATCGAACATTTTTCGGATATACTTGTTCGAACCAAGCGCAAACTTTTGGGCCTTGGTCTTATCCATTGCTACCAGGTTTGGAGCAATTCTTAAGAGTTCATTAATTTTGGCATTGAACTCTTGTACGAATCAACTACCTTGTTAAAGAGTAATAAACTCTTCATATTTTGATTATTATTATTATTATTATTATTATTATTATTATTATTATTATTATTATTATTTTAATTGTTTTGGAGGCTGATCGAGTGTGTAAAATTGTTCCCTCGAACTCCTTGAAATTTCTCCCGAGTAACTTGGCGGTCTTGTTGTGACCTTAACCAAGTATTCGTTATTCATGTTAGGAAGAATGTAGCTACTCCTATCTTACGTTCTTCAGAGTATTCTATTACCTCGAGTAGCTTCTTGAATGACCCAATTCACCCTTCTTGTATAGTAAGGTTCTCTTGGTCGTTATCTCAAGGTGATTGTAATTTATTAACCATTTCGACAATCTCAATGTGCTTCCTGATGTTCTCATTTCTCCACTTGTTTTCCAACCATTGCTCCAAGAATGAGCAATAACTGTGCTATTGTTGTTGACGGTCGTTGTTATCGGTCATACTAATGTTAATAATCACCTAGTATTAGTCTAGAGGTTAGTGAGTGAAAAAGATAGATCACACATCTTCGATACTAAAAAGAAAGAGATGCATCACAAAATTATCAGCATCTCCATTTACTATCTAAAACCGACACGATTATAGAATCTCAAAGCCTAATAAAGAATCTTTTAAACTTACTAAGTGTTATCAGCAGGATATTAGCAAGTTTATAAATCATCTAGTTTCTTTAGGGTTCTCTACCCTGATGTATTATTTTCTAGCGATATGTCTAACTTTTTCATACTGGTAGCATACCCAACTTTCAGGGTATTGCCTCGGGAGATGTTGTTGACCTCACTTCCCACACTGTGGTGGAAGAAGTTTACCAGGGAATTCTTTACTATCTCATTTTTTTTCTCGCAATTAATTGATTATATCATCATGTTCGATTATCAAGCCTTCTGGGCATAGGGCTCTCTATCCTCTAATCTTTGTATTTCTTTCTTCTTATGAGTCATCCCCTCTTGGACTCCTTTTATAAAATATTATTCTTTAATAAAGATCTCTTAAATTATTTATCTCTCATCTAGCAAACAATATTGCCATGGATACAATGCAATTACCAAACATAATAACTATATGAACTGTGACTAATGCAAATGTGATGTGTCCCATCCCAAAATAAATGAAAATTTTCCTAAGCTGCAAGAAAGTACTTTTTTTTTCTTTTCAAAAAGTCCAATAGGATTTTGATTCTAAAAATAAAGATTTTGACTCCAAAAAGATTTTTGTTTTTGACTCCGGCTCTGATACCACCTTGTAACACCCCCGTTTTCCACGCCCAGCTTTGCAGCGGAAGTTTCTAATGGGAATCCGGGGTTGTTACCGCCACGCCTCCCGATTAAGCTCGCATTTGCCTTGCATTTGCTAACTTAACCGAGAAGCGCTAAGGCTAATTTTAAATTAAATCTAAATGCACTTTAAACTGACTTATTATTTATAAAAATATACTTTGCAATAAATATAATACAATTTGCAAAATATGGTGATTACGCTTGCTGCAGGAAAACAATTTCTCATATTGACTAAAAATTTAAAATAAAACTTTTACTAACTGCTTTGTTAAAGAACAATTAACTAAATTTAAAAGAATATTTTTAATCCAAATAAAATATCTGAGTTTATAAAATATGATAACTACGATTTACTATTCAAAAGATTATTTTATGACTAGTGGCACATAATTTAAAATAACCAGTTTAAAAGTGAAACTGACACCCGTGCCCGTGCCCATGCCTCTTAGTGGGGTCCAATCCTGTAAAAAGATGTAAGTAAAGTTTATCAGCCCACCGGCTGAGCAAGCAAATTCTTGTCCCTTGGACAAAAGCAATTTAATATTACTCAACAGTAAATGGCATGTCAAACCAATTGCAATAGTTCAATCCACATGTAGCTCGACTATGATGCCTACACCCGGGGTATGTCATAGGACCTAGCATGCTCACATAGTGACCGAAGTCAAACTATGGTATACAAGGATGGCCCTACCTTGCATCTAGAAAAACTGATTGTGAGACCCTTGGCCCAAACACAATCCTCTTCATGGGGATCCCTTGGATAGCCCATGAAATAACTCACGACGATATCTACCTCTTTGATATACGCCGCATAATAATAATTCAATAATCACATGCCATACACTGAAAATTTCATTTTTCACATGCATGGCCTAGCCCCAAAAATAGTAAAACACATAATGGGACATTACCTCTGCATAAATCAATTGCATGAATAAACCCTAAAATTATTAAAACACAAAAGAATTTAAACATGCAAAATACTCTTGGGACAAAGCCCGCAGAACAAAAATTTACTTACAGTTCTTCCGAAGATAGCTTATTAAAATCTTTAGAACTTTGAACGACCGCACTAGCTACTCATCCTCTTGAAGTAGTGTGTGGAATGATAATGAACTGGTCCTGATGTCTCGAATGGGGTTTATATAGGCATTGGAAGGCGGCTACTGTTCCTTTATTATTTTATCTGTATTGTTATTGTCAAACCCCAATGCCACACGTCATTATGCATGGAAATTTGTTGGTTACATTACATGCTGCGTATCTTTCCCTTTTTCTTTTTTCTATTATTTTATTTTGTTAATATTTTTTTATTAGGCTTTGCAAATTTTACTAAAACAAGTCTCTCCACTTTTCAAAATTTTATCTCCAAATCCGTTACTTGTCCCCTCAAGCTGTTTAATTTTGCAGATCAGGTACTGACACTATCAATCCTATCTCTTTGAGTGTGTCTTTACATGACCTGCACATTACATTGTACTCAATTTGTATAGTTATATTTACCTTAGTTGATTATATTCTCTGCCAATTCGGTTTCCTCGAGCTGAGTATCCCTCCCAATTTACATCTAATCCATGCAGCCTTATAAACATTTTATTATTTATTTTCATAATTTTACCATTTTATGTCAACTCTATCCTATTTATATTGTATCTTGGACGCATTTGTCACTTGATCTGCAGCCTATTTTGAGCACCGGACTTTCTTATCCCCTTCTGCACCTCCTAGTTTTATGTCAACTCTGCCTCTTTCTAATTTGTCTTATCTCTCCTCCACAACGTGTATATCATTAGTAAATTATTATTCTTCAATTATGCTGGCCTATCTCACATGACAAGAAGCAACATTTATCTTACCAATAGGCTAATGATGATTTTATGTTAACTAATAAAATTAACTATACTTAATATAAAAGTTGTTAGAAAAATAATATCTAACTAGTCACGTAGAATATTTCACTTGGAAATATATTTCTCAATTTAAATATTTTCTTTCTTAGAAAGTATAATTCTCTATTTAATAAATTATTATACATCTCTCAATATTTTCCTTTGGAAAATAATTCACTTCTTTCAAATGATCTCTATCTTGGAAAATATTAGTTTATTTACCAACTCAATTTTATTTCTTAAGAAATAACAAAGAATTATTTCTTTAGAAAAATATTATTAACGTACCTAACTTTCAGGGTATTATAGCTTACTACGTAAATATGATCATTCCCTGAAATATAATTTTTAGTTCAAGCGAACATATGTTTTTTTTTTGGATGAGCCGAAGCCAGCAATCAAATTAACATAGTTTGTCGCTGATGTGTCCGACACAAACATGCATAATTTAATCATATTCATCTCATATGTCATCACATTTTGACAAAATGGCATCTTCATTGCTCTATTGGCAGCGTTTTTTATTCCATCACGTAGACGTTTTAGTTAATCATAATTTTTTAGTACGTCATCACATATTGAGAGCATTGTGTCTTGTTTGTTTTTTTGACACAACATATTCGAGTTTATTACCACAAGTAACCCATACAAAATGGCAAAGATAATACAGGAGTACATTTGAAACATGAAACACTAAATACATAAACAATTTACAATTTGAATTAACAAACAAACAATTTACAAACAAAACCTTGAAACATTAACAAAATGGAACTTGAAATGGAACATTAACTATTTGAGAAAATGGCATTGAACATGAAACCAACAAAACATTTTGATTTTGTCATTCACAAAATAGAAGAGATCACATTTGGAAAAATACATTTTTGTTACATGAAACTATTGAACATGATTTTTAATTAACGCATGTATTAAGGTTATACTTTGTAAAACATTAACAATTTACACTACAAATTCATTTACCAAACCCCAATTCAATTTGGAATTTCTTATTTTATGAATTATGTCTTGCTCGTCAAGCAAGTATATTAATGTCAAATCAAAGTTATTATAATTTTATAACTTAATGCCCTAAACTTGACATATGTTATGTCAAATGATGTATCTAAAAAGATGAAGATTAAGCTCAAGACCTTACTTCCCTTGTGTTCCAACGGAAGGTTGGGGATTCCGTATCCCACCGAATACGTATATGATCAATTTTTACATATGACTAATTTATGTGTCTTGTGCTCACAACACTCATTTCCTAGTCCTTAAATGACACAAACATTTTTAAAATATAATCATCATGTCCTTAATGCTAGTTTTCTAAAAGAGTTTTCATGTTATTCCAATTTACGTCCGATTCGGATCCCTTTATTTTCTTTCCTATATATTAATAAAAACTCAATGGTCGTGATGGAATATGTGTTTATGTAGCTTTTGGGCAAAAAGCATCTACAATTTCAGCATATGTTACACACGAATTGTATTGTATTTCTAAAATAAATTTAAAATTCTGGCACATATGCAGATTTATTAGATCTCCTACAGTGTTTTTCTCATCACTTGGGGAGTAAGAAAAAATAGTACAATAATAAATCTTCCCTTCCTTGATATGGCGGGAGCTTTTTTGCAATTTGATGTGACGACTGTGAGACCATACTCACTTTCCCCAAGATCTTCCACCATCATTATATAAGACATGCCTCTACCTATGCTGCCACAAGCTACTAAAAACATATCTTCCCCCATCTTTGAGATCTCTTTCTACAAGCCATATCCTATCCTCCCCAAACCTTGCTTTTTTCTCATCACTATGGAAATGGAAGCTCTGACAGATCGCCCCATCACGAGGAATCGCGCCGCCCAACACTCCACCACCTCTCGCCGACTTGACCTTCAGGAACTCGCCCAAGATCGGACCGACGCCGCCGTGGATGGTTTGCTCCGCCGCATTTCTTCCCTAGAGCGCGAGGTGCAGCCCCTTCGGGACGAGAACAGGGCGATCATTGTCTCAAGCGGAAGAGATAGCATGACTGGGGTACTAAGCTTCATGGCTCCACTCACCATTGTTGCGGTCTTGGCCATCGTCGGCGAAAAGGGGAAATCGGTGAGTACCACCTACTTCAACACCATTTGTACTGGTTGAAGAATCGTTTTCATGCCCCTTGATGCCGTTGACGCCGGTATGTTGAAGAATCGAACTGCATCCCCCTTTTAGTAGCAAATCAAAGTTTTCCCCTTTATGGCCTAACCCTGATTTCCAGTTTTTGCACTGTGAAAACCCTATTTTGGATCTTCGGTAATTTCTTGCTAGTAATGGTGGAAAAGTATTGTGGGATTGATGTATGATGTCCCTCTTTTGGTATATTGTAGTTGATCTTACTGATTATGTCTTTAGGTTGCTTGTGTCTTTATCTTGCTTGTGAAGGATGGATGTAAGTTCTTATTAAAATCCAAAATCTAACTATGGTTATTAAGTCTACTCTATTTTACTAGTGGGTTGTACTTTCTCTATTTGATTTTGTAACCTGCTTATTTTGGAAGATTCATTTAAGCAGGTGCCTAATTTCACTAGGATTTAATTAAGTTAATCGACTTCTTTATATTGCAGTGTATGCATGGTTAAAGCATATTAAGGAGAAATTGTCCCCTACGTTGGTGTTTAGGGTTTTCTCACAACACCACTACATGTTTCGAGTGCTGCAACAGGGATAAGTATTTTAGGTTACCCTTCAACCTATGTAAAATGTGTGTTGGGTCATTATTGATTATGGAGGGTAAATTCTCATGTGACCATGTAATTCCCATGTTTGGTTATAAATAACACATACGCCCACAACTGTGCCATGTTTAAGGCCATGGTAAAACAGAATATCATAAATAGGCTCAATTTAATCTTATGGGAACAATGGCCCATGGACATACATAACCCAGTTGGCCTAATTTCATCTCATTTGGAAAAAAGTCCCCATGACACCTTCTCATTGCATCTCAATATCATACGATTTCATCATATGGGCGTAAGAAAGAGAAATTACCCACAAGGTTATATAAACAGTCAATCACTCCCTGCTCAGTCCAAACAAAACCAACAATTATAATGGCAATCACTCTCTGCTCAGTCCAAACAACACCAATGAGAATACACTACAACAAAGTGACATAATCATATAACTCTGCATACAAATAGACAATCTCACTTAATAACTAATAGTAGTCTCATCCTAACATAAATAAACAATGCCTGGCTAACTACTACAGCTCCGGAATAGTACGACGTGAATCTTGCAATACTGTGAGTGCGATACGGGCCCAGACTTCCTTAATGTCAATTTCTTTCTCACGATGCCAGTAGGGGACATTGTCATGCACGTACACCTCCGCCTACAAACAAACAAACGCCCTGCAGTCAACTGAGTCAGGGGCCTGCTGCCTACAGTTCTTCAACTCGAACACCCGACCTTCGCATTTTAGTTTATTATGCTTCAGCCACCCGGAGAGGAAACGTGACTGTAAAGTATTAAAAATTCAAGTAAGTGGCTCATGAACTTTGACAAACTTCCTTCAAATCAAATAATAATAGGGAAAAAAAACGACTTACGACACGGTTCATTGGTTGGTTCATTCGCCTCTCCCACATCGAATTGCGGGCATATAACTTCTTCAACTTAAAATCAATGATCAACATATGCCAATGATATTTAGCCTTGTCGTAAATCGAAACCACGTAATACCTGGCACCGCTACCGCCGGCCTCTACCATTCTGGCCAAGCATGCTCAAAATCAAAATCGCCCCGATCCACAGTGAACCCTTTAATGGTCCCAAGCATGCTCAAAATATTGCCCTACATCAATATATTAGCTTAGTAGTGATTAAAACAAATGACACCTACAAAGCGTAATCAAACGTCCTTACCACAGTGAAGGTGTGTAGATATCCGATACGCGGACCAATCTTGGCAGTGTCCTTGAAATCCGGTGCTGCGAGTATGTTTACGTATGAATTAATAATTTCATCACGAAAGGCTCTGTCAAACAACACATCAAGCATTTTCGACACTCGCACATTCGTAGTTTCATTTGCCCAAACATCATCCCTGCAGAATTTTCGGGTTCAAGCGGCATTAAACTATTTATGTGATTTAGAATACAAAAATGTCCCCTTGGGCGTATTAATTATTCGGCCATTACCGTACGTAACCCATGTCCAAGTAACGATCAAGGAAAATTTGTTCCTCCTCTGTTAGCCACGACCGCCCACAATAACTCTTCTTACTGACGTGCTTCATAGCTTCACGTCTCTCATCCTCTCCCTCACCCTTTGGGTCTTCGCCCGTATGGGATTCGCCCTCGGCCAGAGAAGGGGTATGGATAAGAATCTGCACAAAGTAGTGATTACTTTAATTCACAAACTCAAATATCAAATAAAAAAACAATTAAGATACTCCGAATTTCATGTCTTCGACTCACCGGCTCAACTACAATCGACTCGCTCTGCTTCACACGATTTCTAAACTTTTTCGGGGTTGTTTTCGGAGTTAGATAGTTTGGATCCTTTTTTCTTCGCTTCCGATCCCTTCTCCCCTGCACGGTTTTAACAATGGACGAGAGCTTCTTAACCCGCTCCTCAATACTGAGCTCCCCATCATCATGCACAATCTCGGGAATTTCATCTTTGCGGACAGGCTGATCTCCACTATCACCCGACTTAGTATCCGCCTTTCGTTTACAACTTCGATCATCCCTATGCTTTGTTGTACTCTCTTCAACCTCTGTAAATAAACACCAAAATCACATCAGCGAAATCTCCCCATGCAAAAAATAAACAACTACTGATTGGTACAACTAAAATGAGGTTGCCTCTTACATATTGATCTAATATAAAATATTCTTACGTACTGCTTTCATTGTCCTCTTGCATCTGACCATACTCTTTTACTCCCTCAGCTGTGCCATCTGCTACATCATCTGCTGTCTTTGCTTCCTCTTGCATGACTCAAACTCATTTATACGTTTTTATACTAATTACTTCAATGTACCATCCACACTCAACGAATTAATTGAAAAAATGTATTCTAAATACTTGCTTTGCCTTCACTATTACCCGCACGTTCCACATCCTCCACCACACCCCCCCGCCCATCCAACGAATCAGCATTTTCCATCTCATCCCCAATACCCTCCCCGTCCGGTTCCACCCTGTCTTCCACATAGACAGGATGATTAATGTCGTCGCATTCTGTAGCAATATCATCATGTCCTACAAAATTTTCATCACATTCAATCTACTAACCAACTCATAAATTCATTACTATAATACATACATGGGGAATCCGATAAACGTACCATCGTCATTGTATTCTTTCCCACCTAACTCATCCGTCCGGTTCTCATGTTCAACTTCAGTACTGTGAACAACCTTCCCTCCATTCCGAGTGCCTTAAATACATCCCTTGTTACACTAAAGATAACTTATCCAAACGCTTAGTTCAAATGTAATTCGTTCCGCGTACCTGCATCATCCTCAAACTGAACTACGGTGTCATACAGATTGTGAGAATCCATCGCCCCATCATAATCATCAACATCCCTCATTATTTCATCCGTCTCTACATCATCTTGGCCTTAGTTCCATTATGGGTACAAGAAAATTTAAAAAAAAAAAAACAATCCATTTAGTTTATTAAACTATTATCAAGTTAAACTATAACATTAAAACATATTGTAATTATGTCATACCTTCTTCTTGCCTCACTCCGACATCCACTGTTTCAACGCTCTTTTTCGCTTCCACATCTTCACTCATCTTCGGTTTTGACCCACTCGCGCCCTCGGTCGTGTTCTCCTTCGCCTTCGTCACTTTCCGTGCCAATGCCTTCCTCAGCCGCCTCTCGCGTAGAATTGATTTCAACCCACCATGCCCAGGTAAATTCACCCCCGCACGGTCTGTGTGTACACTCTTCAACTACTGTCACACAGAGTAACAATACCTCTTCTGTACACACATACAGTATATTCATCTCAATCAGGCCAGATTCCAATACTTTAATTACCAATAATAGTTTAAAAATAATAATGGTTTAAAAATAATAGTTCAAAAATAGTCGGGCTCTGATACCAACTTGTAACACCCCGGTTTTTGATAACCCAGGTCGGGGTGCCACCGCCACACCTCCCTAGTAAGACACGGTTTCTCCGGCTTACTAAAGAGATGCAAGGCTAGGTATTGCAATATTTAAAACATTTAAAGCATTCAAACAGCCCATACAATATAGTTCGAAAATAGTAATATCATAGCGCAGCGGAAATAATATTTAAGTATAGTATTGCAGCGGAAAATGTAAATAGGGCCGACATGGCCAAAACACGGGTTAAACAGGCCCGTTCATAATATGGTCTAAAGTACGAATTTAAAAACAAAATAATGTTTCCCCAAAATCCCATGCATGAATCGTGCTCATACATGCTCATTCCACATACTCTGTAAGAAAAAGGAATAAAAATGATTTGGTCAGCACAACTTGCTGAGTAAGTTAACACAAGCATGATCGTAGGGTTTAAAAGCCATTAATTTAATAAAAGCATGATAATAACATAGTATTCAGTTTAATCTAATCAACTACCCAATTGCATAATTTATTTCAGGGCTTTATTTAACAACACATTTCGCATGATTTAGAATAATAGCCATAATTTAAATAAAGCATTTAAATAATTTAATTGGACAACAAACATAATTTAATCTAATTTAGTTTAATTTAATATCCCCATTACATCCCAGATTTGGTATTTCAAAGTTTCACGATAGCATCGCGATGTCAACAAGTTTAGCCGGTAGCCCGACGGCCGCAACCGTATCAGCCATACCCAGTACCACTCCGGAGCCTCGGGAAACCCATGTGGATATTCTCGAGAGTGTAGGCTCTATATTTCGCCGTTTTGGCAATATCATATCTCAAGTTTAGCGCGCGGGGTCACCATCGTCCATTAAGGCACGAAATGAATCGTTAGGGGGCACCCTGCAGAGCACTCACCCCTAATTTTAATTTATCAAGTTTGTAAGGGGATTTAATTTTCAAAGATCTGATTTAAATTTTATTTATTTGAAAACAATATTTCAATTTATTTCAACCCTAAAGGTTAACTCCATGTTTCAACAAGATTTCAAGATTTGATTTCCGGTAAACCACAGTTTACTCTAAAATTCGTCTAAACTCAGATTTAATTCCAAAAATTCCAAAATTTCACGACTGACTCGGAAATGTCGAGATCTACAACTTTCGTGTTTTAACTTTTTCAATCCAAGATACCGAAATAGGTCAAAACCACCAATTTTCACAGAAGCATTATTCTGTCCGAATTTCCTATGTCACAGTTTAATGATTTCGAATTCTACCATAGCAATTCAACTCCAAATTTGATGAAATTTTACAGAGACCATCTTAAGACATTTATCAACAACTTTTATGTTCGGCCAAAGATCTAAATCGGTCTGGAACCTATGTCAAAAACGTGATCAAGATCTAACCTAAGTTCTGTCAAGAATTTCAAGATCTAGATTCAAGCAGTTTGGTTTCGGTTGGTTTTCACATATCAAATCGTCTCTAAAAATTCTGAAAATTTTACAGTAGATAGATCTAAGCCTTAGAAACGTTTTTCGTGTTTTAAGTTTTTCCATTTGAAGTCGTTTTAAGGTCGGAAAAATTCATCAAATCTGTTGCGTCGGTAGAAAACATAAGTTGGCAGATTTACGATTTCTTGTTAAATCTTTTAGTTTCGAACGTTTTAATTCCTCCCAAAACCATGTAAGAGTTAACTTACAGATTAATCGTCGTCCGGGTTCGTCTATTTCGGAGGCGTGGCTTCCAGTCCACCGTTTATCCTCTCCTCTCGTCGGGTTCTCCGTTCTAGATCCGATACGGGGTGTAGAGAGAAAAGAAACGAGGTTAGAATCCGTTTTCGGATTGAAACGTGAAAGGATTATTCAGACTAGGGCTTACCACACGTTGGAGATCTTCCGGATTTCGTCCAAACAGCCGCTGTCTCCATTTGGTGCCTCCGTTGACTCCGGGATTTCGACTTTTGTGTATAGAGAGTATCGTAGGGTTTTGAAAAAAGGGTTTAGGCTTCCGAGGGGGTTTATTTATAGATATCTAAGTCCTAGGGCGTCCAAAATCTGACCCTAAGGGTCTTGAGTCGAGAGACGTTCAACCGAAAGTTGAAAAATCCGCGTTCGGGCGAGAGATTCGCGCAACGGGCGAATCTGTCAAGTGTGCGGGGTTGGCGCGCCTTTTCCCCCATTAGCGCGCGGTCAGCGCGCGACGAACGCCTGGACTTCGGTCCGGGCGGGTCGTGCGATCCGTCGTACTTTTTCGCCTCTCTTTCGGGTTTCTATCCCTCTATGTTCCCGGATTCCAATTTCCGGACTCTCTTCGGGTTCCTATTTCGTGTCGTTATTTCTTTCGGATCAAATGTTACGTTTTGGTTTCGAATTCTCGAGTTCATTTATATCGGATACCCGTGTAACGACTTATTTAACTTTATTTAATTTTAATTTCTTTTGTTTAATTAAATCTCTTTTAATTTCATTTCTTATTTCTTCTATATTTATTTATTTAATGTATTTGCTGATTTATTTATTATATTTATTTATTTATTATAATTCTCGGGTATTACAGTCTATTCTCCTTAAGAATCAACTTCGTCCTCGAAGTTGTGTTTCGGCTTTTCTCGTGCTAAGGTCTTTTGTTTATTTTATTATTTTGTGACTGAACTTAGAATTAAGACTTCTAAGCTGCCTACGTACCCGGTGAAGGGATCAAGCCATAACGTAGTTCAAAAGTTTACAAAGATGCACGAAAAATAGGTGGGGTATGACATCCTCTCCCCCTTAAAATTGCAGTTATGTCCCCATAACTGTGTCGGTATCGGTTTGGAACAATGTCGGGTAGCATTCTCTCATGTCGGATTCTACTTCCCAAGTTGCCGTCTCACTTTCGTGGTTCGACCAAAGAACCTTGATCATTTTGACGGTCTTGTTCCTCGTTACTCATTCCTTAGTGTCGAGAATACGCACTGGGACTTCTTCATAAGTCAAATCTTCATCGAGCTCAATTATCTCCGGTTGAAGTACATGTGTCGGGTCCGGCACATACTTCTTTAGTTGTGAGACATGGAAGACATTATGAACTCGATCTAATTGCGGCGGTAAAGCCAGTCGGTAAGCTAGAGTTCCGACTCGTTCTAGAATTTCGTAAGGTCCTATATATCGAGGACTTAACTTTCCTCGTTTGCCAAAGCGCATCACCCCCTTCATGGGTGATATCTTTAGCATGACCTTATCTCCCACTTGAAATTCTAAGTCTCGTCGTCTCACGTCGGCATAACTCTTTTGACGGTCTTGAGCGGCTTTCATTTTCCCTTGAATCACTTTGATTTGTTGAGCCATGTCTTCGATAAGTTGTGGTCCCATTACCACGGACTTATCGTTTTCTTCCCAGCTCAACGGGCTTCGGCACTTTCGTCCATACAACACCTCGAAAGGTGCCATGCCGATGCTAGCATGGTAGCTATTATTATAGGAGAACTCAATTAAGGGTAAATGAGATTCCCAATTCCCTTTGAATTCCAACACGCATGCCCTCAGCATGTCTTCTAGTGTTTGAATTGTCCTCTCGGTTTGTCCATCTGTCCAGAAGTTAGAGACAAATCTACTGTCTCTATCGGAAATGATATCATGTGGTACTCCATGTCGTCGTACCACATTATCGATGTAGCCTCGGGCCAATTAGTCCATAGTCCATGTGTCCTTCATCAGGATAAATATGGCTGTCTTCGTTAGCCTATCCACAATCACCCAAATCTTGTTCATGCCTTTAGGTGATCGGGGTAATCCCGAGACAAAGTCCATCGAGATGCTATCCCACTTCCAACTTGGAATCTCTAGTGGCTGCATCAATCCTAAGGGTTTATGTCGCACTGCCTTGACCTTTTGGCAGGTGAGACATTTCGCCACGAAGTCTGCCACTTCCTTCTTCATTCCCGGCCACCAATAGATCTTCTTCAGATCTTTGTATAGCTTGTCTCCTCCGGGATGTACGGAATATGGCGTGTTGTGCCCTTCCTCCATCAACCTTTGCTTCAACTCGGCACATTTAAGGGGCACACACCATCTCCCTTTAAAACGGATGCTTCCATCCTCGTGGACAGCAAATCCTATTGCCTTTCCTTCGGCAATATACCCTTTTATCCTTTCGAGTTTCGGGTCACCCGGTTGGGCGAGTCGAATCTCGTCCAGTATTGGAGTTTCTACGACCATGGCATTGATCGTTTCTCTCACTGTGCCAGGATGCACAAGTTCTAACTCCAATCTTGCCAACTCCATGTACAATGCCGGCGGAATTACCAACGAGTTCGTCACGTGTTGGGTTTTCCGACTTAGGGCATCGGCTACCACATTCGCCTTCCCCTTGTGGTAGGCTATCTCTAAATCGTAGTCTTTAATAAGTTCCAACCACCTTCGCTGTCTCAAATTCAACTCCTTCTGAGTGAATATATATTTCAAGCTCTTGTGGTCGGTGAACATTCGACACTTCCGCCCATAAAGATAATGTCTCCATATCTTTAGAGCGAAAACGATCGCTGCCAACTCCAGGTCATGTGTCGGATAATTCTCCTCGTGAGGTTTTAGTTGGCGTGATGCATACGCTACGACCCTCGAGTCTTGCATCAAAACACAACCTAAACCTTCCTTCGAAGCATCGCTGTAAACTTCGAAGTCACCATTCTCTGATGGTAGTGTTAATACAGGTGTGGTTGTGAGTCGTTTCTTCAGCTCTTGAAACGCAGTCTCACACGCTTCGGTCCACTCGTATTTTGCTCATTTCTTCAGTAGTTGGGTCAAAGGACGTGCAATCCTTGAAAAGTCCTTCACAAATCATCTATAATACCCAGCTAATCTAAGGAAACTCCTTATTTCCGTTGGACTCTTCGGAGTAGCCCACTCCGTCACGGCAGAAACCTTTGCCGGATCCACCGATACTCCATCAGCGGATACTATGTGTCCGAGAAATGCCACTTCTCTCAACCAGAAATCGCATTTCGACAGCTTGCCGTATAGCTGATTTCTTCGCAAGATTCCTAACACTTGATGTAAGTGTTGGGCATGCTCTTCCTCGCTCTTTGAGTAGATCAGGATGTCGTCGATGAACACTACGACGCACTGATCTAACAATTCTCGGAACACGTTGTTCATGAGATTCATGAACATGGCCGGAGCATTTGTTAACCCAAAGGATAACACTGTGAACTCGTAATGGCCATATCGCGTTCGGAACGCCGTCTTCGGAATGTCCTTCTCGGCGATCCTCAATTGATGATACCCAGATCGCAAGTCGATCTTCGAGAATACTGAAGCTCCCTTCAGTTGATCAAACAGATCCTCTATTCTCGGTAGGGGGTATTTATTCTTGATGGTCACTTGGTTTAATCCTCGGTAATCTATGCAAAGACGTAGTCCTCCGTCTTTCTTCTTGACAAATAAAACCGGTGCTCCCCAAGGGGACGTACTCGGTCTTATGTAACCTTTTCCTAACAGTTCCTCGAGTTGTTCTTTTAACTCCTTCATTTCCAGTGGTGCCATCCGGTACGGAGCTTTTGAGACAGGCTCTGTGCCCGGAATGAGATCTATAGTGAATTCAAGATCTCTCTCAGGTGGCATGCCCGGAACGTCCTCAGGGAACACGTCCGGGTATTCTCTTACCACTGGTATGCTATCAACCTTGTTCTCTTCCGCCTCAAGGTTGTGCACATAGCACGCATATAGTTCATACCCCTTACGCATCAAGTTACTTAGTTTAAGTGCACTAACGATTTTGTTACTCTTCTTAGGGGGCTGAGAGTAAAAGATAACTCTCTTTCCCCTACTTTTTGACAAGGTGATCTTTTGTTTTTGGCATTCGATCACCGCTTTATACTGGGATAACTAATCCATCCCCAGTATGATGTCAAAGTCTCTTAAGTTAAATTCTACCAAGTTCGCGAAGAATTCTACGTTCTTTATCACTATAGGAATTCCGTTATATCGTTTAGAGCAAGATACTACTTCTCCAGAAGGCAATTGAATTCCTAAGCCAATTCTCTCGCACTTAGATAGATCTAACTCAGGCACTATCCTTGATGCTATAATTGAGCAACTAGCTCCAGAATCGAATAAAACTCTAAGGGGCGTATTCAAAACATGAAATGTACCTGCCATCACCTCTCCTTGAGCAGGCACGTCCGCTTGATTAACCACGTTAAGCCTCCCCATAGGGCATCCCTGATTGCCCTGCTGATTCGCATTCGGCTGCTGATTTTGTTGTTGGTTTTGATTCTGAGAGGGCGGAGGTCGTTGGTTCTGGTTCTGGTTCTGCGGCCTATTTTGAGGGGGTTTGTACCCTTGGTTGTTCCCGTTTCGCCCGTTTTTATTTTGAGGCTGTTCTTGCCCCGTGACCAAATCGTCCCTTTTTGTTATGTTCTCGATCCTGGTTCGGCAATCCCGTCGAACGTGACCCATTCGACCACATCGGAAACAGGCGCCCTGCTGCGGGCATCCCCTTGTCAGATGGGGTCGTCCACATCTCGGGCAAGGTGGTACCGGATCTTCTTGGTTGATCCTTCTCCCAGTGTAGTTTTTTGTTGGGGCCTATTCGACCCTCTGCGCTGCTCGTTCCTTCCAGTGTTGTTCTCGCTTCTCGAGTCCCGGTTTCTCTTGTCTTGGGGACCCCTGCTGGACTCCCCACTCACCCTTCTCTTCAGTTGCTGCACACGTGCTACCGCCACAGCGCGGTCGTACACAGCTTGCAAATCGGAGTAGTGTACCCCCGCGATCACCTCGCGAACAGACAGGTTCAGTCCCATCTCGAACTTCTATGCCTTTTCCGCATCAGTAGGCACTAGCCTTGGTGCGAACCTCACCAGCTCCTTGAAACGTGTGTAGTATTCCTGCACCGTTTGGCCTCCTTGCTTCAGCGACAGGAACTCTTCGTACATCGCTGATTTGGTACTCAGGGGATAGAATCGATCCCTGAGCATCTCCATCATTTCCGCCCATGAGAAGGGCTCGTCATCCTCCGTCAATTTGGCTTGCGTCGCCTGCCACCAGTCGTCAGCTTCGCCTCCCAAGTAGTATGAGGCGACATGCACTCTTTCTCCCTCCGGACATTTAACTGCTCCCAGCAGCATGTCGAAGGTCCGGATCCACTCCTCCAGTTTAGCTGGATCCTCCTCACCAGCGTAGTGGGGCGGCTGGTAAGGATTCACCATCGCCAAGTAGTTAGGGCGAGCCTGGGGCGGAGGTACCGTCGCAGCTTGACCCTGGTTGACTTGCGCATTTCCGAGCGCAATCAACACCTCCTCTATCGTCCTAAGACGATCGCCCACATTGTTCGGTGCGGGGGCGTCCTGCGCACCTTGGGGTTGTTCCTCCTCAGGTTGGGCCGGTTCCGTGACGTTTGGAGGTATTTCGGTAGGTGTTTCGGTAGTGGTTTGGGGAGCGGGTTGAGTTCTTCCTCTTCCTCTTCCTCTTCCTCTGGGTGCCATTCTGGTACAAATAGGGTGGATTAGGACTTGTGATTTTAACATATAGTCTAAGCAATTTCTATAAATGTATATGTGTTTTATAATTTAGCACGTGGTGCTCAATCGAACTAAGAAGCGTCGTACGCTTCGGGGTTTTATTTTAACTTGTTTTATTTTGTTTTTTTTTTCGTCGTACGGACAGATCTGTCCGGAAATTTTTTTTTTTTTCGATTTATTGTAAATAAATCGGGCATTTTATTATCTCAAAAGAAATTTTCGTACAAAGGTAGAAATATTTTCCTAGCAAAATAGTTTCTACTAAAAATAGAATCTCTAGCGTCTCAAGACGTCCTCCGGTGGGGTAGCGGGATCCTCCTCCGGGTCCTCCTCCTCAGAACTCGGCGGCAGTAGATCGTCAAAGATAGTGTTTAAGTCTTGCCCATGTGCATCGATGTGTTCCTTCAGTATTAAGTTTTGTGTAGTAAGGGTTTGGACTTGGCGTTCGAGTTGGTTTATGCGGTGATGATCCGCCTCTCTCAAGTTGCCCATGTGGTGCAAATTGGCCTCCAATTGAGCCATACGGTACTTCATTTGCTCTAGGGTTTGGTGGGAATCAAGATGAAAGCTCATCATCCTGATCATCAACTGCATCATGTCTTGACTAGCCATCTAACGCAAGCAAGAGATCTAAGTTAATATTCGCCAAGATTCTAAGTTCAATTTCGCCAAGATTCTAAGTCCAAGTTGCCAAGATTCTAGGTTCAAATTCGCCAAGATTCTAAGTTCAAAGTTGCCAACATTCTAGGTTCAAATTCGCCAAGATTCTAAGTTCATAGAAAAAATGCAATATGCAAATGCAAATGATGATTCCCCCCCCCCCCCAAAAAATAATTTAATGCACCATATATATATATATATTTTCCATGGGTTTTAAAATAAAAATTTTTCATGGAAATAACACTTTAAAATTTAAATAATAGTCAAAATAGTAATAATAGTTTAAAAATAATAATGGTTTAAAAATAATAGTTTAAAAATAGCCGGGCTCTGATACCAACATGTAACACCCCGGTTTTTGATAACCCAGGTCGGGGTGCCACCGCCACACCTCCCTAGTAAGACACGGTTTCTCCGGCTTACTAAAGAGATGTAAGGCTAGGTATTGCAGTATTTAAAACATTTAAAGCATTCAAACAGCCCATACAATATAGTTCGAAAATAGTAATATCATAGCGCAGCGGAAATAATATTTAAGTATAGTATTGCAGCGGAAAATGTAAATAGGGCCGACATGGCCAAAACACGGGTTAAACAGGCCCGTTCATAATATGGTTTAAAGTACGAATTTAAAAACAAAATAATGTTTCCCCAAAATCCCATGCATGAATCGTGCTCATACATGCTCATTCCACATACTCTGTAAGAAAAAGGAATAAAAATGGTTTGGTCAACACAACTTGCTGAGTAAGTTAACACAAGCATGATCGTAGGGTTTAAAAGCCATTAATTTAATAAAAGCATGATAATAACATAGTATTCAGTTTAATCTAATCAACTATCCAATTGCATAATTTATTTCAAGGCTTTATTTAACAACACATTTCGCATGATTTAGAATAATAGCCATAATTTAAATAAAGCATTTAAATAATTTAATTGGACAACAAACATAATTTAATCTAATTTAGTTTAATTTAATATCCCCCATTACATCCCAGATTTGGTATTTCAAAGTTTCACGATAGCATCGCGATGTCAACAAGTTTAGCCGGTAGCCCGGCGGCCGCAACCGTATCAGCCATACCCAGTACCACTCCGGAGCCTCGGGAAACCCATGTGGATATTCTCGAGAGTGTAGGCTCTATATTTCGCCATTTTGACAATATCATATCTCAAGTTTAGCGCGCGGGGTCACCATCGTCCATTAAGGCACGAAGTGAATCGTTAGGGGGCACCTGCAGAGCACTCACCCCTAATTTTAATTTATCAAGTTTGTAAGGGGATTTAATTTTTTAAAGATCTGATTTAAATTTTATTTATTTGAAAACAATATTTCAATTTATTTCAACCCTAAAGGTTAACTCCATGTTTCAACAAGATTTCAAGATTTGATTTCCAGTAAACAACAGTTTACTCTAAAATTCATCTAAACTCAGATTTAATTCCAAAAATTCCAAAATTTCACGACTGACTCGGAAATGTCGAGATATACAACTTTCGTGTTTTAATGTTTTCAATCCGAGATACCGAAATAGGTCAAAACCACCAATTTTCACAGAAGCATTATTCTGTCCGAATTTCCTATGTCACAGTTTAAAGATTTCAAATTCTACCATAGCAATTCAACTCCAAATTTGATGAACTTTTATAGAGACCATCTTAAGACATTTATCTACAACTTTCATGTTCGGCCAAAGATCTAAATCGGTCTGGAACCTATGTCAAAAACGTGATCAAGATCTAACCTAAAGTCTGTCAAGAATTTCAAGATCTAGATTCAAGCAGTTCGGTTTCGGTTGGTTTTCACATATCAAATCGTCTCCAAAAATTCTGAAACTTTTACAGTAGATAGATCTAAGCCTTAGGAACGTTTTTCGTGTTTTAAGTTTTTGCGTTTGAAGTCGTTTTAAGGTTCGGAAAAATTCATCAAATCTGTTGCGTCGGTAGAAAACATAAGTTGGCAGATTTACGATTTCTTGTTAAATCTTTTAGTTTCGAACGTTTTAATTTCTCCCAAAACCATGTAAGAGTTAACTTACAGATTAATCGTCGTCCGGGTTCGTCTATTTCGGAGGCGTGGCTTCCAGTCCACCGTTTATCCTCTCCTCTCGTCGGGTTCTCCGTTCTAGATCCGATACGGGGTGTAGAGAGAAAAGAAACGAGGTTAGAATCCGTTTTCGGATTGAAACGTGAAAGGATTATTCAGACTAGGGCTTACCACACGTTGGAGATCTTCCGGATTTCGTCCAAACAGCCGCTGTCTCCGTTTGGTGCCTCCGTTGACTCCGGGATTTCGACTTTTGTGTATAGAGAGTATCGTAGGGTTTTGAAAAAGGGTTTAGGCTTCCGAGGGGGTTTATTTATAGATATCTAAGTCCTAGGGCGTCCAAAATCTGACCCTAAGGGTCTTGAGTCGAGAGACGTTCAACCGAAAGTCGAAAAATCCGCGTTCGGGCGAGAGATTCGCGCAACGGGCGAATCTGTCAAGTGGCGCGGGGTTGGCGCGCCTTTTCCCCCATTAGCGCGCGGTCAGCGCGCGACGAACGCCTGGACTTCGGTCCGGGCGGGTCGTGCGATCCGTCGTGCTTTTCCGCCTCTCTTTCGGGTTTCTATCCCTCTATGTTCCCGGATTCCAATTTCCAGACTCTCTTCGGGTTCCTATTTCGTGTCGTTATTTCTTTCGGATCAAATGTTACGTTTTGGTTTCGAATTCTCGAGTTCATTTATATCGGATACCCGTGTAACGACTTATTTAACTTTATTTAATTTTAATTTCTTTTGTTTAATTAAATCTCTTTTAATTTCATTTCTTATTTCTTCTATATTTATTTATTTAATGTATTTGTTGATTTATTTATTATATTTATTTATTTATTATAATTCTCGGGTATTACAGGAACGCTTTCCTTCGCCACTGGCTTCGCGAGAAGGGGAATTCGCTCAAACATCCATGTCTTCAAAATAATTACAGAAACGCATGTATTAAATTCGAGAAATATAAAAACACAAACACATTATACGTTATAATACGCATAAATGATAAATACTAACCATCATTCCGAACATGCAACCGTCCGCATACCGCTTCTCCTTCGCACATCTGTCCAACGACTCCACCAGGAATTTGTGGACAGCCTCTCCCCATGCATATAATCCAATACTGTCTAAATCATCCACATGGTGCACCAAAAAAGGTGGGACATACTGATGGGCCGTCGGAAACAGAACACAATTGAACAATAAAAGAATGTAAATCCTGGCAAAGTCCTCGGGGTCCGCCCTCACCGAATCCACTTCGTCCTCTTCACACATTCTTTTTAACAACTCCAGAATTTTGTCCCTCCTCACATTGCCAACATTTCCCCCAAAAAATTTCTTCACAGTTTCGCACTCCAACTCCATTTTTGGATGCACGTAGAACCCTTCGTATTGTAGTGCCATCATGCATGAGAACTCCGCCGCCGAAAACTCTAATCTAACATCATCGCCCAATATAAAACATCCCTCCTCCGCACGATAGCAATGCACCATGGCCTCCATCCACGCAACACTACTATAACCTTTTGGACACTTCAAATAATGCCCAAAAGGTGTCCTCAGTACAGCCTCCATCTGTGCATCGCTCATAGATGCCCTCAGATCGTCCATTGTGCTCCTAAACAACTGCGGAGTGCACCTAGTTATCATCCCTGCCTCCCTGCCTCTTTCTTCTTACACCCTTTCGCCTTGCGCTCAGAAACTCCATCAGTCTCGCTGCCACTAACCACCCTCCTTGACTGCTTCACTCCACTGCTGCCCGCTCTAGTGCTTTCATCACCCCTACCTGTTGAACTACCACCAACCCCCTTTCCCTTGTCTCTAACCCCTCCGCCACTACCTCCACCACTTTTCTTCTTAGGTGCCATTTACACTTCTTTGAAAACCAAGTCTAATGGCCCTGTTCACATGACAATATCAAACTTCAAAATGAGAATTCTGACAACACCCAACACAAATTATTTAATGTAAAATTTCACTTCTCTACAACTAATTTCACAACCAAATAACCAAACAACTACATTTAGACATAAACAATTACATTCCACAACAATTCCCTATTTCGTGATTCTATAATAATTCCTGTAACTACATCAATTGAAATTACACATTCCCTGTCTGTTCCAGATTTCATCTCAATCCTTCGGACATTCATCATGTCAAACGGTTCTTCACCTCTTATTTACCCTAACATCAATCACATTTGAAATTTATTCCAACGCTTTAATGAAATCTAAATTAAGTTTCACAACTAAAGATTGCCGCCACCAACAAAGCAATTTACCACATTTCAAACTACATACTAGGCAATACAAATGCATGCAATAGAGCACTCAATGCACTGCCTACAGTGGGTAAAAAATCTTCACAAAAAAAACACCGAATTTAACTATTTCAAATCACCCTTTCGGAACCCTAATGCTACCGCCGCCCATCCCCCTGCGCCGCCGCCTATTGCAACCCTAACACAGTCGCTGCACCCAACAATTAAAATTTTCCCATATAGGAACTTACCTACACAAGTTGCGACCACGCCGGTGTAGCTATGGGAAACCCTTGCTCAATTTCGCACCGCCTCCAAGCTCGCAACCCTCCCACCGCAACCACTCTGATTTTGCTACTCAACGGTCACTCCTCCATCACCGTCTTGCCCTCCCTACTCGCACCACCTCACGTACACCGCGTGCCTCTGAAGCGCTCAACTTAATCGGTGTGTTGCCGTCTTGATTGTGGGGATTTCCATTCAAAATTCACGGGGAGAGGAAACCGTTGTTGTCGAAGCCGGTGATATTTGGTAAAGTAACCGGTGCATTAATTGGGGGGTGGGATTAAAATAATATTTTCCTATTCTTTTTCTTAATTGTTTCCACAATTGGGGTTTTATCTGTACGGATATAGGTGAATGGTGTTATGCTGTAGGAAGTTTGCCCCACGGGGGTTTAACAATAATTTACCATTTTATTTATTATCTCTTATTATTATTATTGTTATTGTTATTAATTAGATGGAGACAATTTATTTATTAAAAAATTAATCTGAAAAGTTATAAAGTGAGGCTAAAAAATCTTACCTCAAGCTTGAGCTCCACTGCTTCTCCCTTCACTCCTTCAATCCCGTCAACCCCTTCTCTCTTTTCCTCACCTCAATTTTTAAGTTTTTTGAAATGATGTTCCATCTCTCTAATCCCTGTTGTAACACCCCGGATTTGATAACACAGGCCGGGATGTTACCGCCACACCTCCCTAGCAAGACACGGATTCTTCGAGCTTGCTAAAGAGATGCAAGGCTATGGGTATTGCAAAGAGATTTAAAAACAAGTCCGGAATTTATTTAAAAATAATAATAAGTATCATCCACACATATAGTAGTAATAATAATATATCGCAGCGGAAAATGTAAAGTGGGCCGACATGGCCAAAACTCGGGATTTACATGCCCGATATGCAAATATCATAAAAAAATGATAAAACAATGTTTAATAACTCCATCCCCCCAATGCACATGCTATGCATTATCTTCGTACTCTGAAAGAAAGAGAAAAACAACAATTTTATCAGTATATAAAATACTGAGTAAGTCGATCCTAACATAGCAATAAAGGGGTTTAATTAAATAATTAAGTTTTACTCCAAGGCATGCAACCAAAAATATTCCATTTACCAATTTAAAAATAATTAATTTAATCATATACTTGAACATGCATTAAATTCATAAATAATAAATAACATGTTATAAAATTTAAGACATAAATTTAAATGCAAAATTTAAAGACAAGAATAAATAAATACATAAAAAGTATTAAATCTTTAATTTTTCCCGTTACGCCCCGTTTCTCAATATTTAGTGTAGCCGGTCATCCGGCGGCCGCAGCCGTTTCGTATTTCAAGTATCTCAAGTATTTCCAAGTATCTCACGATTGCATCGCAATCTCGTCAAGTGTAGCCGGTCATCTAGCGGCCGCAGCCGTATCTGCCATACACCAAACACTCCGGAGCCTCGGAAAAATCCATACGGATAATCCCGAGGGTGTAGGCCATGTATCTCCCGCCGTTTGGCGTAATATCTCATCTAATTTCTCTCGTCCATTATAGGCCCGAAGAGAAAGGCTAAAGGGGCACCCTGCAGAACACTCACCCTCCGCCAAGTATCTCATATGTTTCAATTTAGTGTAACGGGATTTTTCAAAAGTATAGATGTATCGTATTTCAAGGTCTCGACTGTTTGTTTCGAAATTTCAAAATCTCTTCGATTTAAAATCATTTGGCGTCACAGTTTACGCCTTTTAAATTTAAAAATTCGTTTCAAGTCCAAAAATTCTGAAATTTTCACGGTATATCAAAAACACCCTATTGAACAACTTTTGTGTTTTAACAATTTCAAAATAAGTTGAGGAAACATGTCAAAAATTGAGTTTATTGCACAACATGTACACTGTCAGGATTCAGGATTACCACAGTTCAGAAAATCGGCGTTTTGACATATCAAATGGACTCCAAAAATTCTGAAATTTTATATGCAGATACTAGACATAATTATCTACAACTTTTATTTAGATTGTAAAGATCAAATCGGACTCGAAAATATAGAAACGGGCTCATCAAGTTCGGACATCAACACTGTCAGATTTTTGAAAACGTTTTACAAGGAAGTTTATGTTCGGATCATTTTTGGGGTAGCAAACTTTGATGAAAATGGCTGAAATTTTTACACAACCTAGATCAATGTGTTAGGAACAAAAGTCTAGTTTTGAGTTTCTCGGATTGAATTCCCGAAATATGATTTTTAATCGGATTTCAGAAATTGCGCAAGATAGGGTTTTTAGGTTCGGTTTTTATGTTTCGTTACAACGTGACTAAATCGGATGCCCCTAAGCCACCCGTATTGATATGAAAGGCATCAAATTATAGTGATGGTGTTCTTGAGTCATCCTAGGGTCGCTCGGCTCGTCCAAAGCTACTACGAACGGATCCTTGCACACGTCCTCTTCCTCCTTCGGTCACGAACGTGTTTACGAGTCCAATATTCGAAAGTTAGATTAAAGATTGGAGATAAAAACGAGAAAAGGAATCTGAGTACTCCTTACCAATGATCTAAGGGATGTAAACCTTGATCTACACGTTCCTACGGTCGTCGTTGGTCGCCGGGAGTCGCCGGAAGTTCGTCGGAAGTTCGTCGGAATGGTGTTTTGGCATGGGAGAGTTTGAGAGTGAATGGGGGGGCTGTGGGAGGCTGACAATGGGGTGGAGTTTAACCCTAGGTCGTCCTAATACTTCTTCCCCCGTCCAAAATCTACTTTCCATCGTCGGGTGTTGTAATTTTGGCAAGAAATCGCCGAAAACGCGTGAATGGCCGGATTCTGTGGTGCCACGCGGTGGTGGCGCGCTAGTAGGCCAAACACCGCTCGGCCAGCGCGCGGCCTCCGCCTGGACCTCGGTCCGGGCGGGTCCGTGCGATCCGATCCGTCGGGTCTTTTCCTCATCTCTTTCGGGTTTCTATCCTTCCGTGTTTTCGGCTCGACTTTCCGGGATCTTTTCGGATTGTGATTCCTACCCTAATTTTATTCCGACTTAAATTGATTTCATGTTTGAAATCTTAGGTCCGTCGGTCTTGGGTTTTCTTTCGACTTCCGTGCATTTTCGATTTTACGGGTTCTCGGAAACAAGACCTCTTTTCTCATGGGATTAAATTCTTATTTTATATCCTAAAATTAACGGGTATTACAATCTACCCCCTTAAGAATCAACTTCGTCCTCGAAGTTGTGATTTATCATCTCGCGAGTTTGGGAATTGTTTGATTCAGCGATTGTATTATTGTGTGTTGTTGTTTGTTATTATTTGACTGTACCCAAAATTGAAATTTCCAAGTTGCCTACGTACCCCGTGAAGGGATCAAGTCATACGTAGTTCAAAATAATTGGAATTTGTTTATTTGGGGTACAAAATATTCGGACAAAAATATCCGGAAATATTTGGGCCGTTACATCCTCCCCCTCTTAAGACTACAGTTATGTCCCCATAACTGTGGTTGCATCATTTTGGAAAAAGGTCGGGTAACGCTCCTTCATATCCGCCTCTAATTCCCACGTTGTCGTCTCGGCTTCGTGGTTAGACCAAAGCACCTTGACCATTTTCACGATCTTATTTCGTGTTACCCTCTCCTTCACGTCTAGTATTCGTATCGGAATTTCCTCGTATCTCAAGTCATCCTCAAATTCAATTTCTTCCGGTTGGAGCACATGGGTTGGATCGTGTGCGTACTTCTTCAATTGGGAGACGTGGAATACATCATGAACACGAGCAAATTGTGGTGGCAACGCTAGTCGATAAGCGATTTTCCACTCTTTCCAGGATTTCATATGGTCCTATGTATTTTCGTCCCGAGGGTTTTCTGTAGCCTTGCAAAAAGAAAATGCGAGGTAATTCTACTGTCTTTGTCAGGAATGATGTCGGGTGATACCCCATGTCGTCGTACCTCATTATCAATGTACGCTCGGGTTAAGTGAGCGGTGTAAAGTAAAAGAGATTAAGCAAAATCGAAAAAAAATAAAACCTCCTTCGTGACCCGCGCGGTATGAGGCCTCAGCGCGCGGCGACCGCGCGGGCGCATCAGTTCGAAAAAAATAGGGCTCGCGCTTCGCGCGAGCCACTTTCCCCATTTCCCATCCGAGACCACTTCACATTTTCTCTCAAATTCGCCCTCTTATCCCCAACTTCTCCCGGTGCCGGCTTCGATTTTGATTTGTAAGGTATGCACCTACTACTTTTAGTTATCAATTTCAATTTTTATGCTTTGAATGACTTGATTTATGAAGGGATTTAGGAATTAGGGTTTATGTACAAAAATTGGGGGTTTGTTATTTTTAGGCTTGATTTGTGCAAATTAGCAAGTATATGTGGTAATTGATGTTACTCTTGTTGCCTTGCTTGTATTTATGTCACAATGTGTTTATGTTTTTGGCAAATTCTTGTTGGATTTAAATCTTTAGGAAGACTATGAAGTTTTTGATTTTTTGGTTGGTATTGGGGTGTGATTATTAGCTCATTTTTTTGTTTTTTGGTACCGTACGGAAATGATGAGTTGTTATTTGAGCGATCGTTTCGTTTTGTGGCAACTTCCATGTGTTTGTTAGTAACTTAGAATTTGGTTTATTGCGCACATAACGTGTTCGACGAAATGCCACAAAGGGTTTGGAATTAGCTTGAGCATATCCTTTGTCTAGATTACCTTCCGGTTTGTCTTAGCGAACGATAGGACTTGATGTTCTTATGGAATACTCACGTTGGAAGTCTATATTGTTGTCCCTTACGTATTTCTGCTTGAATTTTGTGTGGAATTTAGTCTTATAATTGGTATTGGATAATTTGCAGGATGTTGCTCTTTTTGTGGGTTGTTTTGGCGTCTCTCATGTGTCCTCCGAGGACCAGGAGACGGGTTACTCAGCGCGATGAGGCTGGCCCTAGCACTGCTGCTCCGGTGATGCCTGATTCTGATGAGAGCGAGTCCGAGGAGGACGAGGAGCAGCGGGGCCCGAGACTCAGGGGTCTCCCTGACGAGGTGCGTCCTCACCGGCATGACAGGTTTCGTTTTAGGACGAGGGCTGCCCAGGACTTTTATTTCGACGAGCTTCATCGAAACAGGGCTTATGTCCCTGAGAGAGGCATATATCCTGATCATTTGGGCGATGATAGGGTCAGTGCGGTCTTGGAGTACTTGCAATGGACTGGACTTGCACGTCATCCCGATGGCGTTGCCTCCGGTTATCTGGCTATGGAGGTTATCGCCAACATTGGCGGTCTTGGGGAGGGTGATGACTTATCTCGAGTATGGGTTCGTGGTCGCTATCTCGACTTCAGTGCTCGGGCGATCAATGTCTATTTCGGTTTGCCTGACGATGGCGCATTCCGCCCATAGCCTGAGGGTCGCGTTCTTGCTCCTGCGTGGGACGTCTTATGCACCGTGGTGGCTGCTCAGCCTGATGATGGCGGCTTCATTCTAGTCGTACCTCCGGAGCAGCCACCCCCTCCTCCAGAAGTTCCACCTCCTGCAGTGGCGGCTCAGGGCCAGGAGATGACTCAGATGCTGCAGATGATGCAAGAGATGCGGGTCGGTATGGATGCCGGGTTTGCAGCTGGGCAGGCTCGTTATGATGCCTTAGACGCTAGATTGGACTTCTACCAGGCCCGTATGGACTCATTTGCTACGAGGCAGGCTTAGCAGCAGGCCACTATGTCCGACATGTATGCCTATGTGCGGCAGATGGACGACTACATGCGTCGGCAGTTCCCGCCTCCCGATCAGTGATGTTTTCTTTCGTATTCGCATTTTCATTTAGGTTTCACATAAGACGTATTTTGTTTAGTTTCCTCCTTATGGGGATGTTTCTGCTGACTGGGATTCATAGTTTACATTTCCGTTGTGTTATTGCCTAGTTACGTGTTTGACCTGCGTTAGTCGTTTGTTGCTGTTTTAGAAAGATGGTTTAATTGTTCTGCCTTAGTTTATGGTTCGGGATGTTCTGGATTCATTGTTACCTCTTTATCGCATCTATATGTGTGGGTTGCCCAACAATACTTGCATCATTGTGGGACTGAGCCGTGATAAGGTATAAGGGATAATTTAAATAGATATATATTTATAAATGCTCGTAAAGAAATTTTTATTAAATAAAGAATGGTATTAACAGGTATCAATCCATTAGGATCTGTTAGTAGAGGTTGTTGGAACTTAGTGTACTGTTTTTTTTTTTCGTCGTTCGGTTTTTTTTTCTTTTTTTTTTACACTTGTATTTTTGTTTGGTTGTTATCTCTTTATTACATTTGCATATGTTGTTTATTTATTATTACCTTGTTCCTTTATTTGATTGAGTCTCAACAAGGTAAATCAATGATGGTAATTATAATAAAATGTAAGGAATAGTATATTTGTATATAAAACAAATGCTCGTAAATTTATTACTCACGAGAAACTTTTATTTGATTACAAGCATTTGAATAAAGGGAAATATTAATAATAGTGCATCGGTATGGCTTTCTAAGTCTAGAGTGGATAGGTAGGTGCATCCTTGATGGGATCGTCCCTATCCGAGACTTGGTCAGTGCCCAAAGGTCCACAAGGCACTGGGATCGGTGGATCGACGGCTTCCGGAGCTGGTCCTTGTAGTCCCTTCAAATGGCTCTCCACAGGGCTTAGGGTTGGGCTTCCAACTGCGGGTGTTGGGCTTCGCGGCCCCATCAAATGGTCCTCCACAGGACTGTATGGCACCACGATATCCGTGAGGTCGAGCAAGTCCATCCCTAGGTCCTTGATTTGGTCTATAATCGCATCGCTCTGTTCAGTGAGTTTGTGCACTTGAGTTTCTAAGTCCTTTATGCGACATTGATCGGCAGCTCTCGAATTCAGAAAGTGTTAGAGGTCAGCTTCCCTAAGATGCCCGAGATGGGCCATGTTAGCCTCGAGTTGCTGTACCCGAGTCTTGAAGTAATTGACATGTTGTTGTGACTCAAGGTACGCGTTAGTCAGTTTCATCATCAGATTGATCATGTTCGTGTTGGGTTCGGCCATCTAACGTCAACAAAGAGGTTAGTGTTAGAACATGTTTCGAGCAACGTCAAGATATGCATGAATTTAAATCTACATGAATATGCATATGCATTCCCCCCGATAAAAAAAAATTTATTTAATGTGTTTTTAGTTTAAATTTAACCATGCATTTTAAAAAAAATTGGGCCTCTATATTGGGCCAAAATTTAATAATTTGGGTTAAGACATCAAACAAGGATATTTGGGCCAAAATGATTGGGCTCATCATAAAAAAAATTTGGGTCAAGGTAATTAATCTTTTAGGCTCAAAATATTATACTAAGTAGATAGAAAATTTTGGGCAAAGAAAATAATTATTCTAGTAGTCTAAAAATAAATTTAAAAATAATACTTAGTTTAAAATAATGGTTTAAAAGTAATAATAGTAGTTTTAAAATATTCCGGGCTCTGATACCAACTTGTAATACCCCGGATTTGATAACCCAGGTCAGGATGTTACTGCGACACCTCCCTAGCAAGACACGGATTCTCCGAGCTTGCTAAAGAGATGCAAGGCTATGGGTATTGCAAAGAGATTTAAAAACAAGTCCGGAATTTATTTAAAAATAATAATAAGTATCATCCACACATATAGTAGTAATAATAATATATCGCAGCGGAAAATGTAAAGTGGGCCGACATGGCCAAAACTCGGGATTAAATACATAAAATGTATTAAATCTTTAATTTTTCCCGTTACGCCCCGTTTCTCAATATTTAGTGTAGCCGGTCATCCGGCGGCCGCAGCCGTTTCGTATTTCAAGTATCTCAAGTATTTCCAAGTATCTCACGATTTCATCGCAATCTCGTCAAGTGTAGCCGGTCATCCGGCGGCCGTAGCTGTATCTGCCATACACCAAACACTCCGGAGCATCGGGGAAATCCATACGGATAATCCCGAGGGTGTAGGACATGTATCTACCGCCGTTTGGCATAATATCTCATCTAATTTCTCTCGTCCATTATAGGCCCGAAGAGAAAGACTAAAGGGGCACCCTGCAGAGCACTCACCCTCCGCCAAGTATCTCATATGTTTCAATTTAGTGTAACGGGATTTTTCAAAAGTATAGATGTATCGTATTTCAAGGTCTCGACCGTTTGTTTCGAAATTTCAAAATCTCTTCGATTTAAAATCATTTGGCGTCACAATTTACGCCTTTTAAATTTAAAAATTCGTTTCAAGTCCAAAAATTCTGAAATTTTCACGGTATATCAAAAACACCCTAACGAATAACTTTTGTGTTTTAACGATTTCAAAATAAGTTGAGGAAACATGTCAAAAATCGAGTTTATTGCACAACATGTACACTGTCAGGATTCAGGATTACCACAGTTCAGAAAATCGGCGTTTTGACATATCAAATGGACTCCAAAAATTCTGAAATTTTATATGCACATACTAGACATAATTATCCACAACTTTCATTTAGATTGCAAAGATCAAATTGGACTAAAAAATATAGAAACATGCTCATCAAGTTCGGACATTAACACTGTCAGATTTTTGAAAACGCTTTACAAGGCAGTTTATGTTCGGATCGTTTTGGGGTAGCAAACGTTGATGAAAATGGCTGAAATTTTTATAAAACCTATGTGTTAGGAACAAAAGTCTAGTTTTGAGTTTCTCGGATTGGATTCCCGAAATATGAGTTTTAATCGGATTTCAGAAATTGCGCAAGATAGGGTTTTTAGGTTCGGTTTTTACGTTTCATTACAACGTGACTAAATCGGATGCCTCTAAGCCACCTGTATTGATATGAAAGGCATCAACTTACAGTAATGGTGTTCTTGAGTCGTCCTAGGGTCGCTCGGCTCGTCCAAAGCTACTACGACCGGATCCTTGCACACGTCCTCTTCCTCCTTCGGTAACGAACGTGTTTACGAGTCCAATATTCGAAAGATAGATTAAGGATTGGAGATAAAAATGAGAAAAGGAATCTGAGTACTCCTTACCAATGATCCAATGATCTAAGGGATGTAAACCTTGATCTACACGTTCCTACGGTCGTCGTTGGTCGCCGGGAGTCGCCGGAAGTTCGTCGGAAGGGTGTTTTGGCTTGGGAGAGTTTGAGAGTGAATGGGGGTGTTGTGGGAGGCTGACAATGGGGTGGAGATTAACCCTAGGTCGTCCTAATACTCCTTCCCCCTTCTAAAATCTACTTTCCATCGTCGGGTGTTGTAATTTTGGCAAGAAATCGCCGAAAACGCGTGAATGGCCGGATTCTGTGGTGCCACGCGGTGGTGGCGCGCTGGTAGGCCAAACACCGCGCGGCTAGCGCGCGGCCTCCGCCTGGACCTCGGTCCGGGCGGGTCCGTGCGATCTGATCCGTCGGGTCTTTTTCTCCTCTCTTTCGGGTTTCTATCCTTCTGTGTTTTCGGCTCGACTTTCCGGGATCTTTTCGGATTGTGATTCCTACCCTAATTTTATTCCAACTTAAATTGATTTCATGTTTGAAATCTTAGGTCCGTCGGTCTTGGGTTTTCTTTCGACTTCCGTGCATTTTCGACTTTACGGGTTCTCGGAAACAAAACCTCTTTTCTCATCGGATTAAATTCTTATTTTATATCCTAAAATTAACGGGTATTACACCTGTACAAGCCCTAGCGGTATTATTTACAATTCCTTATTATTTCAACAACCAAATACTCCCAACAACCTTCATTCAGTTGATTAATTGTTCTATGGGCTTGTGCCCTTATTCAACAACCTTCATTCAATTTCTTTTTAAAGAGGGAAAAGGTAAAAAAAAAAAAGGTCATAATTAGCTTGGGCCTTTAGAATAGACAGATAGAATTGGCTGCGGTGCGCGCCACCGTTTTCCATTTTTTCTAGGTATTTTAGGTAGGTGTCTAAGGACATTGCCTTCCCTTTTCGGGTAAACATGAGTCCTCTAATTTTGTGTATATTTGCTAAAATAGCATCATCTGAAACCCCATCCGAACGAAGGGCTCCCTCTATCTTAAGCTCCGTTTGGAGCTGGGCATCCACAATGGATGCAAAAAGAGCATCAGGCTTTATTTTATTAGAGAGAGAATGCCATGCCTTATTTATAAAACTCTAAATGCTATTGAATAGCGTGATTCTAAGAATCTAGCCTCACTTTGGATGGACATTCCTTTATACTCTGTTGGCTCCCGAATCTCTTATCGAGGACCAACAATTAGCTTATGAGCCCAAATGACTAATTGATTAAATTAATTGAATTAGTTATGGTATAATTAATTGAGATGCTACAATAAATGTCCAAATGATGACATAGGTTTATTAGATGGATGACGTGGCCATTGTTTTTGATAGCTGTTGATATATGTATTTAAGGTCAATTTACTGATTAGGCTTCAGTTAGATTTTTTCTATGAAGAAAGAAAAGAATAAATAAATTTAATATAGGCAAAACAAAGCAAAAAAATTACATAATAGATATATTTATAATTAAAATAAAGTAATTCATTATAACTAATAATAAAAGTAAATATTAAATTAAAATACAAAAATATAAACAAGGATAAAATAGGAATTAAATTTGGAGAAAAGTTGGTATAGGGAAAGGGAATAAACTTATACTCCCTCCGTCATAAAAAAATTTTAACATTCCATATTTTCACGTAATCTAATACACATATTTAAAGAGTAATATCTTAAATTTTATAAAATAAAAAATTGTAAAAATTTAATATTTTAAAACTATGCGAATAGACGCATCTAACAAGATTTTATTTGATTATATTTTATCTTATTAAATCGAATCAAAATTACTCAATAAATAATGTTTACTATACCAATGTATTCGGGGAGTAAAAGTTTAAAGGTAGGGACTGAGCGAGTAATAAATTACTAATAAGTTTGGTGGGCTTTTTTTTTTTTTTTCTTTTTTTCTTTTTACTAATAAATTACTAAAAAGAAAAAAGAGGAAGTAAAGTAAACTGGGTCTTGCTGGATAATCTATCTATCTATACTTTCTCTGACCCATTTGAAATCCTGCATAGCCCGGCCCATTTGCATCAACCTACGGCTACGCTAAAACAAACACCACCCAACCCTGACCAATGTGAAACTTTGGGAAAAAACCGACAGCAACAATGTCTTCGGTCGAGGATGATGAATTTCGTCGCCGGAAACTTGAAGAAGCCCTCGAAGTGAAATCCCTCCGTCGTATCATTAGTGCCTATCTGAAGTACATCCTCTGTCTTACTTGCAGTTGGTGATGTTAGGTTGCGCGTGTCTATATTCCCCTAATTAGATTGTTTAGTTGCTAATTATGTGAATTTGTGGTCGAGTACGTGTTTTCAGTTCGGTAGATGATGACTTTACCTTCTTTGAGTTTTAGTAACTGGATTAGTGGAGAAGATTGTGATCAACTGTTTATATTGAGTAATATTTTTGACAGAGATGGCTGTGGATCTATGCAACATTGAGATGGGTTTTAAATCGTAATAATGGACCTTGAAATTTCTTTAGGGAATTATTGAAGATAAAAGGTCCAGTACTTACTGTGTACATATGGAAGTTGCTGGGGGATGAGTGTAAATATACTATTCGATTTTGAACACGAAACCTGCCCTGTAGTTCATACTTCATAGTCTTTAGAATCTCTGCTCTTAATTTTGAAAATCTTTAGCTACCAACTTATAAAATGTTAATGGTATTCTCTGAAACACGGTCGGAGTAGTCTAAGAAACCAGTAGCCTGGTTCTATTTGAGCTTAGAAATGGATGATCATGATGAGATAGAGCGCTAGGACTTCTATGGGGAGAGAATATGAATGAGACACGTTTTTTACTTTTACTAATATGACACATATTTAACTGTACTAGTACTAGTTTAAAAGGTTATTTCTGTCTAATTGTCCTGAAATTGAGGCAAACATCAATAAAAATACATTTGGAGTTGGATTATGTAAGGTAGGGTTTCAGAGTGTTATTTAGGGGGTGTATTCAATCCAGAGTTTTATGGATTTTAAAAAGTTTGTGATTTAGAGAGTCTAGACTTACGTAGAGTTGATTGATTTTGTGTAGACTCCATGTAGAGTTTGGCAGACTTTTAGAAATCTTGGATTGTTTAGAGAGATTTTGTTTAGTTATATTTTTTAAGAGAATCCATTAAAATCTATAAAGATTTAAAATACCTCAAAATTTTTAAAGACTTTTTCAAATCTGTATTAAATACACCTAGATTTTTAAAGACTTTTTAAAATCTGTATTGAATACATCTAGATTTTTAAAGACTTTTTAAAATCTAAATTGAATACATCCCAACTTTAAAAGTCCAAAAAAATCCTACAGACTTTAGATTGAATACACCCCTCTTAATCTCAATTCTCAAGCTAATGTGTAAACCAAACATTCACCATAAAAGAACAAAATCTCCTCTCAAATATTTGTTACTTTTCATTTATCAATCAATAAAATGTAATATTGGATTCCAAAGTTCAAATTACGCTATTTGTGGCATTTCTGATGGAATTGTTTAATCAATTCATGTGGACTAATCTAAAGCTTAATCCTCATATAGTTGCATTGGATTGTCATATCTTAATTATTGTGGGTCCTTAATTAATCTGGTCCTTAATCAACAAATGTGAGCATGTAATTAGCCTTTATGAAATAATATATCAAAGCTAATATATCAAAGTAAGAACGGCTGTACAGTGATTTACAATTTCATGCATATATGCAGTTATGGGGGGCTGAATTTGATCAATTTGTGTGCCATCTCCTCCATTCACATCCCCAATTCAATCAATACCCATTTTGTAGTATGTATTGAGTGGGTTGCTACTCAGTACTCGATTTCTATAAAAATCTTGAATGGGGTAATTTTCTGTTCTGGTTCACATTTCGTGGGGTTATAAGTAATGTAGCAGTACCACTACATTGTAGTTGTTTCATATATTTTATTTATCATATTGACATTGGCCATTTAATTGCTTTGTTGTTTCTATGATTTTTGTATTCTTTTTGTAGCTTTATTGGTCCAATATATATATATATATATATATATATATATCAGAATAACTCATTCTACCTGTTGTGAGTTCCATTAATATAAAATGGTGCTTTATGAAGAGCAAAAGTGATGTAGTTTGTATATCTTCATTATGTTTTATGCAGCTATCCAGAGGCGGCTGAGGAAGACATTAAGAGATATGAAAGATGCTTCAGAAAGCTTTCACTTACCCATAAGGTTTTACTTTGTGCAACAATTCGTTCCCT